>JAJEKV010000045.1:462146-854036 GCA_021234155.1 Isoetes taiwanensis | reverse complement strand
GATAGAGGCAACGATATACCATCAAAAACCTTAGGCAAACCTCGTGATTCGACATCTTAAAATCATAAAGGCCCCTAATCATAATTGAGCATAATCAAACGAGAGGTGTCCGTGAGGCTCCAACATACCGGGCCGAGGGATTGATGTGATCCGACGACCGTGGTAGTCCGTGGTGCACCTCGCTTAGAATACTGAGGGGTTCCAGTGGGGATTTGATATAGATATAATTCTTGAAACCATAGACCATATCCCTAAAACAATTCAATGGGTTATTATAAAAAAACATAGATTTAAGATAAAAAATAGTCACATTAGCTCACTAGTTAGATTGGTTAAAGTAGTCTTATTAGGACATTGAGTTATTTTAGTAGAGGTTCAAACCCCGTGATTTCATATTCTAAAAGCTTAAATGAAACCGATAGAGGTAACGATATACCATCAAAACCTTAGGCAAACTCGATTCGACATCTTAAAATCATAGGTGTCCCCAATCATAATTGAGCATAATCAAACGAGAGGTGTCCGAGGCTCCAACATACGCCTCCGGGGCCAGAGGATTGATGATCCGACGATCGGTAGTCCGTGGTGCACCTCGCTTAGAATACGGTGAGGGTTCCTGTGGGGATTTGATATAGATATAATTCTTGAAACCATAGACCATATCCAAAAAACAATTCAATGGGTTATTATAAAAAAAACATAGAATTAAGATAAAAAATAGTCACATTAGCTCACTAGTTAGATTGGTTAAAGTAGTCTTATTAGGACATTGAGTTATTTTAGTAGAGGTTCAAACCCCGTATTTCATATTCTAAAAGCTTAAATGAAACCGTATAGAGGCACGATATACCATCAAAACCTTAGGCAAACTCAGATTCGACATCTTAAAATCATAGGCGTCCCCAATCATAATTGAGCATAATCGGAAAACGAGAGGTGTCCAGAGGCTCCAACATACGATGCGGGCCGTCGAGGGGGATTGATGTGATCCGACGACTCTCACTGTGGTAGTCCGTGGTGCACCTCGTTTAGAATACGCTGTGGGGTTCCGGGGGATTTGATATAGATATAATTCTTGAAACCATAGACCATATCCCTAAAACAATTCAATGGGTTATTATAAAAAAACATAGATTTAAGATAAAAAATAGTCACATTAGCTCACTAGTTAGATTGGTTAAAGTAGTCTTATTAGGACATTGAGTTATTTTAGTAGAGGTTGAAACCCCAGATTTCATATTCTAAAAGCTTAAATGAAACCGTAGTATAGAGGCACGATATACCATCAAAACCTTAGGCAAACTCGTATTCGACATCTTAAAAAATCATAGGTGTCCCCAATCATAATTGAGCATAATCGAAACGAGAGGTGTCCAGAGGCTCCAACATACCGGGCCGTGGGATTGATAGATCCGGACGATCGTGGTAGTCGAGTGGTGCACCTCGTTTAGAATCTGAGGGGTTCCGTGGGGATTTGATATAGATATAATTCTTGAAACCATAGACCATATCCCTAAAACAATTCAATGGGTTATTATAAAAAAAAAACATAGAATTAAGATAAAAAATAGTCACATTAGCTCACTAGTTAGATTGGTTAAAGTAGTCTTATTAGGACATTGAGTTATTTTAGTAGAGGTTGAAACCCCGTATTTCATATTCTAAAAGCTTAAATGAAACCGTATAGAGGCACGATATACCATCAAAACCTTAGGCAAACTCGTATTCGACATCTTAAAATCATAGGCGTCCCCAATCATAATTGAGCATAATCGAAACGAGAGGTGTCTTATTAGGAGGCTCCAACATACGATGCGGGCGTGTAGGGATTGATCCCATCCGACGTTGTGGTAGTCGGGTGGTGCACCTCGTTTAGAATACAGGGGTTCGAGGGGGATTTGATATAGATATAATTCTTGAAACCATAGACCATATCCTAAAAACAATTCAATGGGTTATTATAAAAAAAAACATAGATTTAAGATAAAAATAGTCACATTAGCTCACTAGTTAGATTGGTTAAAGTAGTCTTATTAGGACATTGAGTTATTTTAGTAGAGGTTCTAAAACCCCGTGATTTCATATTCTAAAAGCTTAAATGAAACCGTATATAGAGGCACGATATACCATCAAAACCTTAGGCAAACTCGTATTCGACATCTTAAAATCATAGGTGTCCCCAATCATAATTGAGCATAATCGAAACGAGAGGTGTGTCGAGGCTCCAACATATGCCCTGGGCGTGTAGGATTGACAGATCCGACGACGTGGTAGTCCGTGGTGCACCTCGTTTAGAATCTGTGGGGTTCCGTGGGGATTTGATATAGATATAATTCTTGAAACCATAGACCATATCCCTAAAACAATTCAATGGGTTATTATAAAAAAAAACATAGAATTAAGATAAAAAATAGTCACATTAGCTCACTAGTTAGATTGGTTAAAGTAGTCTTATTAGGACATTGAGTTATTTTAGTAGAGGTTCGAAACCCCGTATTTCATATTCTAAAAGCTTAAATGAAACCGTATAGAGGCACGATATACCATCAAAACCTTAGGCAAACTCGTATTCGACATCTTAAAATCATAGGCGTCCCCAATCATAATTGAGCATAATCGAAACGAGAGGTGTCCAGAGGCTCCAACATACAGTCTGGGCCGTAGGATTGACAGATCCGACGACTGTGGTAGTCCAGGGTGCACCTCGTTTAGAATACAGGGGGTTCCAGGGGGATTTGATATAGATATAATTCTTGAAACCATAGACCATATCCCTAAAACAATTCAATGGGTTATTATAAAAAAAAACATAGATTTAAGATAAAAAATAGTCACATTAGCTCACTAGTTAGATTGGTTAAAGTAGTCTTATTAGGACATTGAGTTATTTTAGTAGAGGTTGAGAAACCCCCGTATTTCATATTCTAAAAGCTTAAATGAAACCGTATAGAGGCACGATATACCATCAAAACCTTAGGGCAAACTCAGATTCGACATCTTAAAATCATAGGTGTCCCCAATCATAATTGAGCATAATCGAAACGAGAGGTGTCGGAGGCTCCAACATCTGATGGGGGCCGTGGGATTGACAGATCCGATTTAATTGTGGTAGTCCGGGGTGCACCTCGTTTAGAATATGTAGCAAAATAACAGGGGGTTCAGGGGATTTGATATAGATATAATTCTTGAAACCATAGACCATATCCCTAAAACAATTCAATGGGTTATTATAAAAAAAAACATAGATTTAAGATAAAAAATAGTCACATTAGCTCACTAGTTAGATTGGTTAAAGTAGTCTTATTAGGACATTGAGTTATTTTAGTAGAGGTTCGAAACCCCGTATTTCATATTCTAAAAGCTTAAATGAAACCGTATAGAGGCACGATATACCATCAAAACCTTAGGCAAACTCGTATTCGACATCTTAAAATCATAGGCCAACTGCTGTGTAAGAGCGACTCATCTATGGCGTGTTTAACAGAGTCTTTGGACAGGAAATTCATCCTTAAAGAAAAGGGGGCAACCCCAAATCCCGTGCTTACTTCATATGCGAAATAGTAGTCTAAGCACAATTTCTGAGTGAAGAAAGTCTGCAGAAAATCATAGGGCAGAGCCCAGCAAAACAGGCCGGATATCGGCCGGATATCAAGGCGCCCAACCTCCACCATTCATAAAGGCCGAGAAGAAACCAAATTTCGGCTAAGGAAAAAGGTAATGAGAGTACATGGGAAAAATTCTAAGCAAATGTAAATACCATGAAGTCCAATATTAAGTTGAAATCAATGAATTCCAATAATAAGTCCCATTCTAGGAACTTCCGAACTGTGATATTTATCAAAGCAAATTAGCTTCACCCTAAGGCAGATTCTGAAACCCATTGCTTATGTAAGGTGGTGAACAACCCAATGAAATTGCCCACAAGGTTTACTCTTCAAGGAGTTAAATACGTTCAAACGTTTACTAACCCTTGTATGCAACATGGCACCAATTAGATCCAAAGGTATATTGCCGCTAGAAGAAGCTTAACACTTAGCCAACCAGTAGCATGCACTCTAGGAACAATGCTAGAAGAAATGCTAGTTAAGAGCTTCCCACAAGAGGCCTGCATATAAAAAAAAAAAAAAAACCCTTCAGCGTCCACGCACATGTATTATATGGAATACATGTGTGAACCCCCTTGGTTCAGCAGCCTCCATTGCCAAGTGAACCTCCATATGCTAACCCGCCTCCACCTGACAATTTGCCACCTGTCAATCCACCATTAGCTAATCCCAACCCAGATGCTGTGATTGCTTCAGAAACTGAATCCCAAAATAAGAAGAACAAGGTTCCTAAATGGTTAGAAAAAGTGGATTTGCCATACATTAGTGGCAGAGTAGCTGTAGAACAGAAATTAAATCCCAAGACCCGCAAACTAGTTATTTGGGAAGGAGCGCCTTCTCGGGAACAGAAAAGACTAAAGCTCCATATATTTCAATTCAGGGATCTGTTACCGATGGCCACTGTAGATCCAGACACTTTCTCTTCTAAAATAATTCTTCCTCGGCCATCTAGAGAAGCACATCATTCCGTCTCTATTTTTGAAGATCGGCTTTCAAACCCCGGCCTCACGGTTTGTTAAAAATCGGCCTACAACTCACCCATCGTGATATATTATTCTGGCATAACTGTCTACTATCGCCAGATCATGCGGTTCTATACATCCTTTCTCATCTTCCTAATCCATAGTCGGCGGTGAGGCGGCCAAGAGTCTCGCATGTTAGACTGACCGCTAAGAGCATGTATGTTAGGGCAACCGAAAAAAAACCCCAACGTTAGTTCTCTACTGGCCAATGTGAACCATGAATTTTGACTCTTGCAAATATTATCTTCATAAAAGACCATTGCCCTTGCATTTCTCTAGAGTTGAGTCCTTGAAGATAATTCGTAGAGCTCGTATAAACAAGCTGCACAAAAGGATTGCATCGTTCTAACATTTCATAATGGTAAACGTGCAACAAATGTAATAAATGAAATGGTCATGCTTAAACCACCATTTGGCCAATGCCAATAAGTTACATGCCAAACTTGCCCTAATCTAGAACTACATCTTGTAATTGTGCATCTAGAAAACTTTGCCATGTGAAATAATGCATCTGGTTAGATCTTGAGTTATAGTCCAGTTTCAGTATTGGAAAAAATTTCCAATTGGACCTACACAAATAATTCGACTCAGACATTGCCTCCTAGTGGACAATGGTCCTTGAATTTACCCAAAGGTAAACATGCACTCCAAGTTGATCATTTGATTACATGCACACAATGTTGAATATCAATTATCGTATTTGCATTAATAAAAAAAACCCTACCACCTACCGTGGAATGAGGGTAAACACACCTTGATTGTATCAATCTGTGACCATGGGGAGAGCTAACCCCCACTGCCACAACAGGGGTTAAGCCTCATCCCATAATTTAAAGCAGAAGGAGATTCTAGATTAAGAACATACCTTGTTAATGGAGTTTTTGGAAACTAGAGCACCAACTAGAGCAACACTGTGCTGTTGTGTGCTGTCATATTGACATAATTATATAGCCAACTGGCATATGTAAAGTAGACAACTATAGAGCCAACTGGCATCAGTATAGTGTCAAGCCTCATGGCCAATCTCATCTTGGTTGCATTTTGCAGGTTTCCATAGTATCATGTAGGTGGTATAACCTCATACTCTTCCTCATCACATGCGTCCTGCATAAATAATATCTAACAGAAAAGTAACTTTGCAAAATCAATATGTTGTCTACTAGAAATATCAATGCAATCAGCCATATATTTACTTTTCCTAAGTTGCGACTTAGGGCGGCTTAAATGCTCATACAACTAGCCAATAGGTAGAGGACAACACCAGATATCTCCAGTGTGATGAAGTGTCTAAAAAAAACCCAGCCTAGACTAGTAAACCTAGACCAGGACATGCTGGGGCAAGATATTATCCCCCCGATACTAGACTGAGCATCTCTAGATCAGTGTCCTTTTACCCATTTTTACTTGTTCATTCCTGTATGTTTCAGCCAATATAGCATTTTTTCATCCATAAAGTAATAGTAGAATCATAATATTTCAACAAAAGTACTTTTCTTATCATTACTGTCTTGTCAATATTTAAGCATTTCAGCATGTATTGATCATAAATCATTGCAAGAAGTATTTATCCAGTAAGCATCATATTGTTTCAATATCTGGAGACTAATGTAGCAGATAGTATTTTAATTACAAGCTTGATCTTTTCTAGTCACAGACTATTGCTAGAAAGCAAAGCTAAAATGATAATATTCTAAAGAAAACCGTTTATGTGATGCCTTTGCCAGTGTGCAACTTCTTAGGGACAAACTTCAGCAACAAAATGAGCAAGATCTCCATCATTCTTCCAGCCAAATCCAACTACAAAAGCAAAGAAGAAAATCCCGTACCTGCAGCCAATCAATACCCTGTTAGCGTAAAAACGGTATCAGGGCAAGGGCCAAAAGGTACATTGGGATTTTCAGCTCTTCGCTGATTACCCATTGTGCCTCTTGCCCTGCCAGTTAGAAAAGTCTAAAAGAATGAACGGAGAATAAAATGCAACTGCATAGACATCTGTCAGCCATTAATAACACATTTTACATGACATTTATTTAACTGCAGTATGTATTTGCAGATTCTAAAATAATCATAGAACCTGACTATTATATCAGACCTATATCGCATTTTATGTATTGTTCTACAATGACCTCATCTATAAATCGTATATTATGCAATAACTAGGAGCTAGCAAAACATAAATGGGATTAAAACCTTGCAGAATACTCTTCTAGAATTAATTCTAGATAGACATCTATATGTAGCACTCTTTCATGTGCAGGCTTAAGTTCTCACGTAGTTTAAACTGGGAACATCTACCATTTTGCATGCTTGCTCAAAGCGGTAAAAACCAAAGATTGAAATATGCATAGAACACGTTTGTAAGCTGCTCCATATCATTCGAAGCTTCAAAGATCTTTCGGGCATGGAGAATAGACTGCTCAAGCCACCGCAAACACTCCATGCATTTGCAAAATGAGGTAAGCATTTGCATATTCTCCGTGCAAATGAAAAGTACTCCATATATTTCAATTCAGGGATCTGTTACCGATGGCCACTGTAGATCCAGACACTTTCTCTTCTAAAATAATTCTTCCTCGGCCATCTAGAGAAGCACATCATTCCGTCTCTATTTTTGAAGACTGGCTTTCAAACCCCAGCTACGGTTTGTTAAAAATCGGCCTACAACTCAGCCACTGCATATATTGTTCCTGGCATAATCTGTCTACTATCGCCAGATCATACGGTTCTATACATCCTTTCGCATCTTCCTAATCCATAGTCGGTCGAGGCGGCCAAGAGTCTGCATGTTAGGACAGCCGCTAAGAGCATGTATGTTAGGGCAACCGAAAAAAAACCCCAACGTTAGTTCTCTACTGGCCAATGTGAACCATGAATTTTGACTCTTGCAAATATTATCTTCATAAAAGACCATTGCCCTTGCATTTCTCTAGAGTTGAGTCCTTGAAGATAATTTGTAGAGCTCATAATAAACTGCGCCTGAAAGGATTGCATCGTTCTAACATTTCATAATGGTAAACGTGCAACAAATGTAATAAATGAAATGGTCATGCTTAAACCACCATTTGGCCAATGCCAATAAGTTACATGCCAAACTTGCCCTAATCTAGAACTACATCTTGTAATTGTGCATCTAGAAAACTTTGCCATGTGAAATAATGCATCTGGTTAGATCTTGAGTTATAGTCGCCAAAGATTGGAAAAAATTCCCAATTGGACCTACACAAATAATTCGACTCAGACATTGCCTCCTAGTGGACAATGGTCCTTGAATTTACCCAAAGGTAAACATGCACTCCAAGTTGATCATTTGATTACATGCACACAATGTTGAATATCAATTATCGTATTTGCATTAATAAAAAAAACCTTCAGCGTCCACGCACATGTATTATATGGAATACATGTGTGAACCCCCTTGGTTCAGCAGCCTCCATTGCCAAGTGAACCTCCATATGCTAACCCGCCTCCACCTGACAATTTGCCACCTGTCAATCCACCATTAGCTAATCCCAACCCAGATGCTGTGATTGCTTCAGAAACTGAATCCCAAAATAAGAAGAACAAGGTTCCTAAATGGTTAGAAAAAGTGGATTTGCCATACATTAGTGGCAGAGTAGCTGTAGAACAGAAATTAAATCCCAAGACCCGCAAACTAGTTATTTGGGAAGGAGCGCCTTCTCGGGAACAGAAAAGACTAAAGCGTGAAAAATTTGAAAATAGAAGGGATAAGAAAAATAAAAGAGGACGTGATGAGCGTAAGACAAGGTTTAACGGAAGGAATGGAAAGCACTCAAATAATGGACAAAAGGCTAAGCCAGAGCAGAGTAAAGGACCAAAGACTCGATATTATCTTTGTGGAGGACCGCATTATTAATCTAACTGTCCAAAGAATACATCTACAGTGGATAAGAATGTAAAGAAAGTACAGTTCAAAGAGCCGCCGCCCAAAGAAAGGCAGGTTGCTCAATCCCATCATGTGGAGGACAGACCAGAAACTTCTAAGGACGGGCAAGAAAGGAATAAAGGGAAGCTCGCAGCTATTGAGCAAGAAAAATGGAAACTGCAAATTGCATACCTAAAGAATTTGCCTCTCCATCCTTGATGGCTTCCCGGCTCTCCCAATCTTGGTCGTCCTCCCCTTCCTCGATCTGAAGTGCCCCTGATGCAATGCCATGGTAGACATACTCTGAGGACTGAATCTCGTGGATCTGGTCATGTTCTACCCTGGTGTTGAGTGATGCAAGGTCCAAGGGTTGGATCGAAGGCTCCCCCACCCTGTTGATTGCCCTGTAATGCATAAACAAAGATAGAGCCACATGTGCCGAGACATACCTATGCCTGTAAGCCTTGCAACTCATATAATCAGGCATATTCTTCGTCCTATCCCACAACTGGCCCTCAACTGGTCCTATTCTTCGTCCCCCGCCTAAGACTTGGCTTACCGACTCCAAGGACACCCACTTGCCTCCCCTTGGGAAGGCTGACTTCCCAGGGTAAGACTTGTTGGTCATACTGGCATACAATATCTGTATAATAGGGGGTTCTAGTCAGGGTTGCATGGAGGTCGAAGACATGGTCAAAGACATGCAAGGCCTCCAGTGCAGGGAAATCACGGATGTGGTTGGCATTATTGTACCATTCAACAAAGTTCGTGGGCGCCATTGAGCAGAGATTAAGGTAGAAAACAGTTGGGAAGGATTGACAAAGGTCTAGAAAATCGCCTAAGAGGATGAGAGCAAACTTGATGAAGAGAAAATGGAAAATGAGGCCCCTTTTATAGACTAAGTGTGCCTAGTTTTCCATGCCCAAGACTTCTTGATCTGGTAGACCTATGTTCTAAGGCTATGGATCTCCAAATTAGGTATCATGAAGTGCAAATCTAAGCAAAACAAGTCAAGAAATACTATATGGCAGTTGTTGGATCAAATTTGGGCAAGTTTTGGTCAAACATGCTCGGCTCGGGTCAGACCATGCGAAATGCGTTTGCGTTTGCGAGGCAGGGGCCATCACACAGTCAGACCCGAGTGGGTCATTTTTGGCAAAACTAGACATTTTTAGGAGCTAAAAGACATAAAATGCATGTTTGAATCACTTCTAGACTAACTAGCAACTTATTTTATGTTAAAATGACATGAAAACGTGTAATTATGGGTGACTCGTGTCAGAGCGCGAAACGCGTCTGCGTGTCAGACCGCGAAATGCGTCTGCGTTCGCGAGGCGTGGGCCATCAGCGGGTCAGACTCGAATGGGCCATTCTTGACTGGTTTTTGATGTTTTTAACAAATTTTAAGTGCTACACTGAACTTTTTAGCAAATTCTAAGCATTCTAACATCTCTTATTACAAAAATTGAACAAATTAAACCACAATTCAAACGAGTCGAGTCAGACCGTGCGAAATGCGTCTGCGTTCGCGACGCAGGGGCCATCGGCACGGTCAGACTCGAGTGGGTTGACTTTGACCTAAAATTTAATTTAAAGGCAAAATTTTAAACTGATATTAATAATAAGAACATTTTAATTATATTATAAAAGGTTTTATACCAAATTGATTTACACAAAAAGTACTTTTTTTATATATATAATTTAACTAAGTACAAAATAGGAAGTTTGTAGGGCTTCTCCTTACGGATCCTCCTGGCCAGATGGAGATCCTTGGGCATTACTGTCACTTTCTTCGTGTGGATGGCGCACAAGTTGCCCTCCTCGAAGAGCTGCACCTTCGTTGGCGTGGGCCACTTCGGGTAGGGTGGGTGGACCGGCGTCGGGGTTAGATGTCTCCCCGGCATCTTCCTCGAGCTCGTCCTCGTCCTACCCGCCGCTTCCTTCCTCCTCGTTCTCCTCCTCGTCCTCCTCGTCGGTCCCGATGAGGTTCTTCAATGTGGATCGTCTCTCGAGGCCGCTACCTTCTCCTTGCCCTTCGTCTTGCTGGAGCCGACTTCTTGTTGTCGCTGCTCTCCTTCCTCTTGGCCGCCCCCTTGCTGCTGCTCCTCCTCCTGGCTCGGCGACAACCAACTGAGCTCGACGGTCTCACCTATCCTTTGGGTAGCTCCCGATGAGCTACTCTGTGCCCGCTCGTGGGAGGTGTGGAAAGTCTCGTCCGCCGATGTGGACGTTTCCTTGTGCTCCTCCTCCCCCTCCCTCCCGGGCTTGAGGTGCTCCGGGATCTTCTTGCCGCTACCCGCTGCTGCCTCTGCCATGGAAGTGGCGTGCCTGGGGCTCCTATGCTTTCGAGTTGTGCATTTGGTTCGGGCCATATCTTACGGTTAAGAAAATGGATTCGCCTAAGCTGGAGATCAAGAAAGAGAGGTTTAGGGTGAGATAGGGAGAGTGGGATGCTAAAATAAAAAGGAAAAGATGCTTTTAGGGCTAGAAATATTCTCTTACCATTAATAGCCCTATTAATTAGGCCCCCTCCCATTAAATACATCTATATATACTTAATAATATATGGTTACTACTTTATTATAATTAGAAATTCGAATTTTATGGTTTGGGGTGTTAATTATGGATTTGCGTCATTTTTCACTCGGGTCTCAGATTGGAATGATTCTTCGATCCATTTTGGGTGAAATTTGATGCTCATGTATAATTTCCACTCCAATTTTACTAGAATGTTAATGCGACTCATTCTTTTTCCTGTATCTAACAACTTACCCTAACTTTACGACCCCACTACCTGGGAGAAAAAAAAATTCCTCCCCTTTCCGAGGTTCAATGGTGGAATTTTCATCGCATACTCTATTAGGCCAGTTAGACTACTTAACTAAGGATATGGTCAGTGCTAATTCTTGGTCAACCAAGAACATGGCTCTGATATCGTTGTGACGCTCCCTACAAAATATACTGCGCCCGGCCGTACACTCCATAGGAAATCCCCCATCCGGTCCTTCGACCGCACTGGCCCTCCGTTTATCCCGCAGTCCAGGATGTTCCTAGTGCGGGAAAGAGACACGAAGGTGTCTTGTGCGCCCTTCCCCTATGTGCTCCTATAACAGTGGAAGCATAACAATGTCAGCACTAACAACAACAATACATCGAACTACCTCGAAGGGTAGCGCATCTATACATCCATAGATATAATAGAGATAAACATATGCCATAAAACATGAGAGTTTCTACTCAAGGTTTAGACTCATGGGGAGGTAGACTGACGTCCAGGCCATAAGATAGATCAGACCGAGGCATAACAATGGCGGGGCTGGCTATAGGCAATGACTATGGTTGACCACTCCATCCGCCCCTCCTGTGCATACTTTGCAGATGGGCTAAATCGGGCTCTGGCGTGACTATAGCCTGCCGGATATGCAATCTCATGGTATCACCCATCGAGACTACTCCAGGTTGCATCTCCCCGGTCCGATGAGGCAGAAAAGGTTGCTTCGGGGTCTAGAGGCTCCACGGGCGGTTAAAGAATCGTGACAACACACGATTCTTACCCAACTGAACCCCCCAAAACAAGAGCCAGGCTGACACCTGCAACTCTTGAGAGGCGGGGCGACACCATTGGTCCAGGAGGTGTCAGACTCATACTCGGCCCACTCGAAGTGACTGGCTATAGGAATAATCTGCTATGGGTCCCCAATAGCCGCGCTCAGCAGGGACCTCCCTCCACTTTGCCTCTAGCCCCATTATGGTGCTAAGTCACATCATAGCCCCCCCTAACCCGGTGGGTTCCTATGCACAGACTGCATATAATAGGAACCAAGGGGTCTCAACTAGGAGCATCAACTAAGTAATGGCTATTAGGTCTCTACCCCCTTCACAATACAAGATCATGATCAACCAACATCACATATCCACAGAACATGATACATAATGAGAATAATATCTAAACCTAATCACATGCATCCAACTTACAGTTCGGGTTCATTGATTAGGATTCAAAATCTAGACCAAGGATTCTAGGAAGGCTCTACTAGAGATACGAAATAGTAACTCATCTGGAGTCCTACTTCCAGATGATCTATGAAGAACTCTAACCCAGATACTTGCTTCTGAGGAACTCCTTCCTACTCCCAACATCTCTAGGGTCTTCAAGGTGGTCAAAGTAGCTCCCACTCCTATTGATGCGCTCACGCACTGGGGCTGCTATGCTATGCTGTGCCACATCAGACGGTTCTCAAAACGGAGTTTCGAGCGCGAGTAGGATTCCCAGACTGTTGGAGCCAGAAAAATGGCATAGGGTTAGAGTTTGGCCATTTATAGGTTAGGGTTGATGTCATCTGCCATGTGGTTCCAATAGGGTGCTTTCGTGTGGCGGGTGCCCAATAGGTTAAGGCCATGTGGAAATGGTCTTAACCTAAGGTTGGCTAAGTTATATGAATAACTTAGTCATGCCCCCTTTTGCCACTAATCTATGGTATACAAGGCTATGATGATAGACTTGTATAGTGACGGACCTGGAAATATACACATTTATGGCATATATTTCCCAAGAACATCACACAACATGTACTTCAACACTCAAAAACTAACTTGATTTCCAGCAGGATCATTAGGTAGTTTGTTGAATTCCAACTTTGTGTCATTATTTTCTGGGAAATCTGCTGAAAATCTTACAGCATATTCTTTTTGCTCTCAATCCGATCGATCGCCTTCAGGTGCATCCCTTATTTTTTGCTTCCAATACTTCTATATCATTGAATAATCTAGTTTTCTCCTCTGACCCATGCTGAAGTAGCTGGTTTATTATATTAAGACCAGTTGTTGAATAACCCACAACCCTAATAAATACCACTCTCATGCTTGATGTTTGTGCAAGATCTCTGGCAGTCTTAGCCACATCCAAGTGGTCAACAACCTGTCCCTTCAGGTGAAAAGTCAAATGCCCGAGCAAAATATGTAGAAATGTAATGGTTTGTTACGTGTTTCTTGCCATTAACCAATTCATAATATTTGGAAAAAAAAATTCTTTCCATGCATTCTGGATTCTGCCTTTCTTGAATCCTCTTCTATTTTTTGAAGCTACACCCCATACCTCTTTCATAATTTATCTAATCTGGAAAGATGGGTCTCAACATGTTTTTCATGGAAGTCTTTGATTTGGATCACTTTGGAACCCAAAGGTTTTTTCCTTGTAGGTATATTCTACTGATTAGTTTGCTGTAGTAAGGAATAAGCGCTAACTTGGGAAATGGATTTTGCGGCTATAGCAAGATGTGATAATTGAATTGGAGGCAGAGAATGCAGGGATAGGATAGCAAATGCGAGACAAACCAGGCAAGAATTTAGTAAAGAAATTTAAAATCCAAAAATGATGCAATTGCAGAGTGGTGAATAGCATTAATCACGACAGTTACTGGCGGTTCATGATTATGGGACTCTCAAAATTGTGCATTGATACATGTATACATGTATAAAAAGGATTACATTTCTAGACACCAACAATTGCTAGTTAGAACTAGTGCCTCAAACTTTGGCTACCTAGTGGCATGATGTTAAAACAACTACTGCCTGCCTGCCTGCCTGCGATTCTCACTCAACCATTCATTTTGTACATGTACATTTTGATTCTTAACTAGCATATATCTTTTTTCTTCATTCTATAGATATGGTTCTAGGATTCCACCCAATCAAATTTTATTGTACATAGATAATATACCTAGGTAATCTTCGTGGGGAGGGACTTGATGCGCGATACAAAGTTAAGGCAGCATTGCGAGAGGATGCACCACGAGTGGCAGAGCCACGAATAATGCCAAGTTTGACAATGGTGCCAAGACTTTTTAAGAGGGAAAGAATAGAATAGAATAGAGTTTTTATCGTCGTCCACGGAGACCAATAAGACGAAGCATAATCCCATGTCTTGGCTGAACTATGTGGCTATCTACCATCTTGTCAATTCCATCTAGTAATAATGGTAGAAAAAGGACGTAATTAGAGCTAAGCATGCACTACTGATTTTTTTTTTTTTATTTCTAATCCCCATGGGTTAGGAATTAAATTAGTAATCTCAAATTCCAATATAAACGACAGATCAATGAGAATAATGAATTATACTATTCGAACCTCTTTTCCGTTCATCTCAGACATTTCCATTTGTTTTCCATTTCACTACACCACTTCCTTTGTCCCATGCATGCCCTATTGCTTGTTGAAGAATCTAATATTTTGTTCATCTCAAAATTAAATTCCAGCACGATGTTTTACACAACCTGATAATAGATACTATCTAAAGTACACAATGTTTTAATTATTGCCATTTATAGCCAGGTCTCAATGGCTAAGACCCATTTGGACTTTGAACCAACATCGAAGTCAATTTTGATCTGGTTTGAATTTAAGATACAATATGCCAAAAAAAAAAAAAATCTAATCATTAGATCCTCAGATATACCAAAATATCAAAAGTTGCCCAAAACCCACTTCACCCACGCTCCATCATTAACGAATGAAACTGGCAAGTATTTACTTGATATTTCGCTTTAATCATACGCCACTTGATTCAATAGGCCATAGCACATGCTCTCTAGGACCTGCTCTGTGCTCCATATAACACATGCTCCACTTGCTCTGCTCTCCGCGCTACTTTCTCTCTTTGGGTCTTTTCTCTCTCTAGAGTTTCAGGAGGGGGGTTTCAATCCCGAGGGCAGAACATGATGATTCTTGCATACTTTGAAATCTCAGAGCTATAGTTCCTAGTATCAGCAATGATCTTGCAAAAGAGAGAGAATAGAATAGAAGAATAGAATAGAATAGAATAGAATAGAATAGAATAGAATAGAATAGAATAGAATAGAATAGAATAGAATAGAATAGAATAGAATAGATTTTTTAGCGTCCACGGAGACCGATTGGCCTATGGGACCCAAACAAAAGATAGCGACAAGCGTATTCTTGCGGGATTAAAAACCCCACCAGAAGGGTTTCGAGGGAAAAACCTTAGCGATAATAAGTATCTTGGCATTGCATACAATTGTATAGGACAGAGTTCAATATCCCGGAGGACAATAACCGAGTCCGTGCATCCATAACCTCCGGAGGTATGACCCCAACAAACCCACTATGCAGCGGTTAGCCAAGCACTAGTAATCGATCATCCAGCTCGGATATGGGCAAGCGCAAACGGGCAGAACGGAGGGCATGACATTCATCCTCAATAAGCTACGGTGGCAACAACGGGCAAAGCCTTTGCTCCGTGCTTCCGAGCCCAACGTCCTCTCTCAATCGCGAGGAGGCGGTGTGCACCCGTCTTGTTGGAAGCTATAAGTCTGCGCTTCTTCATAGGCAACTGGGTGTACAAGTACTGGTGTGGGCCTCTCGTGAGCCTAGGATTAACTTGCTGCTGATAGTGTGCCAGCTTAACACGCGTCAGAGCATCTGCATCCCAGAGCTTGCGAAGGAAAGTAGCATCTAAGTACAGCTTAAGTGCCTTGTGATTCCTTAGGGAGGCTTGTAAGACAATTTAGAGTCATCATATCTTTATTCGGAGCTAAAGTACACTTGGATTTGGCAAAGTTCATTTTGGAGCAAGAAGGAATATTGGGGTGTATTGCTTCCTTACTTCAATCAAATCTTTACTTGGCGCTATAGATGTAGAGACAAGCTCAACAACAAGTTCAACAGAAAAAAGAAATCTCAAGAGTCTCAAGGGCAATGAACAATACTACAAATGGTGGACAATGTGGGATTCCAGCATGAACACTCAGCAAATGTCTTCCAAGAGGATGTAGCATACAGTGTAGAGAAAAGTGCAGGTCCATCATCACCAGATCATGACCAAACTCTTAAAAAATTCGAGGTGAGAGCATGTGAACTTGAGCTTCAATTCGTTAGCGATAATGAGGTGGTACGATTACGAAGTATAATGGATGATGTGGTTCTTATAACCACAATAACGGTCCTAGATATCAATCATTGGTTTTAATTGCTAACTATTTGTTACTCAACTATTCTTAGCAATTATGAACTCCTTGCACCCGAGGCAATGGTTATGGCATAGAATAAGGTGGAGATGGTAGACATGACTACTCGAACCTTCAATGAACACTTGTTACAACATGACACTTTGCAAGCTAGAACGGATATATGCAACGAATCGTCACGAGTCTCGAACCTGTGCATTGTCGAAATTGCAGAGCGAGAGGAATGCTCAGATATGGATGAAGTGGCACAATTTTTCACAGAGGTCACGCACATACAGATAGAGGGCATTCTATCAGCTACTCGAGTAGGAGCAGCCCAACCAGATCACCCGACATCTCTTGGTACCCTTTAGGGACACACTTGCTTGGCTACATGTCCTGCGGCATGGTAGTCATCTAGAGGACACTACTTTTTCAGTCTAAGAAGACCTCACTCCACTTCAACTTTGCAATTAGGCAAGGTGAGAGAAGCACGACAATTGATGCAATTTATCAAGGACGTATATTCGATATCATTGGCTTTCTAATCTTTGAACGGGTTATGTGTAGCCTTTGTCTTTTCTCGTTGGTCTTACTTATTTTGGTTTTACATTACGCAATGATACGAATGGGACTTTGTCCTCTAGTTTGATTGTGGCCATAATGCCCATGCTCATTGTACCATACTATGGCTCTTGGTAGTTTTCGTGGACGTTAATACTTCTACCTATCTACCTGTCCGTCTGTTTCAACAAATTCAGAATACCCTCTAAACATTCGGTGTTAAATAACATGAATAATGTCAACAACAACTAGCAAAGTTTACCTTAAAATTTAGTTGTACAAAACTAGCCACAATTGCATGCTAAAGTTCCAAGTGATGGGTAGCTATGTTTCAAAATGTTCTTTTCAACTCAAGGGACCATAAATTACAGTCTCAACTAGTTTTAACTTTCCTATTCACGATCATGTGGAGTGGAGCCTTGCAACATGCTAAGAATATCAATTATAAATCTCATCGATGGCCTTTGCGATGGATATTTGTGTAAACAATGTTGAATTAGTCTAGCAACTATCTTGATTTGCTTAATCGAGCATTGACCTTCTAGTTCATGATCCACAATGAGAAACAATTTGCTTTCATCTTTAAGAAAGTGAACAATGTATTGTATGAGGTCCTCTCCACCCCTTGAAAGTCCACCAGTTAGGAACTCTAGTAACACGAGGCCAAAGCATCGAACGTTATCTCGAACAGAGGTGTCTTCTTTGAGCATGATGTCTTTGAGGATATCAGTGGGCTGCATAGAGGGAAACATGGGTTAGGAATATGGTATGGCAAAATGTGGTGAGGGAAGACGGGCAGCGCATTACCGGGATGTCGGTATTGGATTGGAAGCAGTAGTGGGTAAGTTTAGCATTGAAGTTGGAGTCTACTAAAATGTTGGATGTATTGAAGTCTATGTATGGAACCTAGGCCAACATAGGGGTGAGAAAAAGAATTAAATTGAATTGAATTGATCTTTAAGCTTGGAACAAAAGGAAGAAGAAACCACAAATATTAGGTCACGAACTTACAGAGAATGTAACAGTGTCATGAAGATATTTCAAGGCTTTGGCAGCACCCAGAGCTATGGCGATCCTTGTACACCAGCTCAGTGGAGGAATTTTTGTCTCCAAGATCTTGCCAAGAGCTCCCCTTTCACAGCGCTCGTACACCAGAATTTGAACCCTTGTCTTCTTTGCACACTGATCTAATTCTTCTGCACAAAACCCTATCAGTTTGCACAGATTTGGATGATTTAATGTCGCCGCAGATTTCACTGTTTTTGCCCAGTTTTCATAATCCTGTCATATTGGCAACCGTTCAGAGGTAAGAAGAATATTTCTATGCACCATTTTCTTACATTGTTTGTACATTACCGTATGGTAATCTGCCTTGAAACACAGCAGCTCTGCTTCTATCTTGGTGTTTGGATCATCGCCATTGTTTAAGCAGCATTTATACACGCTTCCAATGTTGCTTTCCCTAATGCAACACTCTGCAGAAAAGTTGTTGCAAACAGAAGAAAGATAATCAAAAGAAAAAAAATTCAACTGCTTTCCTTCAGGAGCGACCGGAAGAGGCCTGAGTTTAGATCTATCCATGTCCAAAGTAGAGAATCTCGGTGCAGAAAAATGTTGGCTTTTGCAATGCATAGCAGGTTTAGGGTTTGGAGGGAATTCTAGATTTGGGATCTGAATTTGGTCAGGAGGCAGAGGAAGGGGCAAAGGCTTGCCGGAGAAATTTAGATCAAGAAGGTCTTCTAAAACGGATGGATCAAAAACATGGGGAAGATCTGGATCATGGGGAATAGAGAGGCGTTCGAGTGAATTAAGATCTCCTATGCCGCATACAGGAAATGGGCATAGCCTGCGAGAAATGGATTTGAATTTGGAGCCAGTCATTCTAAGATTAATCTGAAGATTGGAGGCTTTGTTTCAGAGGAAAGGCGTGTGCAGACGTGAGGCAAGGTAATGGGGTGCATATTTTATGTCATAGTTGCCTGAACGTGTAGAAATCTGGAGGCCTTCTAGGAAAAAATGCTGATTCAATTGGCTTCTATTTCTCCATTTTCTTCATCGTGGCTATCCTCATCTTTTTACACGAACTTGTTTTTCTAAAGAATGGAATTCCAACCTTTTATATTGAGCTTTTGACATTTGAATGTTGACCTTTTACTTGGTCTAGTTGACTCAAATTTGGTGGCCAACTAGTTGAATCTAATCCGCTAACTACTGACCCTTCCAATAGACTTGAATTTCAAGTCACTTTTGTGAACGGTCCTTGGTGAGATTTGTGGGCTTGTCTGTATGACCTTTTGCTCATCTTGACTTAAACTTTCGCTTGTGTGTGAACTTTGTGGAGCGTCAAATTGACTTTAATTTTTGCTTGCATTTGTGGTCTCGTTCAAAGTTTGAACCACAAATAATTGAGTGAACCTTCAGGTTTGACTTGGGGTGTTTTATTGAACCACAATCAATTGATTAATGGAATTTGCTTGGTAAATAAGTCCATAGTTGGTCGGTTATAGAAGGTCTCCTGATCTCTGAATGTATCTTTGCCAACAAAAGACGGTAACTAACCTGGTTTCTCTACGGATCCTTCAATCAACAACATCCTTGATCCGTTAACGATTTTAATTACTATCACCTTGACGGTGTGATTCAAACAGATGAATGTCCAATCAACCACCTGCTTGTAAAAAAAATGACTAATGCTGATTTTTTTAGCACTGTTTGCTGGCAAAAGAAATAATTACGTACAAAACTGCATTACCCATACATAGTCCAGATGCTGCATTTTTCAGATATAGTCCAGATCACTTTCATTTTCTCCTTTGGTTCAATGCTTGGATTAAGATTATAAACTTCTATTTACAGTGGTCTTTGAGATTGATTGAATAGTCCAGATCACTTCCATTTTCTCCTATGGTCCAAGCATGTGTTTTGACATGTGTATGCTGCTCTATATGTCACGTAGGAAGCCAAGGTAGAGGCAAATGCCCCTTTTAGGACATTGTGGTGAAATGCTGTTGTCCGTCCATGCGTTCAATCATTGTTCTTTCCACATTTACATTACCCTCCCACAATTTTGAGAAGTGGAGTCGTCTGTACAAATGAAATAAAATGATATTTTGACAGAGGCTGGCCTATGTAAAGAACATGTATGATGTATTAATGTGCTTTTATCAATGTAAACAAGAACAGTATCCATCCTTGAAATGATGAATGCAACAAGCATCCCTGACTATAATCTCTTTCTTTCCAATTTTCAAGATAATTTGTTGCATCATAACAGTTCATGTCATGCACATTTCTAGCTTCTTTGTGGTCCCTGGAGGTGTACCATAAAGCTAAAAGCTATAGCCGGTTTTCTAGCGCGTCCACGTAACTTCATCTGGCATATGCTGCAAAACTACTTCCGGTGTGTATCCCTCTCTTTTCAGCCGATCGCTCAACTTTTTAAGGAAGACATTAATGTCCTCATTTTATGAATGGCTTCTGTTTCCAACAATAAACTCATGTACCCTCTTATTAACCTCCAACTATGCCCTTGCTGGCTTCTTCTGTGCCTTTGCACAGAAGCCAAAGCTTTTCAATTTTTGCAGCATCTTTCCACATTTGTGCATCACTAAGTAATCCTGACATAAGCATATATCCAGAAAGCATGATTGGGAATCAATTGGACAATTCTATCAAACCATTGTCTTCCAAGCTCGTGCGAGCTACAAGCAGAAAGCAAAGATTTCCATCCAATAATATCAGGTTCAGAAGGCTGCGTTTTTCCGCCAGTAAGAGTCAGTATCCTGCATGACCAAGAAGATCAATTAAACAGCTACAATGGGGTTCCTTTGGTTTGAAGCCATGGTCTTCTATCATGGATTTGGAAACTAAACCTGTATGGCTGCACACAGTAAAAATCGTATCATTTGGCTTAATGCCTTTGTTTTGCATGTCCTCGAGGTATTGCGCCGCAAGCTTGAAGTCTCCACATTGAGCATAGCCTGCAATGACCACCCCACCCCCACCCCCACACCGGGGCGCCCCAAAAGATGCTGCATCTTGCTTTGGCATTGATCAGAGGCTGGTCCATGGAAAGAACGTGTATATATGGTGTATAAATTTATAACTGCTTATATCAATGTAAACAAGAACAGTATCCATCCTTGAAGCGATGAATGCAATAAGCATCCCTGACTATAATCTCTCTCTTTTCAATTTTGGAGATAATCTTCGTTGCATCATGGCAGTTCATGCACATTCGAAGATTCTTAGTGGCCTGAATAGTGGTCCCTGGAGGTGTACTAATAAAGCCAAAAGCTATAGCCAGTTTTTCAGCATGTCCACATAATGCATTTTCTTTATCTTCATCTGACATATTCTGCAAAACTAGATCAGCTTTTGGTATGTATCCCTCTCTTTTCAGTTGATTACTCAACTTCTTAAGCATGGCATAAATATCCTCACTTTGCGGATGGCTTCTGTCTCCAACAATAAACTCATGCACCTTC
Organism: Isoetes taiwanensis; assembly: GCA_021234155.1. NCBI lineage: Eukaryota > Viridiplantae > Streptophyta > Lycopodiopsida > Isoetales > Isoetaceae > Isoetes > Isoetes taiwanensis. The sequence goes on along the minus strand of JAJEKV010000045.1, from coordinate 832,514 downwards.
TTGTTAACCTCAATCCATGCCCTTGCTGGCTTCTTCTGTGCCTTTGCACATTGCCGAATTTTTTCAATTTTTGCAGCATCTTTCCACATTTGTGCATCACTAAATACTCCTGACATAAGCATATATCCAGAAGCATGGTAGGGATCCAATTGGACAATTCTTTCAAAGCATTGTCTTCCAAGCTCCACGTTCCCATATGTGCTACAGGCAGTAAGCAAAGATTTCCATCCAATAATATCAGGTCCAGAAGGCTGCGCTTTTTCTGCCAGTAAGAGTAAACCTTCTGCCTCATTCAAGTATCCTGCACGGCCAAGAAGATCAATTAAGCAGCTACAATGGTGTTCCTTTGGTTTCAAGCCATGGTCTTCCATCATGGATTTGAAAAATATACATCCTTTATTCACTAAACCTGCATGGCTGCACACAGTAAAAATGCTAGTAAAAATCGTGTCATTTGGCTTAATGCCTTCTTTCTGCATGTCCTTGAGGCATTGCGCTGCAAGCTTGAAGTCTCCGCATTGAGCATAGCCTGCAATGATGGCCCCCCAAGATGCTGTATCACGCTTTGGCAAGTTCTTGATCACATCATGTGCCTCTTTCAACTTCCCACATTTAGCATACATATCTGCCAGGGTATTCCCCACGATAACATCTAAATGGAGTCCACTACCAATGATCTGTTTGTGGATATCCTTTCCCTGCTCTATAGCACCAATACTTCCACATGCTTTAAGAATGCTTGAGAAGGTAACTTTGTCTGGCTTTATTCCCAATTGTTGCATTTTTTCAAAGCATTGCAAACCTAAGAGGCCTTCACCATTCTGGGCATACCCTGCAACCATTGTATTCCAGGACACAATATCTCTGTGAGGCAGATTATCAAAAACCTGGCGTGCCTCCTTGCAACTCCCACATTTAGCATACATATCAACAAGGGCATTCCCAACAGCAACATCAGATTGCATCCTATTCTTAACTACTTCTTTGTGTATCTTTCTTCCCTGCTCTAAAGCTTGCATCCTACTACAAGCTTTTAAAACACTCAGAAGCGTAGCTTCATTCGGATTTATACCTGATTCTTGCATCTTTTCAAAACATTCTAATGCAAGAAAACCTTCTGCATGTTCGGCGTACCCAGCAATCATTGCACCCCATGATACCACACTTCGAGTTGGCAACAAATCAAAAATTTCGCGGGCCTCCTCCAAGTTTCCACACTTAGCATAAGTATCAACTATAGTATTTCCCAAAATTAAGTCTGACTGAAGACCATCTCTAATGATCTGCGCATTGATAACTTTAGCCTGGTCAATGGCTGATATATTGATACAAACCTTGAGAGCAGGTAGGTAGATGTGTTTGTTACTTTCCACTCCTGATAACTGCATAACATGATACAATTGAAGGGCCACCTTACCCTGTCCAAGCTTAGCATGGGCTGAAATAATTGCACCCCATGTATACATACTTGGTTTTTTAACCTTTTCGAATGCAACATTTGATTCAACCAACGTTTCATGTGAGGCGAATAAGCGGATAAGAAATTCGGACAAATATGGAACTGAATCAAGGCCACCACGAACCATGAAGGATTGTGCTCTTCTTCCACAATCCGCATCATTTTCATTTACGCATCCCTGCAGCAGGTGGTAAACATGGTGTTGGGATACAGAAACTCCTTGCTGCTGCAAAATTTCTGCAGCATGGAGCGCTTCGTATCTTTGTTTGTGTAAGGATCTGATATACAAGCCAATGCAATGAATCAAACGAACTTGAAATTTTCAACGGAAACGCTGGAGAACATTAGGCATACCTTAGATTACCTTCATTTGTCACATTCGAAAAGGGTTGCCAAATAATCTGGTAAACAACCGCAATAGCGAATATGTAAGCTAAAAAAAATAAGCTAGAGAGGAGAGAAGAGATACATACAAGGTGGAGGTGTTGGATCCGCCATTGTGGCCTGGGAACGTTGAGCATCGAGGCATATTTGAGTAGCAAAGCTAAGCGCACTGTCACGTACTATTCAAATTGATTTTGCAATGCTTTGCTAACAAGTATAATAAGGCCATATACATGCACCATAGGGTATGGTCGCCCGCCGGTACCAAACGCCACCTCTGCGCCACCCCACAGCCCCCCCTGAACGCGCACCAGGTGTCGCGACCATGGATCCCGAGCCATACAGCCAGTCATCGCGCACATGGGAACCCCTGAACATGCCCATTCCGAGGCATGATTCAATGCCGGGGGCTGGAATTCGCGCGCAAATTCCAGCCACAATGCATGCAGATGAGATGGGCAATCAGTGTGATTGCGAAGGAACAAGAAATTTGCCTCTTGCGATCCCGGCGATTTCGGCTTACATTACTCGGTGATCCCTCGGCGCCGAAGAGGAGACCAATGGTGTCCACTAGAGCTCGACCAGGGATCGATGCTACGGCGCTTGAGGGGAAGCGGCGAGAGGGCGATAGCGTCCGCAAAAGCGAGTTTTGCGCCTAGAACAAAGAAGAAGCCTCCTCGGACTAAGCGGATGCGGTGCTACAATGACGAGGGAAGCCAACAAGAAGAGGCCAATGGGCGGAGGAAGCGGATGCTGGCGCTCTTGATGAGGTGAGTGAACATGGTATTTCAATAAGAGAAGCTTCTGAGGCGATGCGGTATCGGAATCATCCATTAGAGACCGGTTGTATGGCGAATTTCCCACAAGACGGATAGACATCCACGGATCTTAACACCATCCCAAGAAAAGGAACTTGTGGATTGGGCCATAGAGAGGGCGAAGCGAGGATGGGCGTGACCTTGTCCTCGGTCAAAGGAGCGTGAGAAATGGCGAAGGAGAACAATCCGGCCTTGAAGAAGGGGTTCCGTGTGGAAAGTGGTGGAAATTATTCAAGCGGCGCCATCCCGAGATCACCCTTAGGAGTGCAGAGACTCTAGATGTCTCACATGCAGGAGGCGATGAACCAAGAAAACTTGGATAGGTTCTACTCAGGCCTTAAAGAAATATATGATGAGTATAACTTCCCTCCTTCAAGGATCTGGAATGCAGATGAGACCGGGATCCAAGCTGGGAAAGTAAAGGGGCTAAAGATAATTGCAAGGAAAGGTGAGAATAGGGTTAGTGAGGTGGTGATGAATACCGGGGGAATGGGTTACAATCTTAGTGTGTGTAAATGCGAAGGGTTTAGAATACCCGGTATGTACATTTTCAAGGAAACTAGGATGAGGCGGGACAACATATCCGTGTGTGAAGAGGGGGCAATTCCGGGCTGTCCGCCGAAGCCGGCTTGGATGACAACCTGAACTCTTCAAGTCTTGGTTGTCTCACTTCCAATGTAGAGTGCCCGGAGGAGTGTCACCGAAAAGACCACATCTAATCTTGCTTGATGGGCATGGAAGCCATGTAGAATTGGATGTCATCTTGGCGACCAAAGACATGGGAATACATTTTGCATTATTACCGCACATACATCACATAGGCTGCAGCCATTAGATGTCTCATGCTTTGCTCCTTTCAAGGCGACATTCAAAAGATTGAGGGCTAAATACATGGTAAGAAAAGGCGGAATCGAACATAAGAAGGAGGACATAGCTGAATTGATATCCATGTCCATGGGCTGCTTGGGGTTAAAGATGGCAAATATAAAAGCCGGTTTCATGGCTACAGGGATTTGGCCATTCAAGTGCCTGGAAAGGAAGGCAGCAGACTTGTTCAAGAGGAAGCTTATGTGCCAGCACCATTACCCGATCAACCACTTGGAATTAATGATGGATTGGCTATCCCCATTGTGCAACCTGCAGCAAATGAGAGTGCACACATAGATGATGTTGATAGGGTTGAACCAATTGGACAACCATGTGACCAAGGGCTGAACATAGAGGGTTTCAACATGCAAGAAGTTGACTTGCAATGGGAGAAACATGTGCAAGCCACATGTGACCATGCAGTAAATAGTTTGGGAACAATGCAGCAAGTCTTGCTCCATAGGGTGGCTGCTGATCAAGCTCCAGGCCAGCAAGTCTTGGTCCCTAGTGTGGCAGCTGATCAACCTCCAGGCCAGCAAGCATCTCAGGTTGCACCAAGTCAGGGAACCCAAGATGTAATAAGGAGGAGGAGGGGCATTGCACCTAATCTGCATGGAAGAGTACACATTAGTAGCAATGAATTCTGCCAAGCATTTGAAGCAGAAAAAGCAAGAAGAGAGGAGGCTGAGAGACTTAAGGTCCAGCAAACTGCCCTTAAGAAAGTGGAGGCAGCCAGGAGGAGAGCTGAGAAGGAAGAAGCCAGCAGGCGAGCTGCTGCAAATAGGTTAGAGAGGGAGAGTAGGAAGCAAGCAGAGGCTTTGGAGCAGGAGAGCACCAGGAGGCTGAGGGCATTTATGTATCCAGCAGGGGGCAATCCAGGGTGAGAGCCATCTTTGGCTGCCAAAGGCCATTGAATGAGGCAGCAAAGGCCAGGAGGTTGGCTGCAATGAAAAGGATGAGAGAAAGGCAAGGCAGGGCAAGGCAGGTGATTAGGGAGGATGACAATTGGGAGACTTGTGTGCCCAGCAGCCAAAATGACGAGGTGGGGGTCATCCAAGTACCTGGAGAGCAGGCAGGTGTTGAACACCTAGTAGCCCCTCGAACACACACCCTGGACATAGGTTGCAGTCTAGAAGACACCCACATATGTGAGGGAGATGGGGTGCATCCTCAATCAATTAGCATAGAGGGCTGCATCCCTTTGGTCAGGCCTACACCCAACAAGGTCAACAACATCCGGTCACCTTTGAAGCGATGGGACCTTGCCACCAAACAAAGAACATTCAACCCCTTAGCTAATTCTTTGAGGATGGATACACAAGGCTGGATAGACTATGCAGCAGCAAACACGGGACCAGAAAATGATGATGCCAGGGCAATTGATAAGGCCAGACACATTCGAGAAATGGCTGAGATTGGAGTTGATGCTAAAGCTCTTGCTACAGCAAGGGGCATGGACGAGGGCTTCTTCAGAGCATGGAGGACTGCACAGGTATGCAGTAGGAATTCATTGCTGCAATGTTCTGTTCAATCTTTGCCTCTTACTTTTGGTATTGCAGGTAAATGAGGCAACACCAGAGCTGCCTTTGAACACGGCCTTAGCAGAACAGGATGCATACGATTCAGACGAGACTGTAGAAGAGTAATTTGAGCTACCAAAGATTTTGCTTAATGTGGATAACTCCACATGTTTTGTTATGCAAGCATACATGTTTTGATTTTGTGGAGCAACCAAATGGACATAAATTGCTTAGTTAAATACATGAACACAAACTCTTTTGGGAATACTCTTTTCATTTGAAGTGTCGGGCAAATACATGGTTCACGCAAATATTTGCATTCACAAAACACATGGTAATCCAAAATGGCAGCAAAAAAATTACAGCCTGTTTCAAAATACAGCAAGGAAAAAAGTAAAAAAAAACTTCGGCCTAACCTATAAGGGTCGTCCAGATCTGTGCCATGGTTCACCAGAAGCACCTTCTTAGGTCCCATGATTGATTGGGCTCTCAAACTTGACATTATCTCCCTCGGCTACTGTCACTTGGCAGTGGACCAGATCGTGCTCCCCTTTAGCATGTTGAATCTGGTCACATATCTCGGGTGTGACCAGGACATTAAGATTGGAGCCCGCAGCAGCAGAAATTTCTTCTCGGTTAACCAGACAGTTCTTCAAAGTAAAAGATCCCACGTCCTCTGTCTGCACAGAGGCATCAGAATAGCGACGCTCCCGCTTCTTGATGGGGAGGGCGTGGCAGGAGGGGGCTTACGGTAACCCTCGGGATGGATTCCTTGTCCCTTTCTCCAGGAACCTTCCATGCTGCTGCATATCAGGAAAAGAAAGGTTAGATAGACTACATGCACAACTACATGGAATGCAACCCATAATGGATAGGACTGTAACCTTGACGACGGATTCGGCGGACTGAGTGCTCGAGCTGCTTGACGAAGGATTCGGCGGACTGAGTGCACTCACCTGCTGGGATGATCACTAGAATGCAAGGCCAATACTTTTTATACCCGAATTCGAGATGATGAGGGCTCTGACCCCATTTGTGCGAGGGATTAGAAGCCATAACCCTTTCAAATCGTCTGCAAGAAGCCGATTTAGGGGGTAGACGAAACGTTTCGAGGAGATATTGCTTCAGCAAAACGTCGAGATAGGGCCAAATTGGGTCGCGAATGATGGTCCCTGCATCCTCGATGAGCGGTCCGTTGGGTCATGATGGAGGCTCCGGGCTGCGCGACCGCGAGATCCGCGTGAGGCCTAAGAGTGAGGTGCCATCACGACGTGGGTAGGGTTAGGCACGCGGGACGGACCGTTGGGACGCGGAATAGGGTTGAGCCCCACGCGCCCCTCGGATGCCATAATGGCGGATGTGGGCGGCGCTGCCTGCTGATAGGTGGCCTGCAGGGGGGGCAGGGGCCGTGGGGGGCAGAGGGGGTCGTACTCGGGCGTAAAGTGGTTGGGTATATGCGCTGATGGGGCATAGACCCCCTAACTTTGGAGGCCCATAACTTGCTAACGGTAGATAATTTAAGCAATTTTTGATAGGCTTGTAGGGTATCGATTAGGTATCAATGATACTTGGATTGCTCCAATTGGACAACTTTTGGCATATTAATGGGTGCGCCTCCGACCGACTACCAAGAGAGTTGTGCCCATATACAAAGCGGGGGACCCCTGCAGCCCGACCCAACTATCGTTACCATTATGGTGGGGTTCGTCTTTGCCAAGTTGCTTGCGGGATTCTTGAGCAGCCGACGACACTTTGGGCGAGAGGATGGAGAAGTGCGGGCTCTCACGCAGTGATTCCGCCCGGCATTCTACTATTGACCATATCTTCACTCTGCGAACACTCATAGAGGATAGCGGAATCAACGCCCTAATAAATGACTTTGTTGCTTTGTGGATTTCAAGCAAAGGCTTTGACACGGTGCCTCGGGATAAGTTGTGGGATAGATTGAGACGACTAGGGACCCACGTCGACTTGGTGAATGCTATATCAGACTATACGAGACTTGCTCCGGCCGTCTCACACCGTTTGGGAGCCCGTTGTTAGTAGCATTGGGGTGCGGGGCTGCCCTCTATCCCCGCGCCTTTTTGTACATTGACCAGCTAGAAGAATGGCTAGCCGAAACCCGAGGGGAGACGCTTCAGTTGATGCACCACATAATCCGGCAACTCATATATGCCGATGATGTTGACCGCCGCGATATACCCCGAGGACATGCAACACCACACGGATGCTTTAGACACTTTACGCAAATTCACGACATGAGAGTTAACTTGGCCAAGACAAGGGTGGGCTGGTCCCATCATCCCAAGACCCACGCCTTCCCTCATTCACTTACTTAGGGGTAAGGGTAGTGGAGGTGGCTCAGCCTTATAAGTATTTGGGCATTGAGTTTTCTACTACCACACATTGGGATGCATCCATCGTGTTACGAGTCACCGCAGTGGAAAGCCCAGTATGCAATGCTAAACAACAGTCACAAGGTAGAGCTGTATGCATGGGGTCACCAGGCACACTTGTTCAGGGCCTTGGTTGACCAGAAGCACCTTCTTAGGTCCCATGATTGATTGGGCTCTCAAACTTGACATTATCTCCCTCGACTACTGTCACTTGGCAGTGGACCAGATCGTGCTCCCCTTTAGCATGTTGAATCTGGTCACATATCTCGGGTGTGACCAGGACATTAAGATTGGAGCCCGCAGCAGCAGAAATTTCTTCTCGGTTAACTGCGGTTCTTCAAAGTAAAGATCCCACGCCCCTCTGCCCCGCATTGCAGGCATCGGGGAATAGCGACGCCCCGCTTCTTGATGGGGAGGTATGGGAGGGGGCTTACGGCAGAACCCTCGGGATGGATTCCTTGTCCCTTTCTCCGTGAACCTTCCATGCCGCATATCGTGAAAAGAAAGGTTAGATAGACTACATGCACAACTACATGGAATGCAACCCGTAATGGATAGGGACCAGAACCTTGACGCACGGATTCTACGGACCGAAAGTGCTCGATTTGTTTGACGGGCGATTCGGCTGGACCGAAAGTGCACTCACCTGGGATGATCACCAGAATGCAAGGCCAATACTTTTTATACCAACCGAGATGATGAGGGCTCAACCCCATTTGTCAGCGAGGGATTAGAAGCCATAACCCTTTCAAATCGCCCTGCAGAAGCCGATTTAGGGGGTAGATCTAAACGTTCGAGGAGATATTGCTTCTAAAAACCTCGGAGATAGGCCAAATTGGGTCGCAATGATGGTCCCCGATCCTCGATGAGCGTCCGGGTCATGATGGAGGCTCCGCCGCTACGCGACCGCAGCAGGTCCGCGTGAGGCCTAAGAGTGAGCCATCACGACGGGTAGGGTTAGGCACGCGGGACGGACCGCTGGGACGCGAATAGGGTTGAGCCCCACGCCGCCTCTGATGCCATAATGGCGATCGTGGGACGCTGATAGGTGATAGGCAGTGGCAGGCTGTAGGGGCCGGGGGAGAGGGGGTCGTGACTCCGGCGTGGTAAGTGGTTGGGTATACCGCCGATGGGGGCACTTAGACCCCCTAACTTTGGAGGCCCATAACTTGCTAACTCCGTAGATAATTTGGGCCAATTTTTGATAGGCTTGTAGGGTATCCGATTAGGTATCCAATGATACCGATTGCTCCAATTGGACAATTTTTGGCATATTAATGGGTGCTACCCCCGCAAGACCGACTACCACAAGAGTTGTGCCCATATACAAAGCAGAGGGACCCCTACAACCCAACTATCGCATTACCATTATGGTCGGGTTCTATCTTTGCCAAGTTGCTTGTTGGGATTCTTGAGCGGGCCGACACTTTGGGCGAGGATGGAGAAGTGCGGGCTCTCACGCGGTGTATGGCATTCTACTATTGACCATATCTTCACTCTGCGAACACTCATAGAGGATAGCCTAATCAACGCCTAATGCATTTGTTTTGTGGATTTCGCGAAAGGCTTTTGGACAAAGTGCCTCGATAAGTTGTGGGATAGATTGAGACAGCCTAGGGACCCACGTGCATTTGCGGAATGCTATATACGACTATTCCGGCCGAATCGTTTGGGATGTTAGTAGCATTGGGGGTGACGCCCTCGAACGGCTTGTACATTGACCCAGAAGAAAGAATGGCTAAAGGTGGCGCAGTTGATGCACCACATAATGACTTATATATGCCGATGATGTTGACCTACCAAGATATACCCAGGAGAGGACATGCAACACCACCCGATGCTTTTAGACACTTTTCTCGCCAAATTGTTGAAAATGTTAACATGGGTCTGCATTTAACATCCAGCATTTAACATATAATGACTATTATTTGATGGTGACGTGGCATTGGAAATGTCGGTGGTTTTGGAATAAAAAAAGGGTCTGCCTGGAAAAGGGATGAGCGAAGAATACTTACAAAGTAAAGGAGAGGTACTCGCGGGAATGTGTGTGGGAACAAAGCAGATCGAAGAATCGGTTGAAGCTGGAGCTTGAATGGCCGATCAGCCAAGAGATAAGTAGACGTGCAGGAACGAAGTTCGCCAGGATCCTGTCGGCAAAGCAGTTGAGGTCGCCAAGCTCGATCGTGGAAGCTGGGACCTCTTTGGGAAGAACAAGCAACCGCAGCCTGAATTGTCGCCAGATTCGATTGGAAAGTTGCAGTGTGAAACCCGTGACAGGCCGGTTTGTGGGATAGTCGATCCAAGTCGATTGATCCTACCGCAGTACCGCAGGTTTGTATCGAGAGAAGAAAGCTTTGTTAAGAAGGAAATTCTCGCCCAGAAGTTCAAGAATAGATTGAGTTTATCTTCCGTTACCTTGAATTTCTAACGCTGGTATCGAGCAGGTTCATAATCATGGAAACAAATTCACAACAAAACAGCCTAATCGACCATTGACTCAGAGCCGAGAGAACGGTGATTGTTTTCGAGAAATTGATGAAAACTATAAGTGAGTCTCACACACCATGTATACAGATGGAAAATGGGCATTTGCATGAAGTAAAAGGATGTGGAAAGTTGGAGTTTTATCATGAAGGTGAAGATAAAATATGTTTGGAGAATGCTTTATATACTCCCTGGTATGTTATTTAACTTGATTTCGATTCTGGAGACTTAGTAGACTTCGGGATATAAAGTAAATTTTGATTCTTATCGTTAGAAATGGTGGGTAATGGTAGAAGGATATATGCAAGAAGAAAAGGGAAATTGTATTGCTTGGATGCTGTGCCTTGTGTTGGAAGTGTTAATTTATTAGATTTGTGGCATCTCAGACTTGGCCATGTAAATAATGCAACCATAAAGATCTCATGAGCAAACATAATTTGGTAGAAGATTTGCCTAACAAAGATAATCGGAAAGAGCACAAAATTTGTCGTGGTTGTATGCTTGGAAAGCAAACTAGACAATTTTAAGCCCAGTTTGCCAAAACTTTGGGACTCTTGAATTTGGTATATACTGATTTGTGCGGACCGATCGTGTTCGTAGTATGAGTGGTAAGACATATTTCATCACATTTACCGATGATTTTTTCCGGAGAACAAAATGTTATTTTTTGAAATCGAAGGATCAAGCATTCCAGGCATTCCAATTGTATCTAGTAGAAGCTGAACGAGAGACGTCTAGGAAATTGAAACGCTTGCGTTCGGATTCAGGGGGAGAGTATTTGTCTGGCGCATTCATGCAGCTTTGTCATGAAAAGGGGATTCGACTTCAATTCACGTGCAGATATACGCCGCAAGAGTAATGGCATCGCGAGAGAAAAAAGGACCCTTATGAACGCAGTAAGATCTATGTTAAACATGCGTGGTTGCCTAACTATCTCTCGGGCGAAGCGGTTCAGCTGCATGTTATATTCAAAATAAGTTGTCCGTCACTGGTATCCAAGGAAGAATTCCTCAAGAGGTATGGTCCGGTAAAAACAATCAGAAAAAGAGACCGCGCGGCATATGGTTGTTTAGGGTATATGCATGTGCCGTAAGAGTTACGCGGTCCAAACTAGATGATCGTAGCATAGAAACGCATTTGGTTGGGTATGAGGACCAAGGTGCGGACTATATGATCCTAAAACCGTGGAAAAAAATTTATATAAATCCGGGATGTGGTATTTGACAAAACTAAATTTTATAAAGATAGGGCAATTAAAAGTGATGTGTCAGAAGAAAAGGAGAAAGTGCAGCCCTGGGCACCAGAGGGATGGTTTGACGATGAAGATGATGATGAAAATGAAACAGGAATTCAAGTACAGGATGGAGGTATAGAAAGCCCTATAGAAATAGGAAGTAGTGACACAGAAGAACATGTAGTAGAAGAGGGAGAGAATGGTATAGAAGATGTTACTGTGGAAGAACAACAACCAGTAGAAGAAATTCAACAGCCAGTAGAAGAACAACAGCCAGTAGAAGAAATTCAAGCTCATGGCCGCAAAACTGATGCAGAAAGGCTGAAACAAGAAGCTCCCATTGATATATCGAAGTATGGAAGAGATGAGCATGGGAGGAGCACTCGTGAGCCAGACTTCAAAGAAATTTGAAGCCTATGAACTTGGAAGAAGCACGATAGAGCAACAACAAAGCCGGTGTTAAAGAACTGAACTTATGATGAAGTCATCCAATTTCTCCTAATGCAAACAAGTGGAGGAAAGCCATGCAAGAAGAACTCGAGTCGTTCAAGCAGACAGGTACCTATGATCTCACACCTAGGCCAAAAGGTAAAAATGTGGTAGGATGTAAATGGATCTTTAAAATAAAAAAGGAGCTGATGGAAACATTGAAAGATATAAAGCTAGATTGGTGGCTCGAGGATTTACTCAAGAAGCCGGTAAAGATTATCATGACACCTTTTTCCCCTATTGTTAAACTAACAAGTTTATGGCTTTTGATTGCTATAGCGAGTTGAGCATGATTTAGAGCTCGACCATATGGATGTAAAAACAGCCTTTTCTCAATGGGGATTTAGAAGAGGAGATTTATATGGAGCAACCAAATGGATTTGAGGTGCAAGGAAATAAGGATGCGCAAATTGAAAAGGCAAGTTGTATGGGCTTAGGCAAGGCAGCTAGACGGTGGTGCCGTATGCATGAATGGCTTTTCGCTATCGCAGGGATTTGAAAAGTTGCAAAGTGAAGGTAATCTCTACATTAAAAGGGTAGATGATAAATTTTGCATCATAGCATTGTATGTAGATGATTGTGTTAATGAGTGCTAGTGACGAAAAGTTTATGGATGAGTGCAAAAATGTGTTGAGAGCTAGATTTCAGACGAAAGTGATCTTGGTGAACTAAAAAACTTTTGGGCATGGAGGTTTATAGAGATAGACAAACGGAGAATTGGCTTTAACACAAGTCAAAGTTATATTAAGAAGATGTTGGATACTTTTCTATGGGTGAATGTAAACCGAAGGCAGAGGCTCCTCTTGTGGTTAGTAAGAGAATTTCTCGGAGATTTGTCCCGATGACTGAGGAGGAGAAAAAGAAAATGCAAGGAATACCATATAGGAACTTATCGAAAGTTTGCTTTTTATGTGGCAAATGCCACGAGACCAGGATATTGCATTTGGTGTAAATTTGTTGAGTAGATATTTGAATAACCTGGGATGGGAACATTGGGTTCTTTGCTGTTTATTCTTAGGTACTTGAAAGGTACGATGCACCATGGTATTTGCTATGCTAAAAGCTTTGACAAGAATCCTAAAGTAGTTGGCTATGCGGAATTGATCGGGTTATACCAGATGCGGATTGGGTGTGAGACCTTGATGAACGAAAAGTCCACCACGGGATACTTGTGTAAACTTAATGGTGCATGATTTCTTGGTGTAGCAAAAACAAAATTGTGTGGCTATGGCTATGTCAAGTGCTGAATCAGAAAGTGCGGTTCTGCCTCCTTGGCGCGGCGAGGGAAATAATTTGGTTGAGGCGATTATTGCAGGAATTGGGAGAGAAACAGAACTGCCCAACAAAGTTGTATTGTGACAATAAAAGTTGCATAGCAATTGCTAAAAATCCAGTGTTGCACTCAAGAACAAAGCATATTGATCTGCATTATCATTTGTAAGGGAGAAAGTAGTAGCAGGCGAAGTTGATTTGCAATATATTCCTACTGCTAAACAAGAAGCAGACATATTAACAAAAGCATTGGCCGAAAGTAAGCATGGATATTTTCGAGATGCCATAGGTATTAAACTGATAAATGCTGGATGAGGGGGAGTGTTGAAAATGTTAACATGGGTCTGCATTTAGCATCCAGCATTTAACATATAATGACTATTATTTGATGGTGACGTGGCATTCGAAATGTCGGTGGTTTTGGAATAAAAAAAGGGTCTGCCTGGAAAAGGGATGAGCGAAGAATACTTACAGGCGGAAAGGAGAGGCGCTCCGTGGAATGCAGGTGGGAACAGCAGATCGAAGAATCGAAGGTTGAAGCTGGAGCTTGAATGGCCGATCAGCCAAGAGATAAGTAGACGTGCAGGAACGAAGTTCGCCAGGATCCTGTCGGAAAAGCAGTTGAGGTCGTCAAGCTGGATCGTGGAAGCAGGGACCTCTTTGGGAAGAACAGCAGCTGCAGTCGGAATTGCTGCCAGAGCTCTGGATTGGAAAGCCAGAGTGTGAAACCCAGATTGGGTGCTGGTTTGTGGGATAGTCAGATCCCAAGCTGATTGGATCCTACTGCAGGTACCGCAGCCAGTTTGTATCAGAGAGAAGAAAGCTTTGTTAAGAAGGAAATTCTGCCCGGTAAGTTCAAGAATAGATTGAGTTTATCTTCTGTTACCTTGAATTTCTAACACCAATTCACTGACATGAGAGTTAACTTGGCCAAGACAAGGGTGCTGCTGGTCCCATCATCCCTAAGCTCCACGCCTTCCCTCATTCACTTACGGGGGGGCGGTAGTGGAGGTGGCTCGGATCTTATAAGTATTTGGGCATTGAGTTTTCTACTACACACACCTTTGGGATGCATCCATCGGGTTAGGGGTCCATGCAGGGGTGGAAAGCCCCCAGATGCAATGCAAAACAACAAATACAAGGCGAAGCCAGTATGCATGGGATCACCAGGCACACTTGTTCAGGGCCTTGGTTGACCAGAAGCACCTTCTTAGGTCCCATGATTGATTGGGCTCTCAAACTTGACATTATCTCCCTCGGCTACTGTCACTTGGCAGTGGACCAGATCGTGCTCCCCTTTAGCATGTTGAATCTGGTCACATATCTCGGGTGTGACCAGGACATTAAGATTGGAGCCCGCAGCAGCAGAAATTTCTTTTCGGTTAACAGACAGTTCTTCAAAGTAAAAGATCCCACGCCCCTCTGGCCCTGCACGAGGCATCGAGAATAGCGCTCCCGCTTCTTTGATGGGGAGGGCGTGGCGAGGGGGCTTACTAGAACCCCGGGATGGATTCCTTGTCCCTTTCTCCAGGAACCTTCCATGCTGCTGCATATCAGGAAAAGAAAGGTTAGATAGACTACATGCACAACTACATGGAATGCAAACGTAATGGATAGGATTTGTAACCTTGACGACGGATTATTAACCGAGTGCTTTCGAGCTGCTTGACGGCGATTCGTATGGACTGAAAAGTCGCCACCTGCTGGGATGATCACTAGAATGCAAGGCCAATACTTTTATACCCAATTCGAGATGATGAGGGCTCGACCCCATTTGTGCGAGGGATTAGAAGCCATAACCCTTTCAAATCGCCCGCAAGAAGCCGATTTAGGGGTAGACGCAAACGTTTCGAGGAGATATTGCTTGACAAAGAAAAACGCCGAGATAGGGGCCAAATTGGGTCGCGAATGATGGTCCCCGCATCCTCGATGGCGAGCGTCCGCTGGGTCATGATGGAGGCTCGGCTGCGCCGACCGCTGTAGATCCGCGTGAGGCCTAAGAGTGAGGTGCCATCACGACGCGGGTAGGGTTAGGGCACGGACGGACCGCTGGGACGGAACCAGGGTTGAGCCCCACGCCTCTGGATGCCATAATGGCGGATCGTGGACGGCGCCAAGGCTGATAGGTGGCCCTGCAGGGGTAGGGGCGTTGGGGGGGGCGCAGAGGGGGCATTACTCTGGCGTAAGTGGTTGGGTATACCGCGATGGGGGCACTTAGACCCCCCTAACTTTGGAGGCCCATAACTTGCTAACGGTAGATAATTTAAGCGCAATTTTTTGATAGGCTTGTAGGGTATCTGATTAGGTATCCAATGATACCTGGATTGCTCCAATTGGATAATTTTTTGGCATATTAATGGGTGCGCGCCTCCCGCACTGGACTATCAGTAGAGTTGTGCCCATATACAAAGCAGGGGACCCCTACAGCCCAACCAACTATCGTACCATTATGGTCAGTTCTGTCTTTGCCAAGTTGCTTGCCGGGATTCTTGGCAATGGATCGACACTTTGGGAAGAGGATGAGAAGTGGGGCTCACGCAGGAGGCGGGGCTTCGCCCCGGCATTCTACTATTGACCATATCTTCACTCTGCGAACACTCATAGAGGATAGCGGAATCAACGCCCGAGATCCAGATTGTTGCTTTTTGTGGATTTCGCGAAAGGCTTTTGGACACGGTGCCTAGGGATAAGTTGTGGGATAGATTGGAGAGACTAGGGACCCACGCCGACTTGCGTAATGCTATATATGAACATAATGGAGACTTGATCCGGCTTCTCACACCGTCGGGGAGCCCGTTGTTAGTAGCATTGGGGGCCAGTGGTCGCCCTCTATCCCCGGACGCTCTTCGGCTTATTACATTGACCAGCTAGAAGAATGGCTAGCCGAAACGGGAGGGGGAGGCGCGCTTTGATGCACCACATAATCCGCAACTCATATATGCTGATGATGTTGACCCGCCGCATATACCCGCAGGACATGCAATGCCACCGGATGCTTTAGACACTTTACGCCAATTCAGCGACATGAGAGTTAACTTGGCCAAGACAAGGGTGCCTTTGGTCCCATCATCCCGCACCCACGCCTTCCCTCATTCACTTACCGGGGGCGTGTAGTGGAGGTGGCTCGCCTTTATAAGTATTTGGGCATTGAGTTTTCTACTACCACACACGGGATGCATCCATCGTTACGGGTCACCGCAGGCCGGAAAGCCCTCAGATGCAATGCAAAACAAATGATCACAAGGCGTAGCCAGATGCATGGGGTCACCGTGCACACTTGTTCAGGCCTTGGTTGAACCGGGTCCTCCTCTATGGGGCAGAAGTGTGGGGCCGCTGATATCCCTCACCACTTGGAACGATCTAGAGCAGGTACGAAGGCCTTCTTGGCCCGGCAATCGGGAGTGAAGTCCACGGTCCCATATCGATCTTGCTCCAAGAGACAGCTTCCTTCCATTACAGAGGGTCAGGCCGAACGCCACATTATTTACTTCCGTAAGGTGGTGGCTATGGATGAAGCCCGGCTGCCCAACCTTGCTTTGGCAGTGGCGATGGGCCCGCAAGACTCACCAAAGCCCTGGGCTGGAAATACAAGCAGAGGCGTTTCGCTATGGAATGTGCAGCAATACGATGTGGACCGCTGCATACACCGGCGGAAACGCGATGCCTTGAAGCAAGTATTTGGATGCTTGCTTCATGGCCAAGCTTTGGGATGCGAGGCCCCGTCACATGTCAAGGTGGCAAATTATCGACAGCAGGTTAATCCCATGCTCACGAGGGGGCCCACACCACTACCCGCGCACCCATCTACCCATGAAAAGCGGTGATTGCTTCCATTCGCGACAGTGCACACCACCGCGCATTGAGACAGGGGGGAGATGGATTCGAGCCGCGTGAGGACAGAGTCTGTCGATCGCCGTCAACAGCGCCATTGAGGATGAAAGTCGCCCTCCGTGCCTGTCGTGCATACAAAGATATCCGGGCTCGGTATGCTCGGTTAGTTGTGCCCCATCAGGCCTTGCATGAGCTACTGAGCACGGCCTCTGTAGGCTTGTTGGGATCGTACCTCCGGGAGGTAATGGATACGCGGACTCAGTTATGCCCCCAGCTGTACTTGTGATTATGTATATAACTGTGCAGTATGTCAGCATCCTTATTGCTACTAAGGTTTTTCCCCCGAAAACCCTTTGGGGTGGGGGTTTTTTAATCCTGGTAGTAATACGCCTGCTGCTCTTTCTTTGTACTTGGGTCCCATAGGCCAGTTGGTCTCCGTGGACGATAAAATCATATTCTATTCTGCGCGAAACCCGGCAACCATACCCTATATACCATACGCACATCTATTCACTGGTCGTATCTACGGTATTTGCCTATTCGAGTATACACTTGTGATGCATTCAAAGATTTTGGCATACAATTATTGAATGCGAATTGTGACGTTCCAAGGGAATATACGCCATAAATACGTATATTCCTGGACTCGTCACCATACAAGTCTAGCTAGGTAGCCTTGTATGCCTCGAATAAGTGGCAAGGGGTGCACATCTAAGTTAATTATTAACTTAGATAACCTTAGGATAAGGCCCATCTCCACATGGCCTTATCCTATTGGGCAACCGCCACACGTCCTTATCTTAGTGGTGCCACGTGGCATCCCACGTGGACCCACACCTATATAAGCCCTAACCCTAACCCTAGACCCTTTTTCCTGACCTAGCACCTGAGCTCTCATCCCGTGCCCAAAACCCGGGTTTGAGCATCGTTTGTCATAGCCCTAGCACGGAGGCGGTAGCCCACGGAAGGTGCGTATGATCGTTGAGGGAGCCAGTCTTCGAACCTCGTCAAGGAGCATGGAGACGCCAGGGATGGGAGGAAGCGCTTCCGGAGGAAGTAGGTTGAGTAGGGTTCATGTTAGTTCACCTGGAAGTTAGCATTCTAGGTGGGTTAGTATTTTGTGTCTAGAGTAGAGCCACCCTAGATCCTTTGTTGAACATCTTGAACCCTAACCAAGGAACCATAACTGATAGTTAGATATGTATGATTAGGTTAAGATGTTCATATGATATTGTTCGTGATGATTATGTGATGATGGTTGATCATGTTGTTCCTCTTGTGTTGGGAAGGGGGGTAGAGACCTAGGGCCATATGTAGTATGCTCCTAGTATAGATCCCTTAGTTCCTATTAGTTGCGGCCTGTGCATAGGAACCCACTCACGGAAGCTATGGCGTGACTCAAAGACCACACAACGGGGCTAGAGGCAAGATGGAGGGTGGATCCCCGCCGAGTGGGGGCTTCGGGGGATCCCACGGTGGGCTAGGCTTATGGCCTGGCCACTTAGGGGTGGGCGAGCATGAGTCCCACACCTCCTGAGGGGCAATGGTGTCGCCCACGGCTCTCAAGAGTTGCAAGTGTCAGCTTGGCTCTTGTTTTGGGGGTTCGATGGGTACCTAAGATGGTGGTGTCGCCACGATTCTCTAGCCGCCGTGGAGCCTCTAGACCCAGGAAAGGGAGATGCAACCCTTCCTACCTCGTCGGACCCGGGGAGATGCAACCTGGAGTAGTCCCCGATGGGTGATGCCATGGGATTGCGTATCCAGGAAGGTTAGAGTCATGCCACAGCTTGATCTAGCCCATCTCGCAAAGTATGTATGCGGGGAGGGGCGGATGGAGTGGTCAACCCTAGCCATTGTCTTATGCCAGCCCGCCATTGTTATGACTCGGTCCGCTTCTATCTTGAGGCCTATCTAGTCAGTCGACTACCCTATGTGTCTGAGCCACGGGTAGGAGCTCCCATGTTTTATGGCATGTGATTATGTTCTTTGCATCTATGGATGTGCTATTGAGCTACCCTCGAGGTAGCCTGTTGTATTGTATTGCTAGTTCTGACGTGTTTATGCTTCCGCTGTGATAGGAGCCCATAGGGGAAGGGCGCGCAAGACACCTTCGTGTCCCCTTCCCGCACTACGGAAGTCCCAGAGTGCGGGATAGACGGAGGGCCTGTGCGGTTGTTGAGCCGGACGGGGGATTTCCTGCCGAGTGTACGGTCGCGCGCCGTATGTTTAGCAAGGAGCGTCACAATGGTATCAGAGCGATGTTCTTGGTTGACCAGGAACTAGCACTGACCATAACCTTGAAAGTAGTCTAACAAGCTTATAGGGGTGTGAAATAAAATTTTTTTTCCACCATCGAACCTCGAAAATAAGGGAAAAATTTTTCTCTTAGGTAGTGGGTCCGAAATTAGCTTAAGTGTTAGACGAAGAAATGAGTGGGTCAAATTCATCTTCTAGTAAAATTGGAGTGAAAATTATGCATCTGCATCAAATTTCACCTAAAATGGGTCGAAGAATCATGCCAATCAGAGACCCAGGTGAAAAATGGCGCAAATCCATAATTAGCACCTCAAACCATTAGAAAATTCGAAAATTTAAGGTATAATATGAATTGATATAGGCTTAATATATACATTAATAATTAAATAATTACTAAATATGGTATAATTAATAAGGGGGGCTAATAAATAGGGGTGTTTATGGTAGGAGAATATTCCCAGGGACCCTCCTTTTTAAATATCTGACACCTCATTCTCTCTCCAACCATTCCCACCACCATCTCTCTCTTGATCAGCCTTACGTCACCCATTTCCTGAACCGTAAGATATGGCTCGCACGAAGCAAATAGCCAGGAAGTACAACGAGCGTCCCACCCTCTCCATGGCGCAAGCGGCAGCAGGGCGGCACGTCAAGAAGGTTCCTGAGCACCTTCGACCGAAGCCCGGAGACGAGGAGTCGCCCTCAGGCAGCAGCAGCGACCAGAGCTTCCACGATGCCGAGGGAGACACACCTAGCCCCAGCAGCAGATCGTCATCGGCAGGAACCCAAAGGACCGACGAATCCCGCCACTTTGGGCCCTCGACGGACACAGAGGTAGAGGAGCAGGTGGAAGAGCAGGTGGAAGTGTAGCAGCAGCAACAACATACTCAAGAAGCAGGCCCTTCGGAGCCGAAGAAGAAGGGCAAGGAGAAGGTTGCGGAGTGGCCAGAGGAGAAGGCCGCTAGAAAGAAGAGAGAGCGGGAGAGGGAGCTCAGACAGCAGGAGCGAAGGACTAAGAGAAGAAACGACAGACCTCGCCAGTATGTCGTTATTGAAGAGCCTCGTGAAGAGGAGGAGGTATGGGAAGGGGGAGACGAGGAGGAGGAGGAGGAGCAACAGGGCCCCGACGCGAGACCACCTTACCCTAAGTGGCCGGAGCCACCAAAGGTGGTCAAGAAACAGAAGGTGGGAGAACGGGAATTCATGCTCTGTCAGGATCGTGAATTCATGCGCAAAATGACGGCATACAAAGAGTACCTCCGTCGCTGGACGAGGTACAACGAATGGTACTGCCGTCAGGAAGTGCAGAGGGCCGTTGAGGGCGGCAGGCCGAAGAAGAATCAGCCTAAGCCACCCCCACCTAGACCGGAAAAACCCAAAAGGGTTCACCATGGGCCAAATAGTCCGCACGCCCGGGTGTTTAGGGAGATCAAGCACTTCCAAATGTGCACCAATCTCCTGATAAGGAAGGCGCCCTTCGAGCGTCTCCTCAGGGAAGTCATGCAGGAGTTCCGGACCGATTATAGGGTTACCCCTCTAATGACCCGGGCCCTGCAAGAGGCCGCCGAAGCAGAGCTGGTGCAGCTCTTTGAGGAAGGGAATCTCTGCGCCATCCATGCTAAGAGAGTTACCCTTATGCCAAAGGATATTCACTTAGCACGGAGGATTCGCAGGGAGAGGCCCTAGGCCTCAAATTTTGTAAATTTTGTAGAAAAGTTAAAAATTTCATGTAACTGTGTTTTCTTATTAATATAAAAGTTATTTCCCTCTGTAATTAGAAAAATGTTGGATGCTTGAAATGTAGGAAATTTAAACCCAATTGGAGTAGGATTCTTTATAGCAAGCTTAGAAATACCTAGAAATCATGACTACAACGAAATTTTGGCACAAAAAATCATCAAAAAAGCACAAAATCGAGGCAACCGGGTGAGACCGCGCCAATGGCCTCTGCGTCCGCGACGCGGGCGCGTTTCGCGCGGATTCACCCGACTGCCCCAAAAACATGCTTTTAGGTGTCATTTTTGCTCAAAATAGGTTGCTAGTTAGGTTAGAATCGGCCCAATTAGCCATGTTAGCATCTTCAAACTCTCAAATTTGACCAAAATTGGCTCCAAAATCGGCCAACCGGGTGAGACCGCGCCAAACGCGTCTGCGTTCGCGACGCGGAGGCCTTTCGCGCGGATTCACCCGGGTCAGCCCATTTTTGACCCAAATTAACCAAATTCAGCCAAACAAACTGCCATGTAGCGTTTCTTGCTTTGTTTTGCTTAGATTTGCACTTCATGGTAGCTCATTTGGACACCCATAGCCATAGAACCAAGGCCTTCCTATGTAGGTGGTTTTGTCATTAATTATAGAATCTCAAGATACATAGCTTGAATGTGCTTTATAGAGAAGCACATTTGAAAAGATGATGAACATAGAGCTTCATATTATAGTTATGAGCTCTAGTACAAAATAGAAGGACAGAATGTTAACAACGTGCCAATAGATAGTAAGATCTCGGATATGAACAGTTCGATGAAGCTCCAAAAAGACGAAACTGAAGCTCTGTACCCACCAAAAACACCTGCAAAAAGTACAGTCTTTCCCAAAAACAAACCAGATGAAGATTAGATAAGAGCAGAGGCATATTTAGGAGTAGGCTGGGGCCATGAGGATAAGTGATCAGAGAAGAAAATATCATTGAAATAGGCATTGAATTGGTCCGTGGATCCGAAATAGTACTGGTTTGGACCCCAATTGTTTGTGTAGAAGAGCCGAAATTTATCCTTGTCCTCCAGAAGTATCAGAAGGGAACCATATAGATCAGCTAGGAGTTTATGATTGTAGTACATGGTTCTGTATCTGATCAACTGTCTTTCTGTGAGGATGAAATTATTAATGGCCAGAAAAGCCCAAAGACAGTGGATCTGTACCACTTCCCTGCAGAATATAGATGCCCAAAGATCTTCACTGTCTTTCAGATAGCTGATGTGCCCTTTCTTCATGAGGAAGGATTCCATGGAGGTAGCCAAGTCATTCTTCATAACCTTATCTCTGGAACCTTGTGTGTAAGGCGAAGCATCATCAAATTTCCGGGCTCCTTCTCCACGCAAAAAGTTAAGATATTCTAGAATCATCCGAGAGAAAGGCATTAGAGTCCACCACATTTAGATTGGAAGCAAATAAATTATAATAACCCCTAAAAGCGCCATGATTCTCCCAGTTCCTGTCAATGTTAGCTCCAATATTTTTATTTTTATAAGCAGTGGCAATAGTCTCAAAGTCAAATTGGAAATTCATTTTAATCCAAAAAATAGAGGGCCTTTTCTTTCCAAACAAAACACGGTTTCTAGCTTTCCAAATATTCCAAAGAGCAATGAAAATGACTGTGTTCTTGAAGCTGTCATTTTTTTGTATGAAAGAAAGAAAATGACCATCATACAAAATACCAAATTTTTCAGCAATCCAATCCCAGAAACCAGACAACTTGTCACAGCAAAAGATATGAATCATATCTTCAACAGCATTACATTTTAGAGGACAGTTGGCCACAGTATTTGGATATCTCTTAGACATAGAATATAAATTGTTAAGACTGCCATTAGCAACAAGCCATATGAAATAGGAGATTCTAGGAGGGCAATAAGAATTCCAAACATTCTTGAAAAGAACTTTAAGCTGATCATGATTAATGCCCCATTTAGTTATAGCCTTGCTATCAAAAGGACCAGTGGCTATAGCAGTGTACACATTTTTCACTTTATAGTCAAATTTATCATTCAAAGACCAGTCTCCTTTCCCAGAGTTAGGAGAAAGATTAGAAAGAAAAGGCTTGATAAGAGAATAGATCTTTCTATCAGAAGAGGTACCCCTAATAATGTGTTTTAAAGCAGTCCAAGAGATAATTCTATCTCCAACAAGCGAGATATCGATGAAGTAAAACCCGGCATCATGCCATTTCTTACAGATTTTGGGATGTTTGATGGCCGTGCGGGATCTATGATCAGCTAAAATAGGATTCCAAAAATAGGGGTATCACAATGAAGTTTATCACAGAGATGAATTGAAAGTCCGAGAAATGGAATTCCAAGCTTCAATGATATTGCTCATTAGAGAAGAGGTGTTGGGAGCAGTTTGATGAATGAAAGAAAGCGAATTGGGCAATAAGTCTTTGAATAGATGGGTGACCGGAAGGTCGACTCGATTGATCAAAGATATCGACAAACTTGTAGGTGGGGATTGGTTCCCATAAATAGCTTTCAAACAAATTTACACCGCAAGAGCTTGAGCTTGGAGGAAGAGATTTTTTGCAGCCAAGACCCCCAATACATTTTGGCTTACAAATGGAGTTCAGTTGACTAGATGACTGCCCTTCCAAATGAAATTCCTGATAATTTTTTCTAGATCCATGTAAACACATTTAGGTGCAACAAGAGCAGTGGAGAAGTAAACATGAGAACTTGCAAGGACAGAGTTTGCTATAACAGTTCTGACAGCTAGGCTAGGAGAGGTAATTCCTGTAGTTATTCAGCTTTTTCTTTATTCTTTGAATAATAGGCTCCCAAAGACCTTTTAAGCTATGATCTAGAGATAAAGGCATCCCCAGGAGTTTAGTGGCATGACCAGATGGGAGAACATTAATACCAAGCAGTTGGTGATCAGGAATGTCTCCTACAATAAGGCTTTTGTTGATGTTAAGATAGATACCAGAAGCAGCTGAAAATTTGTTGATAACATTAAGGAAACAGTCAATATTTGCCAGATCAGCATAAAGGAAAGAGAAGGTGTCATCAGCATATTGAAGCATGGTAAGGTGATCATCTGAGTCTGGAAGATTGAGACCTCTGATTAATCCATTATCCTGATAATAGGAGATGACTCTGGATAACATTTCAGCTGCTACAAGGAACAAATATGGGGCAAGGGGACAGCCTTGCCTAACACCACAAGATAAGGAGAAGAAACTTGAAGGTACACCATTAACAAGAACAGCAGACTTAGATCTCAGATTTAGACCAAGAATAAGATTAATAAGCTTAGGATGGAAACCAAGTTTAACCATAGCAAACTGTAGGAAATCCCATCTAACTGAATCAAAGGCTCTTTTGAAGTCCAGCTTAAGAAGAATGCAATTTTGATTAGAAATTTTATTCCAGTGCAAACCTTCCATAGCAGCCACATAATTGTCAAGAATATATCTATTAGGGAGAAAGGCTGATTGACTTGGACTAATATTTCTCTGCAAGAAGCTGTTAATTCTGAGAGCAATGATTTTGGCACACAGCTTGTAAGTGGTGTTGGTAAGAGAGATGGGCCTCCAATCTTGGAATTTGCAGGGATGATCAACTTTTGGAATCAGAGAGATAAAGCCACTAGCAATGGAGGTCTGAAGATAACCATTATTCCAAAATTCATGAACCATGGAGGTAAGATCAGATTTGAAGATATCCAGAACTTTATATAGAATTCAGGGTAAAGTAAGCCATCGGACCAGGAGATTTACCCTTACTGAAAGAGGATAGAGTGGAAAGAATCTCTTGTTGAGAAGGAAGAGTAACCATAGAATCATTCATCACTTCAGGAGCAGATGGCAAAATATTATTAACTATATCTCTAAATTCATTTGCCTTTACCAAATCATTAGGAGGAATAGGTTTGTTTTGGAAAATATCCATATATTTATGCTTGAAGAAAGTGGCAATGTCAGAATGAGAAGACTGCATGGAGCCATTGTCATCAATGACCTCAGATATAGAATTTCTCAACACTCTACTCTTAGCTACCCTAAAGAAAAATTTAGAGCTACCAGAGTCCATTTTATTGGTGTATTTTATCTTGCATCTGATAGCAGAACCCTTGGCCTCAATCTCTTCAATGCTTCTAATTTTCCTTTCCAAAATTTCCTCACCTATCTCAAGAGATTTAGATTTGTAGGATCCTGCTGAAGTAAGGACTGATATCTTTCATGAACTTAAGAAGTTGGTTTCTTTCCTCACAGCTACTAAGGTGCATGTTTTTAGACCAAGTTTTAATCCAAGACTTCCAATGACTTTAATTTTAGAGTAAAAGGTATTCTTTATGTTGCATATTACCATTATTAGCATCCGAACTATTCATTCTCTCGATTAGGTCCTCATAGAAGGCAACAAAATGAGAGCAGAAGTTCTCATTGTCTAAAAGAGAGATATTGAATTTGTAAGGAGTACTACCTTGCCTCTGGATTTTAGTGACATGAGAAGTGTGAAGAAACTGAGGTTGATGGTCAGAGATGGAGGTTCCTTCATCACTAGAAACATAGCTATTGTCCCAGAAAGAGGTGGCAGGATTGGACACATAATATCTATCCAAAGTGCAATACACACGGGCTTTGTCTTTCTGTAGATACCTTTTGCACGAATCCCGAGGTCAACCATAGTCTATAAAAAGGGGCCTCATTTGCCATTTTCCCTTCAACAGAACTGCTCCCAGCCACTTAGGCGATTTTCTGACCCCTCACTGATCTTTGCGAGCCATTTTCTGCTCCTTTCCTTGCTCAATGGCGCCCAGCAACTTTGATAGATGGTACAATGCTGCAAACCATATCCATCAGCTCCCTGCGGACCAAGCCTTCTCTGTGTTTGACCACTTGTTTGATCTTCATGCAACTCTGTCTAGAACACCATATTACACGGATATCATGTGCCAATATGACCAACAGGTCCTGCCTTGGGAAGTTAGACTACCCCCTAGGGGAGGGAATTGGGTTTCTCTTGAGACACTCACCCAAGCCTTAGATCGAGAGATGGGAGGATCCAAAGGTTAGAAGCAGCTATGGGATAGGACTAGGACCATGCCAGATTACATGACCTGCAGACACAATAGGCATAGGTACCTTTCATCTCAGACAGCCCTTGCCCTCTTTATGCACTATAAGTCAATCAACAAAGTAGGGGAACCTTCTGTTCAGCCCTTAGACTTAGCTCCACTTGATACCCGTAGGGATCAGGACCAGATCCTCAACATAGACTCCTCCGCGTACGAATACCATGGCACGACGTCGGGGGCACCAGCTCTGCAGATTGAAGAAGACTACGAGCAGTTAGGGGAGCAAAACCCAGAATGGGAGAGCAGGGAGGCAACAAGGATGCAGAGATACATGTCAAGGCACGACGACGACATCAGAAGAGCCACCGAGCCACCGGTCGGCATCACAGCTCTGTCGTCGATAGTCATCGACGGAGAGGAGTACATTCTAGCAAACGACATCCTCAACTTGTCATACTTCCAGGAACAGGGACTTCGAATCGACGAGCTTCTAGGCATGATAGCGCATGGGAAAAGCACGGACCTCATCGACTACTCATACCAGGAGATTCCAAGGGAGCTGGCGGAGAGACACTCTTATGCTGGGGAGACATTGTCTGACATAGCAGCCTACCAGCAGATAAGGGAGATCTATCGACAGCAGGAACCCATCATTTCAGAGGAGGAATTCCAGCAGATTCAGAGTACACTGTACAAGCCAGGGAGGGGCCCAAGCTTAAGCCGAATGAGCCGAGCCAGAGCATGAGGGAAGGGTCCAAGAGCATCAACTTTGGACAATGCAACCAGCATGTGGAGAGATCATGAAGATCTTATGGCAGTGGACGCCTACGGTGGAGCGGCTCAAAGGAAGGGCACGGGTTCGCGAGGCATGGGTAAAGGCACGGCACTTCGCTACTACCTTCCAGCCCTCAGCCAAGGGCAAATGGTAGTCTTCCACAAGGAGTTCAGTCCAAGGGGGGAAGAATCGGTGGCACTTCTCATAGCACTCGGGCTTCAGGCACCTTTCGAAGATATCGCCCCATGCAGATCCGCCATCCTTTTCAAGAGGTGCATGGCGGCTCCATTGCCTTGACTTCGCTAGGGGCCACCTGAGGGGACGCATCACTTCGCAGTAGTAGCAAAGAATCGCACGAACTCCCGAACCGGAAATGGCTCGAAAGCACTCGAGGGAGGATCGACAAGGAACATCCTGCGCAACCTCAGCAAAGGCCTCCGATTTAGGGATGTGAAGAATTTCTTTAAGCTCTCAGGAGGCCATTGATCAGCTATAAGATTTCCTTTCAAGTTTTAAATTGTATTAAGTAATCTTCTTTTGATATTATCATGTATTTCATAAAATGTACTTCTATATATTAATGAATTAGTATGATCTTGACTTGTAAGTGGAATTCTTGATGATTTCTTTTGTACCTAACAACAAACTAATTGTAAACGGGTATAATTCATGTAAAAACTAAATAACAAGTATTGATGATCAATCCCTTGCGACAAGGAACATCATTTCGGTTCTCAAGGCCAAGGCCGACATCACCGATAGGGTACCCAGGGAACCTATTTGGGCGTGATCAAGATGACAACAACGACGATATGACGCCGGAAGCAATCAACGCAAGGCTCGTCCAGATGAGGAACCAGATGCATCAGCTGATCCACTGGGCCACCCCATTGATGAATGCCCAAGAATATGCACCTGCTCCACCACCACCTCCACCGCTACCCTCAGCAAGGCATCGAGGAAGGTCCAAATAGGAAGGGCGCAGGACAATCAGGGGAATGTCGAGACGTGGAAGAGGAAAAAGGAGAAACGTGAAGGAGTCCAACACCACCTAGCTCCAGTTCATCGACACTTCGTATAGCCAAGACAGCTTCTAGCTCAAAGTGAGTCCGACACTCCACGTAAGAGCCGTGGCAAGGAAGGAAGATGATTATCAAAAGAAAGTTGACGGTGCTATGAGCAATGTGTGGAAGACTAGGAAGTTGGGTCGGCCTTCGTGGAAGGACGATCGTATGGAGGCGTAAGCCCTGCTTGATTTAAATGGAAGAGTTCGCAACTCTTATGGCATGAAGGATAAGGATATAGGGAAGGTCGCTACAAAGAAACTTGATAGGGGCAGCTAGAATCCGGTGGAAAGGCTAGAAGTCCAACAAGCTCAAAAGGAACGATTCTTGCATTCAAGACCTTCAAAAGGCTTTCCTTGAGACATTATGTGCCTAGGTTACATACTAGCAAAGTGCATCCAAAGCCAGTTCTATAGATTGAACCAGTGGTACATTGTCGGTTGCAAAGTATACGAGAGGAATTTATGCGACTTTAGACTCCATGTTCCCGGAGTGTCTGGAAAGGCAAGCGTCGAAACTTATATTGAGGGATTGAACAGCAATATCAAAAGGCTAGTCCGAGCAATTAACCCTAAGTCGATTGGTAAGCAGAGGATAAAGCCATAAGTTTGGAAGAAGCTCCAAAGAACGCCAAAGTAGAGACAATCGGCCTTCAAAGGGAAGTCAACAGGCGATACCAAAGGGCAGCAACAAAGTAAGCAATCAGCAACTATGCCATCAGGAGGCCAGCAGCAAGGAAGAGCTCAAGGTAAGAACTTTGGAGACCGTAAGCCGCAGAATGCATCAGGGGGCAGCATGTTAAAGCGTATTCTAGACAGCCTGACGAAAGAGAAGAGACAGGAATGTATTGAGAAGAAGCTATGTTTCAGGTGCTTCCAGCCAGGGCACCGAACACATGATTGCCCATTCGTCATGCAGGCAGCTTTGGCAGAGCTCATGGATTGGGATTCACCAACAGAAGCGGATGAAGACGACGACCAGCATGAGGCCCAGGACTTCATAGATGGTGAGTGCCACATATGTGCAAATATTGAGTCGGGTGACATAGAGAATCAGTCAACAGTAATTGCGGCTGATGGAATCATAGATAGCAACCCATATATAGTCCTCATAGACACAGGTAGCTCTCACAATTTCACCTCTCCTAGGCTGGCTGCCCTAATGAAGAACAAGGTATTGAAGTCTAAGCCAAGGCCAGTTGCTATGGCAAACGGCGCCATTCGGCACACTAAGGGGAGAAGGATCACATTCGACATAGACCTTAGTGGAAGTAAGTGTCCCATGGGGGCAGAGGTCATGGAGATTGGAAGGTATGACCTTATAGTAGGAATGGAGTTCCTAAAACCCGAAAGCCATGATCGACCGCGATAACGAATGAAGTCGCCATGACAAGACCGGAGGGGCACCAAATTCATAGTGAGAGGTAAGAAGACAGCTTCTTCTATGCAGTGTATTTCTTTGAAGCAGCTAAGGAAAAGTATAGAAAGAAATAAGGTGGATTACATTTTGAGATTAGAGGCAATTGAGCCCAATAAACGTAATGGAAACGATCAAAAGGGGAAGCAGGTTGCTTAAAAGCCCAAGAGCAAGGCTTATTTCGAATTCAAGGATGTATTTCGGGGATGAAACCGGCAGCTACCACCTTATAGGGGTGTGGAGTGTGAGATCACATTAGCACCGGATGCTAAGTCTACCAAAGAAGGCACCATACGGGATGAGCACCCCGTGAGTTGACAGAGCTCAAGAAACGGCTCGGTGAATTGCTTGAGCTTGGTTTTATTAGAGCAAGTGTGTCTCCTTTTGGAGCACCCATACTCTTCGTGAAGAAGAAAGATGGCAGCTTAAGAATGTGCATAGACTATCGCCCACTCAACAAGCGCGGCGATAAAGAATAAGTATGCATTGCCAAGGGCAGATGATTTGATGGACCAGCTCCAAGGAGCAAAGGTATTCTCTAAAATTGACTTAAGGTCAGGATACCACCAAATAAGGATAAAGGAAGAAGATATCCATAAGACCGCCTTTAGAACGCGGTATGGTCATTTTGAGTTTACGGTAATGCCCTTTGGATTGTCGAATGCTCCAGCAACTTTTATGCGCCTCATGAACGATGTCTTCAGGGATTTTCTAGATGAGTTTGTCATTGTCTTCTTCGACGACATTCTAGTTTACAGCCATTGAAGATCATAGTCAGCATTTGAGGAGGGTGTTAGAAAAGTTGAGGCGGCATCGTTTGTATGGAAAGCTCTCCAAATGCCACTTTGCTACGGAAAGAGTGGAGTACTTGGGCCATGTCATATCGGCGGAAGGAATCTCTACCGACCCCGCAAAGATCAAAGCAGTAGTAGATTGGCCAGCTCCAAAGAATATGGCGGAAGTAAGAAGCTTTCTAGGTCTGGCAGGTTATTACAGAAAGTTCATGAAGGACTTCGCTAAGTGGGCCTCCCCTTTGACGGACCTCACTAAGAGTGCTAAGGTGAAAGATTGGAGAACATATTGGGTGGAAAATGTTCAAACTTCATTTGAAAAGCTTAAGGAGGCCTTAACATCAGCACCAGTGCTAGTTCTGCCAGATCCAGACAAGGATAAGATAGTAGCAACAGATGCAAGTAAGATAGCGACAGGTGGAGTCCTTATGCAAGAAGGAAGAGTAATAGCTTATGATTCCAAGAAGTTGAACGACACCGAGCAGCGCTATCCAACCCATGATCAGGAACTTCTAGCTATTGTCAGAGCTCTTCGTATTTGGAGGCATTATTTGCTCGGGAGGAAGTTTCAGTTAGATACGAATCACCAGAGCCTCCAATACATCTTTACCCAACCTCTCCTTAATCTAAGGCAAAGGAGGTGGATGGAATTCCTAGAGGAGTATGACTTTGAGATTGCCTATAAGCCAGGTAAGTTGAATGTGGTCGCCAATGCTCTTTCTAGAAGACCCCTTGAGACGAGAACACATTGTAATGCTATATCAACTCTTTCGAGTGGGTATGGCAAGAAAATTGAGGAGACATTACCATTTGATGGTGATTTCAAGGAGGTGTGGGAAAGCCTCTCTAGGGAGGCTAGAACAGATAAGGAACGAGAAGCCTTCAAGCATTATAAGAAGGAAGGCAACTTGTTATATCATAAGCATAAGTTGTGTGTACCCGAATCGTCAGGTGTAAGGAAGTTAATTCTTCATGACACACACAACAAGCCCAATAGCATGCGGGGTTTATGAAGACCTACTTCAAGATTCAGTAGCTACCGGCCGGGAATGAAGAAGCAGATAGCAAGATATATTATGAGTGCCGGTTGTGTCGGCAAACCAAAGCGGGCGACTTAATTCAGGGAGCCTTGGAACCTCTAGCGATCTTAGAATCACGAAGTGGGAAGTGGTAAGTATGGATTTTATCCACAGGACTTCCCAAGACTCTTGAGGCAAGGATGCATTGATGGTCGTAGTAGACAAATTATCTAAGATGGCACATTTTGTGCCTTGTAGGAACTCTGGAACCCAACGATTAGATCTTGCCAAAGCTATTTGTGAAAGGAGATTTTTAGGCTCCATGGCATGCCTCGGGAGATAATATCGATAGAGATTCTAAGTTTGACGAGTGCTTTTTGGCGGGACCTTTTAGCACCATTCAGACGAAGCTCTCCATGAGCCGCGACTTATCATCCCCAAAGCAGGGCGGTCGGTGGCCGAGAGAGGGCGAATCGAATCATTGAAGATATGCTTAGAAGCTTTGTGTGGAATAAGCAAGTCCAAGTGGGATGAGTATATCCACTTGGTGGAATTCGCCTACAATAGTGCCAAAGCAGGAGTCATCTCAGATGTCTCCTTTCATGGTAAATTACGGTACCGATTGCTTAACCAGGACACTTGGCACAACCCGTGTCAAAGGTTGAAGTGTCCCAGCCGGATGCTAGGAGATATGCGCGAGTTGGTAGAAGAAGTGAGGGGTTACCTCCTAGCAGCAAGAAGTCGGCGAGAAGAAGCGTGGCCGACAAACCTGAAGGGACCGTAAGAGAGTTCAAGGTAGGCGATAGCGTGTGGTTGAAGATCAAGGTTAAGCAAGCTAAGCGGATTGGGAGTTGCAAGAAGCTTGCCCCTAGGTGGGCTGGTCCATTTAAGATTGTGGAGAGTGGGCTCCCGGGCCTACAAGTTGGATCTTCCGGCTCATCTCAAAGTTCACAAGGTCTTCCACGTAAGTTTATTGAAAAGGCACAATCCTAACCCTGATGAGGTTTTGGATACTCCAACCTTGTTGGAAATGACGGAAGAGCAAGTTGAAATCGTGCCTGAGTTACTTCTTGATAAGTCATTCAAGAAGACTAGGAGGTCTCAGTTCCTCCAGTATTTGGTCAAGTGGAAGCACTTGCCCGTGGAAGACGCCGACATGGGTATTGAAGCGGGATTTGGAGAAGCAATACCCGAGTTTATGAAGGAGTTTGATGGGCGAAGTCGTCTCGACTTGGTGCGACCCGACTTCCCAGGAGGTTAGCTAGTGTGTTTCTTAGTTAGCCTCTAGTTCTGGCAGATGTATTCTAGCTAGTGGAATACATAGGCCAGAATCTTGGAACATGTGGGCGATGATGAGATAAGCCTTTTAAGGCATTCTCTAGGCCAACATGCACCAGAAGATGCGCATGACCAATAGGGTCATCGCGAGAGAGAGGAAAGGCATGGTGCGATGATGGGACATCGGTCGGATGCTCTCTATGCCACGATGTGGGGTTCGCACACCTAGCCATAGGGGGGTCATGGTGAAGGTCAAAGTGATCATGTGCGATGATGGGATCGTGAGACGTTCCCTAGCTTAAAACCCTTGGGGCATGATGCACTAGGGGTACTTTCGGTAGGGTAACGAAAGTACAAGGTAGCACTTGATCATGGGCGATGATGGGATCATCTTAAATGGTCCTTAAGCTCAAATCCGGAAGGGCCATGATCGAGTGCAAGGTATGGTAAGGGGGGTGGTCCCCTAAAACCACAAACTTATTAATTAAACTAACGTAATGTGCTCCATGTGCAGGCAAGTAGATAGTAGATAGTAGATAGTATTTTTACGTCATGCCACATTGGCAGCGTCCATGAGGACATATGACGGACCCCCAGAGACTTGAACACAAGATCTCTTAATTGCTAAACCAATGGACCAAGTGAGAAGGAGCATCGAGGTGGGGCGCATTACGAGAAGATGGGGGAACCATAATTTAGATTATGAACCCTAATAACTCTTATAATAATGTGTTGAATTATTGTAAGAAGTAACCTTGTTAAGGCTATATAATTTTGTATAAGTACAAATATAGCCTAAATTTGGACATTTAACCTTAATAGGAAGTTGATCGTTTAAATTAAACTTAACTGTATGATCTTATGTTGTTTTGGGGATAGATAGGCTCGTCACCTTTAATCTTAGGGGGGACAAAGATTGTCCTAAGGGGGAGAATGTGGCGTTCCAAGGAATATAACGCCATAAATACGTATATTCACGGACTCTCAGTCACCATACAAGTCTACCTAGGTAGCCTTGTATGCCTCGAATAAGTGGCAAGGGGTGCACATCTAAGTTAATTATTAACTTAGATAACCTTAGGATAAGGCCCATCTCCACATGGCCTTATCCTATTGAACAACCGCCACCGGCCTTTATCTTAGTGGTGCCACGTGGCATCCCACGTGGACCCACACCTATATAAGCCCTAACCCTAACCCTAGACCCTTTTTCCTGACCTAGCACTGAGCTCTCATCCACGCGTGCCCGAAACCCCGTTTTGAGCATCGTTAAATCATAGCCTAGCTCGGGAGCAAAGACCCACGGAAGGTGCGTATGATCGATTGAGGGAGCAGGTCTTGAACCTCGTCAAGGAGCATGGAGACGCTGGGGATGGGAGGAAGCGCTTACGGAGGAAGTAGGTTGAGTAGGGTTCATGTTAGTTCACCGGAAGTTAGCATTCGAGGTGGGTTAATATTTTGTGTCTAGAGTAGAGCCACCCTAGATCCTTTGTTGAACATCTTGAACCCTAACCAAGGAACCATAGCGATAGTTAGATATGTATGATTAGGTTAAGATGTTCATATGATATTGTTCGTGATGATTATGTGATGATGGTTGATCATGTTGTTCCTCTTGTGTTGGGAAGGGGGTAGAGACCTAGGGCCATATGTAGTATGCTCCTAGTATAGATCCCTTAGTTTCTATTAGTTGCGGCACTTTGTGCATAGGAACCCAGAGACTCACGGAAGCTATGGCGTGACTCAAGCACCACACAACGGGGCTAGAGGCAAGATGGAGGGTGGATCCCTGCCGAAAGTGGGGGCGGGGATCCCACGGTGGGCTAGGCTTATGGTGGGTCACCGTGTGGGCGAGCATGAGTCCCGGACACCTCTGGGGGCAATGGTGTCGCCTCTCAAGAGTTGCAAGTGTCGGCTTTGGCTCTTGTTTTGGGGGTTGATCGGGTACGAATGGCGTGTGTGTCGCCACGATTCTCTAGCCGCCCGTGGAGCCTCTAGAACCCAGGAAAGGGAGATGCAACCCTTCCTACCTCGTCCGGACCGGGGAGATGCAACTTTGGAGTAGTCCCCGATGGGTGATGCCATGGGATTGCGTGATCCCAGGAAGGTTAGAGTCATGCCACGGCTTGATCTAGCCCATCGCAAAGTATGCAATGGAGGGGGGCGGATGGAGTGGTCAACCCTAGCCATTGTCTTATGCCAGCCCCGCCATTGTTATGACTCGGTCTGCTCTATCTTGAGGCCTATCTAGTCAGTCGACTACCCTATGTGTCTGAGCCACGGGTAGGAGCTCCCATGTTTTATGGCATGTGATTATGTTCTTTGCATCTATGGATGTGCTGTTGAGCTACCCTTGAGGTAGCCTGTTGTATTGTATTGCTAGTTCTGACGTGTTTATGCTTCCGCTGTGATAGGAGCCCATAGGGGAAGGGCGCGCAAGACACCTTCGTGTCCCCTTCCCGCACTACGGAAGTCCCAGAGTGCGGGATAGACGGAGGGTCTGCGGCGGTTGTTGAGCCGGACGGGGATTTCTGCCGAAAGTGTACGCGGTGCGTCGCCAGTATGTTTGTTTAGCAAGGAGCCGCCACCGCAATTCAGTTTCAGACCTTGATTACCACGTACAGGCTGATTACGTGTAATTCTGCTCCCATATCGAATAGGGCGTGGCCACTTAAGGAAACATATTTTATTATGATGGGCAAATTTTTTTTTAAGTCCTCTTTTTAGCATACCATATTGAAGCTTAAGTCCTTAGGTTTCAATTGATCCCGCACAACAGAGTTTTCGATATATTTGGAGTTGGCTAGGAAGGTTTTAAGTCAGGAGGTTAATTCAGCCCCAATAGACCACACGTACCCTTTAGTGGACCACAAAGTGCCCTTCAAAGGACCACTGATTACCCTTCAATGGACCACATGGGACCTTCAATGGACTACATTGGAATCTTTAAGAGCAAACCATCTTCCAAAATTTATGTACAACAGGCGTCCTAAACTATTTTCAGCTGGAATGGATTGTTGCAGTGTGACCATTCGTGTCTCGATCTAGACCATGTTTCGTGTCTGGCATATTTGTAGGAAAATGCTGAAATCCAATGAACCTTAAAAAACAATAAGGATTGAACAATAAGGAGTGCATAAATTACTTGCTGTAACAATTGTAATTGATTACAAGAACTCCTGGTTGAATTCTCGTCAGATATGAAGCGCCAATAAGTAGGCAATATGTGCTCATAAGTAGGTAATGTGTTTCCATCTCTTGGAGCCCAGATCGAGTCAAAAGGATGAGGTAGCTTCTTCATAGCGATTGTGACTTGATTATTCTTTATGCTATATTCCCTTGCGAATGGATCTCAAGAATAAAGTGAAACTTAATAAAGTGCAGTATTCCATGATGTGCACGACTGTAATTGTCTTTGGTGGCAAACTTCATTAGTCAAATGAAACGGGCACCAATAAAACATAATGAATTTTAGGAAAAATGATTTGCTACTAATCAATTTTATATTTGGTACAATGATGAACTAAACACCAAACGGGGTAAGCCTATCTTCACAAATGAATGAACAAAGCCGAAAGTAAAAATGTAGCTATCCACACGGTCCAACATCCCACCTATGGTAAAGAAAGCAAAAAGTTATCAAACTCTCGTACAAATGCTAGTCAATATCAAATGTTTTTGTGGGATGAATACCATGACCGGGGATCAACTTCCCAATTGTCTTTCACCCCAACATCTCTCGCTTTATCATAGACTTGGTTAAATCGCCAAAGAGTGATGCCATGAAAACCAGCAACCCCATTCTTTGCTGACTGTTTCAAAGGACACAAAAATTACCGCCATGACAATTTGTAACTTACCAAAAAAAATATTTAAATTAATCTCACATTGAAGATGAATCAATAAAAATCCTTAAGGTTCCATGGCTCTATGAAAATAGTGGGCTAAGAAATTCCTTCCAAGTCATGGTAATCAGTCCTTTAAACTTTTAAGGTTTTGGTTGTTTCCGAAGTCACGTCAACAAACAACATTATGATATCTTGGGGATCCACGCACATATTTTGAAGGAACTTCGTCTTCTTACAACCCAAGTATAACAATTATTATCTAGTAGAACTAAGATGGATTATAAAACTATTTCACAAAAAAGTTGTTCAAAGAATTATCGACATGAAAAATTACCGCACAACCATGAGCATCCGAAGTTGATGGCGTAAACAGCGATACTAAGGAATGCTTTTGAAAGAAATGCCATTAAATTAAAGGCCATTACAACACTAGACAAAGTATATGCCAACAATGGACCATGAGAAATGTAACAATTACCTTGCCATCCTTGAGTATCATTTTGAAGCAAACAACTATTTAACATAACCAATCAATACCGATAAAGAAGACCCTTTGCAACAACTTTGCAAGTAATACGGTGACTGATGCGATGAAGTCGACCTCATTGCAGCACCCTCCAAAGTTTTCTTTGGACTAACAATGGATAAAGGTGTCTTACCAATAACCCGTTAAAAACTCACATCTTAAGCCCAAATAAGCTAACCTCACATTATAATAGATAAACAAACAAGCTTTATTGCATATAAAGAATTCGACTAAAGGCATGCAGATATTGGTACTGATCAAAGAAATTTATTCTCGATAGGCCATACAAGTAAGATGTTGCTTGGAAACCTAAAACTGTCATGTTTTACGGATGCTAGTTAACTTGTGTTCATCAAATACATTAAGAGGGAGCTCTTGTCATAGAAGGCATTGATTCAATGCGCCTTCCATAATAAGTGTGAGAATATAATCACTATTTAATAGTTCCAGCACACCATAAAGTATTACATAAAAAGCAGGAGATCAAGAAACAAAAAGATCCTCAAAAACACAGCTCATATAATGATAAAGACCATCTTGCTTACCTTTCCTCCAAGAAAAGCACCGATGTTCCGCAAAGAATAATGCAAAAAAGATATCAACGCCGCTAAAAGCCCCACTGTCCAAATAGCTGGGCCTCCAAGCAGGACCGACCAATGAATTGCCAATTCTGTATAACATCAAGCAGGAGATCATGAACATTTCAAAAAAATGAGCTTGTCCTCATCTACACCATGCTGCCTTACTGGTATTTATAGCTGGCATTGCAAGTCCACAACAAACTTTGACCCAGAAGCTGGGCAAATATCCACAGTAGAAAAGCCCAAAAACTTTTCTACTACATCATTCCATGTTGAAAAAACTAACACTTTAGTTATAGGATCATCCCTTCTCAGCAAGAGAATTTGAACAATAGCTTCTATCTGCAATCAAAAAAACAATTGGTGCCACTATTCAATACATGAATTGCAGATACACAGCTCTATAAAGCCTAAATTGCAGATACATTGTCTAGATGGAGCAGCTCAAATTGCTACAAAATCCTAAATTATATGTCCTATCAAGGTTATCAAGATGGAGCAACTCAAAATCGCTCAAAAGAAAGAAAGAAGGAAGGCGAAATACTTGTTTTTGACAGGCTGAGGTGACCATCCCTTGCCCGGAGCCGCCCCTGAGCCGCGTTCTCCACTTCTGGAGCTGCTTCTTGAGCGTCCGACAAAGGAAACAAGCTGGTCGAATGAAGGTTCAGTGGTAGGCGGAAATGAGAAAAAAAAAATGGCATATAACGGGCGTCAAAAACACCAATAATGGTTTTTTAACGGAGGAAGGTCACCCTCCCCTAGTTGTCATTGTCAGCAAATGTTTATTAAGTGTGCATCTTTTTTTTGTTTACTGTGCAAAGTATAATCATGCAAAATGTAGGGTAAAAAAGTTAGAATATATTTTGGAATGTAAGGTAACAAACTCGGAATGTAGAGTAAAAGATAAGATTTTAAAAGCAAAAATATTACACAATTGAGTAAAAACAGTAGGGTAACAATATTACAATTCCAGTGAAATTTTTTCCATTCAACTTCAGATCAAAAAACGGTTTACACCCAGCCAAAGTTTACAGATAAAAAATTACAAGTTCATGTATGATATTCAGCACAAAGCTAGGTCCTTCAGATATGGTAGAACCTCCAGCCATACTCGGCTGACATACCAGAAAAACTTGACAGCATATTAGTATAACAAACAACATCACAACGGCATTTACTCGAGCCATTAGAACCTCGTCTGCCGCAAAGGTCCGCAAATCCTGAAAATAAAAAAGGAAGTCTAAGAAAACTAGAAAAGAAAACAAAGAAGAAAGAAAGAACTATTATACCTCTTTCTTGGACGCCATTCTTCAAATACACTTGCAAGAAACCCTGAAAGCTACACATGCAGCACAAAAAACTTCGAATCTAAGCTCCAAACTAACATACAACATCTTAAAACCCGCAGATCTTAAACCTAAACCTCGATCTTCACCACTTTTAGCACAAAAACTTCGATCTTCAAGATGCAAGCTGAAAAATGAAGGCGCTACCGAAAAAAACAAGGCGCAGGCTCATGAACAAGCCAAGAAATAGCTCTGAGACTCGCTGATCTTTCAAAACTAAAATGCAACATTAGAATCTGACTAAGACTCGCTGCAACAACTCAAAGCTCGAACATCTACCACAGAAACGTCAATCTTCACCACTTTTAGAACAAAAAACATCCGATCTTCTAAACCTTGAAGACGTTACCGCAAAATGAAGGCGCTAACGAAAAAAACAAGGTTTTGGATCATGAACAAGCCTAGAAACAAGTCTAGGACACGGCCGGAGAGGAAATAAGAAGATATGAGACTGGAACTATGGTTGGACCACCATAGCCGCAGATGGGAAAGAAGGAAGAACAGTGACGTCGAAAGAATTAAGGGCTGACGTGGCAGAATTACACGTCATCAGCCTTCACGTTATGCCAAAAGGCCCCTTGGCCAACATTCAGGGCTGTCAAGTGTGCCTCCGCGCTCCGCACGTTGGCACACTTTCCAGCCCTAAATATTGCTCAAGGGGCCTTTCCCTTATACATTTTGTTTTTCTTCATCACATTGCCTCCCTCCTACCTATAGCTGAATTTGGTAAGACGCGTTGCCCACAACAGTGATATTGTATGTTTGAGTCCTACTAAGCCCAACCCAATGCATCATTCTAAATTAGTTGGATACTTGAGGGGATATAGTAATGGTATCATGCTTATAACTGAATGTAGGTTCTTGTAAATGTGGACGGAAAACTCAACTCCGCATGTCCATGGAGGATAATCTGAATGTGGGTTCTTTTAAATGTGAATTGAAAACCCAACTTTGCATGTCCACAAACGATGGGCCATGGCCTGAAATAAGGCCAAATGAGCTTTCTTTTTGGAGTTACCTCCGAGTTACCTCCATGGTTGTACTCTGCTGTAGCATTAGAATTGCAAATGTATTTTGCCATATTTGACATATATACAATGGAATATTGAAAGATGTATACCTAGACTGATTTTTAGAGCTTGCCTTAAGCTTTTGAATGGATACTCTTGCTTGAGAAATGAATCTTGCATTTGCAAGTTATGCCCAAATATCTACTAGCTGGTGGACATGTCACATAGTGAACATGGCCGTCTTGGTTCTTGGAGATTTTAAAAAGGAGACAATGAACTATTTGCCATTCTTTTTAATGTATATCCATGTATGACTACTCGGACAAGAGAGCTTTCTTTTTAGAGTTACCTCCATGTTTGTAATCTGTTGTAGAATTAGAACATCAATACAGCATTAGAACAACAAATGTATTTTGCCATATTTGACATATATACAATAGGATTTTGAAAGATGTACTTAGACTTATTTTCAGAGCTTCCCTTAAGCTTTCGAAGGATACTCTTACTTGAGAAATGAATCTTGCCTTTGCAAGTTATGTCCATATATCTGCTAGCTGGTGGACATGCCATATAATGAACATGGCCGCCTCGGTTCTTGGAGATTTTAAAAAGGAGACAATGAACTATTTGCCATTCTTTTTAATGTATATCCTTGTCTTATGTACTAGAGTATGTATATCCTTGTGTTATGTATTTAGAGTAGTTACTCAGACAAGAGAGCTTTCTTTTTGGAGTTAGCTCCATATTTGTACTCTGCTGTAGAATTAGAACAACAATACATCATCAGAACAACAAATGTATTTTGCCATATTTAATATATATACAATAGGAATTTAAAAGATATGTACCTAGACTTATTTTTAGAGCTTCCCTTAAGCTTTCCAATGGATACTTTTACTTGAAAAATGAACCTTGCATTTGCAAGTTATGCCAAAATATCTGCCTGGTGGACATACTATATAATGAACATGGCCACCTCAGTTTTTGGAGATTTTAAAAAAGAGACAATGAATTATTTGTCATTCTTTTTAATGTGTATCCCTGTATATCTTTGTGTTATGTATTTAGAGTATTTTTTTTGAAGGCAAGAATGATATGATAAGAGTGTTTACACATACAGTGAGTCCAGAGGTGTTATCACTTCTCGAATCCATGAATAGCAGTCCAGACTCTAGACCCAATACTTAGAGCCTCTCTCAACTTCTTCTCCATATGATACTATAGGAGAGAAGGGCTCAGTTCCTAGGCTAAATTTTAATAAAAAACGGTCTAAGACCTTATTACAAAGGCTCCACAATAGGCCTGATAAGAAATTTTAAGCACCTGGTCACCAGATACGAGTTAATCCTGTCTCAATCGCCCAGGATCAAGAGCAAGGTTCAGGCTGCTACTTCCCATTCTAGATTGGCCGTCTAGAGATCTTAGTAAGAAGGTCCGCTTTGAGGCAGTTGGGTCACCTTCCAATGTTACAGAATGATCATGCCGACCTCTGATTTTACCAAATTAGCTCTTAATTCCTTCAATTGGGCCTCTTAGCAAGCCAAATCAATATGTTCCTGGTCATTCCCAGTGATTTCCATA
Organism: Isoetes taiwanensis; assembly: GCA_021234155.1. NCBI lineage: Eukaryota > Viridiplantae > Streptophyta > Lycopodiopsida > Isoetales > Isoetaceae > Isoetes > Isoetes taiwanensis. Next base: position 791,480 of record JAJEKV010000045.1, on the reverse strand, counting down.
TCCAACTAACGATCCAGCATCCAAGGCGAGGCTCATACGCATTAACTCGACCTGATTCCATTACTGCAGTACTATAGGTAGAACCTTCTTCCAAGCAATAAGAAAAGAAGACAGGCCTGCTGAACCTCATCCCTTCTTGCAAAGAATATGGGCTTTATTCCCACAATGCCCGGGCCTCCCTAGTCTCCCGCCCAGGGAATCCCATGGCAAACCACCAGTAGCATATTCCAGAATGATCGGAGCAGCCATCATTTGCTCATAATCCTTCCCTTGCTGGGACAGGGAGGGCATCTACTGTTCAGACCAAGAAGTAGCTACAACTAACAGCAAGATACACACATGATGCAAATGAAAAAATCCCTTTAGCACTTTCAAGTGATTGCCATGCCGCAGGATGTGTAATCTGGACAAGCCATCTCGAAAACGGACTAGCAGGTGTCGGGGGCAGTCGGGGCGTGCTGCTCCAACTCGGTGTGCGGGGAGGATGCCCTCAGCCTGTATGTGCATTACCTGAGTAAAAAACCGGTCCACCTCAACTATAGCAGGAGTGTCACTCGCCTCTTCAAGACCTATAATGCGTAGGTTCGTAGGACATGTGCTCGCGGGCTCTACCAGTTCGAAAGCCGGGGGGCCTGGGCAAACAATCCTCGCGGTGGGTTGGGCAAACAATCCTCCGCGGACATAGCATGTACATGCTCATGTGCTGAGGTTGTGGCGGATACTGGTGAAACACTATCGTGCCCCCTTGATCGTGCTTGGTATCTCTAGAAGTTGTACCAACTTTCTAAGGGAAATTGAGCGTAGTCTCGTGGAGAGTGACGGTAGATTGGACCGTGTGGAGCTTGATCGGCCAGCCAGGGGCATACAATGAACTGGAACGCATTCTGTCCCAAGGCTGCAACTGAGGATGTATTGGGAGCGGATTGTGCCAGGATGGGACGCTGGGGCCCAAAGGAGGAAGCTGCCTGGAGGTAGGGCTCTATCGTGGGGTCATAGGGCTTATCAGAAGCCAGCATGGGCACCCTAATAAGGTTCTTTGCCTTGCGGGTCTCCTTGGCCATGCGCTTGATCTCACGAGTCATCTGGATGCTATATGAGACAGGAATTGGGCAGGGCCAAAACAACGAGTTTCAGACAGAGGTAGGAGCAGACCAAGACAAGGAGAATTTAAGAGGGACTGATGTGAGGGTTGTGCTGCCGCTGTGCCAAGACCGGAAAGAGGTAAGATCTTTTCTGACTCTGGGGCCGTGCTGGGGAAGGAAGGGGACTGGTGATGCAGAAGCTAATATTGCCAGGCCAAATTAGGTCTCCCCCACTGGAAATCAAAGCTGCAAGTGGGCTAAAAACGCCCTCATCAAGAAAAAAGCTAAAGCCGCTGGCCCAAGTGACACAGTGCGTGACACTGGTGGATTAAATCAAAAGCGGGAAACCAAAACCTAGTGGCGGAAGCTGGACCTGCGTTGATGGAGCTGAACCGAGCCGAAGACCAGAGCTGAGCTGGAAACTGGAGCTAGACTTCGTTTGCTGCTTCAGAAGCTGGCGCCCAAGCGCCTAGATGCTAAGGCGGTGGAGAGGGCGTACCCTCTGAATGGAAGTGAGGAAGCAGGAATATCCGCAGTTTATTTTCAATAGACAGTGGAGATCTTGATAGAACCTGGAATATCTACAGAATATCTTAAATGGACGTACCACGGTAAAAAAAAAAAAAAAAAAAAGATTATAAACTCCACATACATACTATATTTAGTTTAAGTGGGATATTCCTTAGAACAGCATATTGCACGTCTGGGGATTTGGTCTTTGAATTCCGTCTGTCTGAGTCCACCACTTGTGCGTGATGGCTTGATGCTTAATGGTCTTTGATGGCTTGCTTGCGAAGTTGAAGAAGCGTCTCCTGATTTTCTGATTCCCGTGCTTGATAAATCTTCGAGGTTTTGTCCCCAGCCAGTCTATTACCTCCGACGAGGAGCTGAATGGGTTTCTAATTCTGTCTTTGAAGAATCACAAGAATCCGTTGTTGGCTTCGAAAGCTTTGCAACGAGGCTCCACAAGAGCAAAATGGGCTCAGAATGTATTTCACCTAGTAGCTCTCCTTAAGCTTTGTTTTTAGCTCTTCAATTCTACTATACCTCGAAAGCATTTACTGGGTTTACAAGGTACAACTCCAAAACGGGCCCTGCTTCTCTAATCTCTTGCTCCGTGAAGAGCCTTTTGATTTGGATCTGCGCCCAAGACTGTTTTTAGACCTGTAGTGATGGCTCTGGACCTGGCTAGGTAGATAGATCCGTCGCATGCAATTTGGCTCCTAAACTGACCACTTGCCTATTTCCAGTAAGGGTATACATAAGCAGTGTCCGAAGGTCCATGAACATCACTACACCACCTCCATTTGCATATGGCTAAGTTCTCTTCCTACACAGTGAATTGATTCATTTAACCTATACATTTTGCTATATATACTTAATTTCTTTATCCATACTCATATTCAATATTCCCCTAGCCTCCACTCTTCTTTCATATACATTCTTCAATCATAGATTCAACTTCAAACTCTACTCACCATCCCCCTTCTATCTCCATGCATTCTCTAGCCCACTATGCGACGGCTCCTTGTTGAAGTTGATTTGATTTGGAACATTACTCAGTACTAATGACATGTCAAAATAAACTATTAATGTTCTTTTTGGTTTTGGATTGCCTAAAGTCAGTGCAAGCAAATATCCAATCTCGTACCTTTTTTTAACACACTAACTACTGATTGCATTCATCAGTTATAAACAACTTGAAGCAAATCCATTGCTCAAATTTCAATAAGACTCATGCCTGCTAGACTAATAAATTCTAGAACTTGCTGTCCATTACTTTGTGTAATCCTCCAATCGAAGTTGGTAAGATAAAGCAAGATGGCGACGATGTAAATTGAAAAAACATGCAAAGCTGGCAAGATCAAAGCAGACATCAGTGAGGAACATATGGAACATGAATGCAAAAATGTGTGGTTTTGAATTGGCATCCACGTGAATGTCACTTGAAGTCATGAGATGTCTAAATTGCTAGTCAAAGAAGACAGTACCTCAAAAGTGCAAGGAGAAAATTTGCCACTGTTTTCAATCATAACTTCAAAGACATCCTATTTAACCTTTTGAAGGACCTAGATCATATAAAACATCGAAATATGCATAAACATTATTTGCGAGACACTAAAAGGTGATCAAAACAATGAGCTACCTTTGTCATTGGCAGTGATGACTTTATCATCCTCTCGCTGCTTCTAAACTATAGAAATGGTGGCGATTGTTTCCTATTTTTCCAACATTTTTATAGAAACGAATTCAGTAGAATTGGATGTTTTACCATAAAATTGAAGTTTTTACTGTAAAATGTCCATTAATTTGGCGAATTTACTATAATTGGGATGCAATAATGGTAAAATATAGCAACTTTACGAAGTTTCACACCTTAAAGTCATCACTGGTCATTGGCTGATCAAATCTTATACCTGGGTAATTTACATGCAAATTGTAGTAGGGAGAACGCCACGAAGATCTTGTGGAATTGATTTTAATGTCATTATTGTAGTCAAACCATTAAGAAAATCCAGTTGCAACATAAGTATACAACTAGTGATCTTTTACCTGAAGATGCATGCAATGATGACCTTTCACTAGTGTGACAATTCACGTCCAGCTGCATATCAAGAAAATTTAACATACAACACATGAAACAATTGAGGATTCAAGATGCCAACTCGAGGTATAGTGGTGCAAATCCTAGAAATTTGTGAACTTCTAGGCATCCTTGTTTATTATTAATAAAATGAGATCTACAATGATAAGATAAATACATGAATAATCCAGAAGTTCTCGTGCTTTGATACAAAGAAACTCACCTTATTGGACACTATCGATATATATAAAGGGATATTAAGCAAGCGAGATATATATCAGATGGACCTCGAATTGTTTCCCTGCAATAGTAGGAATATTGAGGGCTTTATAGAGAGCCAAGCACTTGCCAGCCTTTATATAGTCATTGCACCAGTGTAACTATAAAGTCAGAAGGTCAAACTTGCAAATTACTTGCTGATACAGTATGCAAAAATTTGGCAGGCTTGTCACATTTGTACTTATTCTTGCCATCCAACCACTCATGTGTAGTGAACTGTCTCAAAGCATCCTCGAAAGATTCAACAACATCCTGTCTTATTGGGCACCATAGAAATACTATGCAATGCAAACAATAATAAGTTTATGAACTGATAATGCCTCTGTATAATTCATTAATCATATTGCTACGAATAGGAAAAATGAGGAAGCCCAATGTAGAGCAAATAGTTACCTGGATGTTGTAGAGGCACATCAAAACTAAAGAGCTCCACATTTTTTCAGCAGAATGGAATAGTTGCACTATAGGCAATAATCATTGCGTATATACCTGTAGCAGTAATACAAATAATTATAGATGCATAAGTACAGTAAATTCCAATAAAGAAGGAAGAGAATGTTACAAAAATCAATAGTCACAACCTTGCAATTCAGTAATTATTTGCACGACATTAACCCCAAACTTGAGTAATTTTGTGTAGGCATCTGAGGCCCAGAATCATGAATGAAGTAATAATGGCCACATTGATGTGGATACGAGATATTTTTAAGCCTGTAAATCACATTACAACATTCCAAATACACTCATGAAACAAATACAAAATGCTCATTATGAACATCTTAAAAGAAAATAGAGACTATAAGTGCAATTGTAGGATGTAGGACTTCAAAGGCAAACCTATATCTAATGCAATCACCTGTATAGTATGGGGGCTAACAATTCTGCAACGTCATATCGGCAAGGAGTATTCTCATTCTTATAAGAAAAGTAATACAACAAAAAGTTGGTGAGGAATATGGTATCCAATGCAAACAATTATAATAAGTTTATGAATTGATTGCACTTAGCATGCTCAGTGAGCCAAAATTGAAGCTTTTTATGAAAGAGGAATCCAGATGTTTGATAACAAGTCATGTCATATCTATAGGTTAGCAACTTACGGGGATCTTTGGATTCAGATGTGGGTTCTAAAAAGTTTCGAATGATTTTCAAGTTCGTACATAAAGCACCAACCATTTTCTTTACCCTAATACCAAGAAAGAATATGTAGCAAAATAACAGGGGGGTTTGATATGGATGTAAATGATAACAATTCTTGAAACCATAGACCATATATCCCTAAAACAATTGAATGGGTTCTTATAAAAAAAAACATAGATTCAAGATAAAAAATAATCACATTAGCTAATTGGGTATTGTTAGCCTAAAACCTGGAATTTTAGCCTAACCTCAAAGGAAGTGTAAACAAACTGGTCAGGACCTCCAGATCACTTAGGGTGATCAATCCTTAATCATATAAAGCAAAAGAACTCAATATCAAATGCTGGTTTTGTCAAAATCACTACAGTCCCTGAAGCAGAAAAAACTGTCAGAGCAAAAATCAATCTTGCAGTCACACCCTTTAAGATTTTTGAGTTTTGGTTTTTGGTATGAGTTATAGACAAGTAGAGGGAACTACTGGTGAAAGTCTGTCTCGATTTGGATAGGGGAAGACCAAGAAAATCAATGTCAAAGTTCAGTCAAAAATTGGTCAATGCCAAAACAGAGAGCCAAAATTTGCAAATATAGTTTGGTGATGAATCTTGAGTTGGAATTTGTATAAACGACTTCAAAATAAACTCTAGATCATGTGCATAAGGTTTTCTTGACAAGCAAACACTATGATATTTCTTGAGATGGGCCAAAGTCTCGATTTCTATCACAGTTTATGACAGTTATGGAAAAAACTATTTTTTCTTTGTTTTCTTTACATATAAGCAATACTCAAACCTTTTAAAGAATGGGACACGACTATTAATTTGGATTCTACTTTAAATATCTGGTTTCTATTAGTTTAGACAGGCAGAACAACTTGAAACAAAAGAAGATGGAAACACTATTTGTCCAGGCAATGAATATGCATTCAAATCATAAGATATCACAGGAGTTTAGAATTCTCAGCAAGTAATACCCAGGATAATGCTTGAGAACAGATCCCAAGGCATTGTCAACTTCTGAAAACCCAAAAATTATAAAAGAGAAAATAATAAGATAATTTGAGTAGCAGAGGGAGTTTTGATGTCAAATAAGTCACAACAGAGTCGGTCTTCAATCAAAATACAGTCAATCTTCAATCTCGAGCAGGATTAGCAGAATTTGAGGTAGAACAGATCAAGAGAATATCAGGAATATAGAAATCGCCCAGATCACAGAGGTATATCTCCGAGGGGGGTAAAAAAATGATCTGTATTCCCAGATTAAAAACTGTCCTTCCCAAAAACCAGCTCGGTTCAATGATTTCCGGCCTAATCTGAGCAAGTTTCTATCAATCAAGTGCCACAAAGGGTTCCAGGGGTTTCGGAAAAGGTTTAGGAACTAATTTGCGGAAATTACAGGGATTCAATCAGGTTTAGGCAACGCAATTGGCGGATTTAGCGAGGTTCCTCTATTTCTTAGGGTTTATCAAAAATTCTCAAGGCGATATATCCCACGAGGCACAAACGAAGTCCGGGCGGCTAAGGTATATAAGGAATAATGCAGAGCAGCTATTAAATTTGCGTGCCACGCAGAGGGGACACCCAGCCCGTGTCTGGCCCCCACGCCCTGCTGCCACGTGGAAAAATGGGGGGGGGTGACCTGGAACTATGCAAAATTAGATAGGGTAGATAGGCTAGAATAGGTTTTTTATTTTTTTGGCACGCATCCCAAGAAATGATATTTGAGGGGTTTCCCATGTCTTTTTTGAATTTTGAAAAGGCCAACCTAGCTATTTTTTGCCAAGCTTCAAATCTAGAGTGTTTTCAGGTCAAATTGAGATACTTGAAATTTTGGCCATTTTGACCATGGTCAATGAATTTTCAACCTTGGAAATGGTGAAAAAATCATAGGAAAAGGGTGGAAAAATAGGAAAAAAAAGGCTATGGTAGGATTTAGGGTGATAGAATGAAGGTAAAATTCAAGCTTCTTTGCTCTTGAGGTTTTTCATGATCTCTTGAGAGCAATTCACAAGTGGAGGTGAGGCCAATAAAATATAGGTAGTGAGGTAATGAAAGAAGGCATGACAGGGTGAAAATGAGGTATATAAAAAAATGAAAGGAAGGTGGATGTAGGATGGATGAAATGGATGAAGGCTGGAACCCCTGTAGCACATGATCATATCTCAAAAGCTCAAATCATACCTTATGATGAACATAACTTTGCTCAAGGCCCTAGGGTCTTCCAAACTTCTAAAAAGGTCTTCCAATCTTCAAGGCCAAAATAAGAGCAATTCCACTTCTAAGTGCATCTTCATATGTGTGACTTCCAAATCATGGGTGCAACTCCATTTAGTTTCATATGAGTGAATATGAGCAACATGGTAATGACTCATTGTATAGCTTGCAATATTCTTTGCCTGGTCTTCAAGAAATAAGAATGTAACTAGAAAACTTCCTCAAAGGAAAGAATTAGGCTATACAACCAAGATCCCAAGGGTCTTCCAAACTTGAACCAATTTCTTCCAAACTCTAGCAGGATCAAAATAGCACTAATTCTTACCATATGAGTGATGAGAAAGTAACTTAAGATGAAACCTCAAAAGAAACCACAAGTCTTCCAAACTTTGACAAGTATCTTCCAATCTTGAAACTCTAGGTATCATGATGGTCTATGTTGCCCAAAAAGGGCAACATCTCCTCAAAAGGAAAGAATGAGGCTGGTCCCCCAGCCTCAAAGGAAAAAAATGCTAACTGAAGGTCTTCAAAATATCAACAAGTGGTGGAGGGAATAGAATTACTCTGCTGCTTGGTGGTGGGAAATATGATGAGTAGTATAAGGTAATGGAGAGAGTGATAAGAAAATAAGATCAAATGGAGGGTAGGACAACTCAAGACAGTGAATATGGAGAAGAAGTGGATGAACCTGCATATGACAATGATAATCAAATTAGCATGAGTGCCAAATAAAGGGATGAGTAACAATGTAGGATTAGCACTCACGAAAATTTCATATGGAAGCAAGGGCTAGATGGAAAGAGGCCAACTTAAGACAAATAAGAGTAATGAGCAAATGGACCTGAAATGACAACACTCAAAATTGTTAAAGCATAGCAAATCTCTACCCTATTTAACTAAACTTCTACTATTCAAGAAATTTGGCTCATACAACCATCGAATGTATTTCAAACTAAAAATTCAAACCTTCACACCAAAAATTCAAACCATCGAAGCTCGAACCCTAATTTGCTCCTCCTCGCTGGGTGCTTTCAGAAAACTTCGACCTCCCTTTAGATCATGGCTCCTTTTTCTTACCATACACCTATCTGGGACAATGTAACAGCTGATCCGAGCAATTTAGGAGTGCTTCCGAGCTTGATCCATTCTGAGGAGTACCTATTCCTTATGGTGTAATCGGACACGTGCAAGAAATGCATCTGAGATGCGAGAATGGGACAATGTTTTAATTAATGAAGAACCTCTTCCTCGTGGAAATTTACTCGGTGCACATGCATTTTGAGGCGAGTGTATATGGGAAGGCAAAAATGTTGACCAAAACTACCCTGACTCCGAAAAGGAACTCTACAAAAAAGACATGAACCATGATCACCTTGCCATGGAGTGTTTCCTTGGGCAAAAGACTTATCAAGAGAAACTAGCAACCTTTGCCTTGTATGTCGAACACAAAGGCTCGTGGGCGGAATTTTTACAAGGGAATGCATTAGGATGCTACATATGCACTACTTTTTGTGTAAGCATCATCATGGTGACGGATGCTCAATTTGGCAGGTATAGGCGGTTATACTACTCCCCACGGGATGCTAGCAGATAGCTATGGTTACTTGATGCTTCTCATGATAAAGAGATGCATTTCAAAACTGAAAAAAGAGAATCTACGGAGTGAAGATCACTATGTGTTTGGTACCATGGACAATTTTTTTACGGATATATGATCTCTTAGATCTTTGCGGAGATGGATCTCCTTCGGACAAGATTCCTACTATCCCTTCCGGAAATCTTGATAGCATTGGTTTTCTATGAGAGGATCCTCTCTTTTTGTAACTTGTGTACCTTTTTTGATGAATAGAATTTTCTCTTGCTCTTTTTTTTGAAAATGTCGATCTTGAAAAATATTTACGCTTCAAAGCAGAACACACAATTAGTTCACCTCAAAGGAAAAATGGTCTTGATGGCACAAGTATAAAAGAAACTTGAGTACAACTAATCGAAGAAACAATTTAGCAATTCCAACCAACCAAAATCTCTGACTTAAGCCTCAAGGAAATAAACAAAATCAATCAAAAAAATTTTAAATCTCCAACTTCCAAGCGACAATTAACCTACTTTAAGTTAAAATAGATGTTCATATAGGAGCAAAAAGGCCTAAACATGCATGTTGAGGCCAATATCTTCAAATGCTGAATATTTGTAGGATTGGGTAATTCCAAACCTGTTTTGAGATCCTTAAGCCAATAAGATGAACAGCCCGACTTCTCTTACAATCCGGTAAGGGCCTTCCCAAAGATTTTCAAATTTAGACAACTTACCTTCATTTGCAAAAGATCCCATTTGAGCACGAGTTCCAATGGAGCAAATTTATCACAGGAGCTTGTGAGCTGCTTTAAAAGGCTCTTTGCACTCTAGCCTTCTTAAGTAGATTGAAGTTTTCTGCACCAAATCTATCCTCATCCAACTTTAGTAAAACCTCATACCTGTGTTGTAATGCCTCAGTAAACTCCAAATCCAACTTGAGTGCCATCCTCAAAGAGGGGATCTCCAACTCAACAGGAATAACTGCTTCAACACCATAAACCAAACTGAAGGGAGAAGCATTAGTGGCAGTTTTAGCAGTGATTCTATGAGCCCAAAGAGCATCATATAATTTCAAATGCCAATCTTTTTGGTTTTGGCAAACCTATTTTCGTAAAATACCCTTAAGCACTTTGTTAGTGGACTCAGCTTGACCATTTCCTTGAGGGTAATAGGCTGAGCTTTTCACATGTCTGATCTTGAGGCTTGAGACAAGAATTTGAATAACCTCATTAATAAAAGTAGAGCCTCTATCAGTCAAAATTTTGAAAGGGATCCCAAATCTAGAACAAATGTTTTCATGCAAAAACCTAGCGATAGTATATGCATTTGCTTTTTTCTCAAGGGTCTTGCTTCGACCATTTGGTAAATAAATCAGTAGCCACAACAATGTATTCATCGAAAGAGTAAGATGAGGGATTTATAGGGCCAACATAATCTAGCCCCCAAACTTGAAATGGGCACAGGGACACAATTCGAAGAAGAGGGGGGGATGCAAAATTTTCTTACCAAAAATCTGGCATTGGTGGCAAGTTTTTATGACATCATAGCAATCTCTAAATAAATGAGGCCAGAAATAACCAGACCTTAATATTTTTTTGGCAGTTGTATCTGCTGCAAAATGACCACCACAAACACCTTTATGATTTTCAGCAAAGTACCGGGCAGCTTCATCTTCATCAACACATCTTAAGAGTACACCATCCCTATTTACCTTGCACAAGATGTCACCAACCAATGAGTAAAGTCAAACATTTTAACTTAAACTTGTAAGCTTGGCTTTTTGAAAATTCAGGAAGGTATCTCTTGATCTTGAAGGAATCTCCTGATAGGTTGTTGCCAACCTTGAGCTGGCATAGTTGACACGTCCTGCTCATTTACAACAAGGTTAGTCATTTCTTCTTCTTGTACCACCTCCTCATGTTCAAAGTAGGCAGCAGGCAGGTATAAACTCGGATTGTTCAATACATGAATAACCTTTACCTTTAAATCATAAGATTGAAGCCTACAAGCCCACCTATGAAGCTTAGGTTTTTCTAATTTCTTACCATACAAAAAGGCATGGGGTTCTCTTTGCATGTAGATAGTGGCTTGGGATTTTTGTAAAGATGACCTGTCTCTCGATCAAAAGATGAGAGCTTGACACTCCTTTCTATCTTAGCATACTTCTCCTCGGTTTGAGACCATTGTTTGCTTGCAAAAAGCAATAGGGTGTCTATCCCGCAAAATGGCAACTCCAAAGCAGCCTTTTTAGTGATAGTTATGTAAACTTTAAATGGTAATGAAAGGTCGGAGTTTTTAAAAGTGTAGAATGACAAATAGCCTCTATGATCTGCAAAAAGCTTTTTCACACTCATCGGTCAAACAACAGGGCCTATATTTACTTTCTCTTTTACTAACTTGGCCTACTCTAGTCAACTTAGAGATAGGACTAATAAGGTGAGAGAAATTAAGGCACATACACTCTTAAGAAAGAGGTCATTCCCATAAATCCCTTGACTTCTTTAATTGTCACAGGTGTTTGAAGCTTTTTTAAAGCTATGATCTTCTCTTCAGCTACTTGAAGGCCTTTAGCAGAAACCTCATGGCCTAAGAGCTGGCCTTTGGATGCCAAAAAGATGCACTTCTTTGGGTTTAGATTAACTCCAGTTTGTCTGCACAATGTGAATATTCTTGTTAGCTCTGAAATATGATCACTTGTATCAGTACCTAAGCATAAATCATCCAGATAAACTCTGAATTGCTCAGGAGTCATGTTTGCAAAGACAGTATCCATGGCTCTCTGAAATGTGGCAGGGGCATTCATTAAGCCAAAAGGCATCCTTTTCATTGCATAAGTTCCCCATGGAGTAATGAAGGATGTCTTTGACTGATCTTCCTTTTTGATGCTAATCTGATTAAAACCAGAGAAACCATCCAAAAATGAGTACATAGACTTACCAGCCACTGCATAAAGGATTTCTTCCAAAAAAGGCAAAGGGTAACAATCTTTAACAGTAGCTTTATTTAGATCTCTATAATCCACACATATTCTTAAAGAACCATTCTTTTTTAGAACTGGAACAATACAAGAAACCCAAGAGGGGTTCACAATGTCAACTATCAATCCTGATTCCTGCATTTTGAATAATTCCTGCTTGATAAGATCTAAAAGTGAAGAATTAATTCTTCTCAACTTCTGCATAACAGGTTTGGCATCTTCTCGAACCTTAATTTCAAACTCACAAATTTTTTTATCAACCCCTTTCAGTTCTGAATACTCCCAAGCAAAAACATCCACCCAATCCTCAAATAACTCAACCATTTTACCTTGATCACCTTCATTATATAAGTCTCCCATTTGCAGGGTCCTAGATATACCTCCTTTATGCACTTCAAGCTCTTTAAGTGATTCCTCTTGTGCTAGGTTGATAGTTAAGATGGGATGGAATTGGGAAAGCTCCTCTTCATCTAAGACATCCTCTTGAATAGCTCCTTCAGACAAATACTCCATAAGGGTTTTTCTGCACAATGAGTCAGCTTCAAAATTCTTAGATCTAGGAATATGTAAAATCTCCCAATGATCAAAAAAAGTTAATAATTCTCTGGCTTGAGCACTCAGATCCTCCATGTCTTGATGTTTAGTTCGATATTCTCCCAAGATTTGTCTACAAACAAGTTGTGAGTCTCCATAAATAACAATATGAGAAATACTCATACACCTTGCTTCTTGTAAACCTGCAATGAGGGCTTTGTATTCTGCTGCATTAGAAGAAATATTAGGGTGAATTCTCCCTATCTTAGTCATCAACTTAAAATCTGCATCCTTCAAAATAGCAGCAGAAGAAGCAATCCCCAGTTTTTTTGACATACCTCCATCAAACCAGAGGTAGGCTTTTTTTGCCTTCAGATCAGGAGATTCAACATGCATGTAAGCAAAGTTGACAACCTCTTCATGTATACTAGCATCCAGGCCTAAATTGTAAACACCCAAATCTTCTTCCTGTAGTATGTCCACATCTATGAACCTAATGTTAGCAGATGGATCAGTTTTGTTTGCCAGTTTGTGAAGTTGCTCCATTGGAAATGGTGCAAGTGCCTTCGGACCATACAGTCCGGCATCCCTTGCTTTTCATCCATCTCCTTCTAATAATAGATCATAGATATTAGCTTGATTAACATTTTCAAAATCAACAACCACAAATGTGGCCAAAGCACAATGATTCCCCCGTATTTCACGGATACATTTCTTACTATTCCCTTAGGCACAACTTTAGCATTTGAAAAAGATTTTAGAACAATGGAAGTATTATCTTCTACCTTGAGATCCAGTGCCTTCATAACATGATAAGGCATAACATTAAGAGAAGAACCTCCATCCAGCAAAACTTTGTCTAGATGGGAAGTTCCTATAGTAGCACTACAAGTAAAAGCACCTGGATCTTCGGTTTGCTCAGGCAAAGCCACAGAAATATTGTTGCAGGTTTCAAGCAACAACCTCTTCAATATCTCCGGAGTGCTTTTGATCAACTTTTCCCCCTGTATGATGGTGCAATTCTCGCAGAGTTAATAAATCCATTGTAAGTAACCTTAGAATTTTTCATAAGTAATTCAAATTCATCCAACTCAGAATCTTTCTGTTTATACCTTTGAGCAGGAGGAGGAGCTATATTCTGAGGATCTGATTGAAATGTTACCTTATGAGGTGGAACAGAACCTGTAGATGCATTTGGATGAGCTCTGGCACGTGTCTGCACAACCATAACATCTTGCTCTTCCTGTTCTCCCTGCAAGTCTCAATAAAACTTATATTTGACATTTGTTTACCTTTATCTTGTTTTTCAAAATAAGCCTTAACACTGCAATACTTCTCCTGACCTATTTCCTTGCAAAAGAGCAAAACAGGACATTCTCTACCAAAGTGACCTCTTCTATGACACTTAGGACATTGCCTTGCAAAACCGCTTTCAGCTCTATGGTAAGGTTTTACCACGTTTTGTGCATTGGGAGGTGGGGCATCTTTTCGCTTTTTTAATTCATAAGTTGTTTGGTAACTTCCAAAAGTGCCTCGGACACTTTCTTCGATCTCTGATTTCATCTCAAAAACATGAGGATCCAATTCTTCAACTTTGGACTTCTTCTTCTCTTTTGTCTTGCATAAGCAGGGGCGGCATTAGCAAAATGTAAATCATGTTCAGTTCCATGATGAGGAGGATAAAATGGATCTCGATCTCTTCATCAGAAGATAGCTTAATAGTTACGCGGATACAAACCTTTACAAATGTTTTATGGATAGAATCCAACTCACCAAATTTTTTGTAATTTTAATAACTTCCTATAGATCCTAGGTCTAGACATCAAACCTCGATAAAGGAAGCAACTAGGTGCAATGTTGGATGAGTAACACGATTCTGTTACACACTAGCAAATAAAATTAAATCTCTCCACATCTTTGCTTTACACTCTCCGGTCTAATGGAAAATGAGTTGAGTTCAAAAGACAAGATCCCAGGGTGAAGTAGCCTTACCAAACCTTGATAGAAACTTGTGTTCCAATTCATCCCCTTTGGTACCTATACAAAGCTCAAAATCGAGGCCAAGATCGGCCTCATCACCCTTCATGCATTTGATGAATTACGCAAACACTGGAACCCTTCTTTCTCCCATGTTCTTCATAATAGTCTTCAAAGTTTTTTAGAAAATGGTTGGCATTCATGGAAGAATCATAGCAAGGGGAAACGGTATAGTCAACTCAAAATGATAAGGTCTTTGATGGAGGAACAATTTGAAAGGAGTTGATCCTGGTTCAAAAAGTTTATGAATTTGTGAAGAAGAGGGCCTGGAGGAAATATTTGTAATATTTGTAGAGGTGATAGAGAGGAGCCGGTGGAGGAATAGGCAAGTTGGGAGTATTTGTAGCATTAGTGGTAGATCTGGTAGCCACTCTCATGCTTACTCCTACCAAATCTGGTTGATTTGTCTCCTCAAATTGGTTCGTGAGACTCTGAAATCTTCCTTGGTGCCATTGAGTTCAATTTCCGGTAAAATCTCGGTAGGACCTCCAAAAATGTTAGCCTAAAACACGGAATTTTAGCCTAACCTCAAAGGAAGTGTAAACAAACTGGGTGGGACCTCCGGATCACTTAGGGTGATCAATCCTTAATCATATAAAGCAAAAGAACTCAATATCAAATCTTTGGTTTTGTCAAAATCACTACAGTCCACTGGCGAGAAAAAAGCTGCCGAGCAAAAAATCAATCTTGCGGTCACACCCTTTAAGATTTTGAGTTTTGGTTTTGGTATGAGTTATAGACAAGTAGAGGGAACTCTTTTGGTGAAAATGCATCTCGATTTGGATAGGGGAAGACCAAGAAAATCAATGTCAAAGTTGAGTCAAAAATTGGTCAATGCCAAAAAGCAGAGCCAAAATTTGCAAATATAGTTTGGTGATGAATCTTGAGTTGGAATTTGTATAAACAGCTTCAAAATAAACTCTAGATCATGTGCATAAGGTTTTCTTGACAAGCAAACACTATGATATTTCTTGAGATGGGCCAAAGTCTCGATTTACATCACGATTTATGACAGTTATGGAAAAACTATTTTTCTTTGTTTTTTTACATATAAGCAATACTCAAACCTTTTAAAGAATGGGGACGACTATTAATTTGGATTCTACTTTAAATATCTGGTTTCTATTAGTTTAGACGAGAACAACTTGAAACAAAGAAGATGGAAACACTATTTGTCCGAGCAATGAATATGCATTCAAATCATAAGATATCACGAGGAGTTTAGAATTCTCAAGTAATACCGGGATAATGCTTGAGAACAGATCCCAAGGCATTGTCAACAAAACCCAAAAATTATCAGAAAGAGAAAATAATAAGATAATTTGAGTAGCAGTAGGAGTTTTGATGTCAAATAAGTCACAACAGAGTCGGTCTTCAATCAAAATACAGTCAATCTTCAATCTCGGCAGAGATTAGCGGAATTTGAGGTAGAAACGGATCAAAGAATATCGGGGAATATAGAAATCGCCCGGATCAGAGGTATATCTCAGGGGGTGAAAAAAATGATCATATTCCCAGTTAAAAAGCGTCCTTCCCAAAAACCAGCTCGGTTCAATGATTTCCGGCCTAATCGAGAGCAAGTTTCTATCAATCAAATGCCACAAAGGGTTCCGGGGGTTTCGGAAAAGGTTTAGGAACTAATTTTTGGAAATTGGCGGGGATTCAATCAGTTTAGGCACGAATTGGCGGATTTAGCGAGTTCCTCTATTTCTTAGGGTTTATCAAAAAATTCTCAAGGGCGATATATCCCACAGGCACAACGCAGTCCGGCGGCTAAGGTATATAAGGAATAATGCAGCTATTAAATTTGGCGTGCCCGCGAGAGGGACACCCGGCCCCGTTAATGCGCCCCCCGCCCTCTTGCCGCGTGGAAAAATGGGGGTGACCTGGAACTATGCAAAATTAGATAGGGGTAGATAGGCTAGAATAGGTTTTATTTTTTTGTACGCATCCCAAGAAATGATATTTGAGGGGTTTCCCATGTCTTTTTTGAATTTTGAAAAGGCCAACCTAGCTATTTTTGCCAAGCTTCAAATCTAGAGTGTTTCAGGTCAAATTGAGATACTTGAAATTTTGGCCATTTTGACCATGGTCAATGAATTTTCAACCTTGGAAATGGTGAGAAAAATCATAGGAAAAAGGGTGGAAAAATAGGAAAAAAGGCTATGGTAGGATTTAGGGTGATAGAATGAAGGTAAAATTCAAGCTTCTTTTGCTCTTGAGGTTTTTCATGATCTCTTGAGAGCAATTCACAAGTGGAGGTGAGGCCAATAAAATATAGGTAGTGAGGTAATGAAAGAAGGCATGTGAGGGGTGAAAATGAGGTATATAAAAAATGAAAGGAAGGTGGATGTAGGATGGATGAAATGGATGAAGGCTGGAACCCACACAGCAGCACATGATCATATCTCAAAAGCTCAAATCATACCTTATGATGAACATAACTTTGCTCAAGGCCCTAGGGTCTTCCAAACTTCTAAAAAGGTCTTCCAATCTTCAAGGCCAAAATAAGAGCAATTCCACTTCTAAGTGCATCTTCATATGTGTGACTTCCAAATCATGGGTGCAACTCCATTTAGTTTCATATGAGTGAATATGAGCAACATGGTAATGACTCATTGTATAGCTTGCAATATTCTTTGCCTGGTCTTCAAGAAATAAGAATGTAACTAGAAAACTTCCTCAAAGGAAAGAATTAGGCTATACAACCAAGATCCCAAGGGTCTTCCAAACTTGAACCAATTTCTTCCAAACTCTAGCAGGATCAAAATAGCACTAATTCTTACCATATGAGTGATGAGAAAGTAACTTAAGATGAAACCTCAAAAGAAACCACAAGTCTTCCAAACTTTGACAAGTATCTTCCAATCTTGAAACTCTAGGTATCATGATGGTCTATGTTGCCCAAAAAAGGGGCAACAGGTATATTGGTTAAAGTAGTCTTGTCTAGAGGTTATTTTTAGAGCTAATTGGTTATTTTGGTAGAGGTTCGGGCCCTCGTATTTCATATTCTAAAATAGAGGTTCGATATTCCCTCAAAACTTTAGGCGAAATCGTATTTCATATTTCAAAACCATAGGCGCCTCCAACCAATCATAAATGATTATAAGCAAAACGAAAGATGCCCACAGACCCCAACATAAGATCTGGGTCATAGAATCGACGAATCCGACGACTGTGGTAGTCCAGGGTGCACCTCGTTTAGAATATATAGCAAAATAACATCCGAAGACATGTACTTCTGCACATTTGGCACAATAGAAAATAAGTAAATAATTTGGGCAATTAACATGGCATGTCCACCAGCTAGCGATCTTTGGGCATAACTTGCAAATGCAAGATCCAATCCATTGGAAAGCTTAAGGGAAGCTTTAAAAATAAGTCTTGGTACACATCTTTCAAAATCCTATTGTATATATGTCAAAAATAGCAAAATACATTTGCTGTTCTAATGCTACAGCAGAGTACAAACATGTTCTAATGCTACAATAGAGTACAAACATGGAGGTAAGTCCAAGAATAGAATAGAATAGAATAGCGCTATTGTCCGAGTAACTACTCTAAATGCATAAGACATGGAATTACAGGGACATACATTAAAATGAATGGCAAATAGTTCATTGCCTCCTTTTAAAATCTCCAAGAATTGAGACGGCCATATTCACTATGTGACATCTCCACCAGCTAGCAGATATTTAGGCATAACTTGCAAATGCAAGATCCATTTCTCAAGCCAAAGCATTCATAAACTATTACATTTAACACTTTAAAATTAAATTCCCCTTTAGACCCCCTTTGGTTTGGGTGCATATTCACACGGGGGGTGACTCTGGGCATCGAGAGCTGTTAGATAAGCATATATGCCCTTTATTCCTCGATCTAGATCGTACATAGAAATCCTCATTTGTGAGGTATGCATGTACAAGTTTTGGTATACCGTATAACACAGTTTGCAAAATATTATAAGATTTGAGGCAATGTACTATATGGTGTTGATTTTGTACATGCATAATATAATTTTTGGGGCTCTCGCTGCACCCAAACCAAAGGGGGCTTAAGGGGGAATTTAATTTTGAAGTGTTAAATGTAATGGTTTATGTTAAATCTAAATTTTTTTTGGCCCCTTCGGGGCCTCGAGAATGGTAGCAAAGATTATCTACAATTGGGCCTACACCTTGTTCATGGAAAACCATTGAAATCTCCGAACCAAATATATAATCTTAATTTATAAAAGAAAGTAGAGAACATAGTTAATATAAAAGGTTTTGTGGCCACATGTTTCTGAACATGCAACAACATGCTACTACCTCATAACGCATTCACAAATATCATAGAGGCACCTCCTAAAAACATTTACAAACATCATACAAGCACCTCTTAATGCATTTCCAAATATCATACAAGCACCTCTTAACACATTTCCAAATATCATACAAAATATCATACAAGCACCTGTTACACACATTTACTAATATTATACAACCTCCTATTTGTAGATAACAAATAAGAAGTTAAAACAAGAGTATGAAGAAACATCTGATAGGTAAAAGCAAGGTACTCCAGTGTTGTTGATGTAATGCTGACTTACTGCATAAGTACTCAATCAAATTCATCAAGCACAACTTCCAATAGAAGCCTCCAATTTGGAATAAAAATTATGAGTTATACAGAACTACCAGTAAGAATAGAAGCCTCCAATTGCCAAAAAATGATCATGTTTGCTTCATTGACTTCCATTAAATCTTCAATACTTCAATATGGCCACAAGAATAATGGAGTAAACTCGAGTCCACCCATATAAAATGCAATATTTGACAAAGCCCACTTTAATAGGTGAAAATAATGTGTAAATGCATCATCATCATGATCCAACAAAGGCTGAATAGAGGCTGTGCAGGCTGTATTTGCAGTTCCTGCGCATATCTACATTGCTAGATGCTTATGGCAAAAGAGATAGAAATTCCTTATTGTATGTGAACCCAGTGGCTCTTGAAAAGCATCTTGGAAGTAGTCTCATATTCCCTTCAGTCTTACGTGTATCTTCAACTGCTTTAGTTCTTAAAAGGCTCAGTATTGTGAAAACCAGAAGTTATTCTACTTCCCCTGATTCTCGTATGTGCTTATGATCAGCATTTCCTCCTCTATGCAGGAATTTTGAGGTGCCATCCATACATACAAGCCATATATGTTGCCAATCTCTGCATGAAGATCCACAAAACCATAAGGTGTCATTTAGCTGCATCTACCACTGTCATCAAAAACTTAAGAACTAGGCTGAGTTTCCCCAATTCGTCTGGATACATCATGCTTCCTAAAAGGAGGTTATCAAGAATGATGCACTCAAGAAACCAATGCTCGTTAACTGCAGAGAACCGGAGCTATCCTTTTGTAGCCTCGTGAGCTGATGCATCTGCAGCCAAGTTTAGAAAGGGGATTTGAAGCTCCTAACCAAACCCAGGTCCTTTTTCTGTATATTCCAAAGCTAGCAAAGATATGGTGATTATCAGGAAACCAGTCTTTACAAATTGCAGAGAATTGGTAAGAGGATTCCACACGATGAGAGATTCTTGAGAAGAAAAACACACAACTCCATGAGATGTAGTAGCACTAACCTTTGAAAGTAAGCTGAACTCATCAGGAACCACCAGACGCTGCCATTTTCGAAGGACTAGATGACAAAGCTCAAATTCCTTCTTCCGAAGATCATAGCCATTATGACACACCAGCAAGATTTCTGAGGGAGGAGCTAGGCGAGAATGAAGCTGTGCAAAGGACGGAGAATTAAGGATGTTCGTCCAGGTCCTTGAAAGGCAGTTCTGAAAGCGGACGAGGTAGGAAGCCGGAACACGAGCAAAGACGATCTCCAAAATTTCCTTTTGCATCTCTCTTTAAGAATGATTGCTGAATATTTGTATAGGTCATAGCTCCTGCTTCGACCTAGCAACTTCACAAAAAAAGACCAAAACCCGGAAGGCCTCCGCAACCCTAAAAAGTCCACACAACTCTTAAAAAACCCTAAACATAATGGGAGGATATTCACACCCACCACAAAAGAAGCCTCCACCACAGGATTTGCCCCTTTTTTTAAAATCAACGGCTAACAAAAGGGTGCACTCTAGAAATACTATTTAGTACACCTGGATAAATACGGCCACCAAATCATATGAAAACCTTAGAGAAAACAGTACAAAAACACAAAGAAAACCCCATGTTATAATGCTAGATATTGAAAGCTCTAAAAGTAAGGCTTGGTATACATCTTTCAAATTTCTATTATATATGTGTCAAATATGGCAAAATACATTTGCTGTTCTAATTCTACAGCAGAGTACAAACATGGAGGTAACTACAAAAAAAAAAAAGCTCTGTTGTCCGAGTAATTACTCTAAATAGATGCGAGGATTAAGTTTTTTCGGACATGGTGGCTAGGGTTTGCGGCTAGGGCTTCCGCCCATGGCGGCGGCCCTGTTCTTCGTGCAGAACTGCGATCAAGTCGAAGCTGGAAGGGCCTGGATTTTCGGCCAGATCTGCTGCTGCCCCTCTCTTGATTTGTTTTCTGATCAGTGGCTGTAGGCTTCGTCTCTGTTCAGAAGTTCCTGAGAACCAGCAGCAAATCACAGCAAAAGGTAACTCCAACTTGGTTTTCAGCTCTATTAATGCAGGTTAGTTAGATGAATAAGTCTCTGAGAATCGGCTACTGCACTCACTGTAGCTGGGAAAGCCCGCACCCATTGCGGGCTGCCATGCTCATGAAGGCACTCCATACTGCCTTCTCCGTCCAGGAAGGCCTTACCCCCGCACAGCTCTGCAGACGGAAGGAAGAATTATGTCGAGTCTGCGAGGCTCGTTGCCGTATATCGAGGAGGCCAGGCTATCATCCGAGATCACTGGCGGATTGACCCATGGACAGTTCTTGTATAGTCCTGTGCTTCCTGCCTACATTTTGATTTGGTTCTAGTTTGGCTTTCATACTCTCGTTTTATTGGTTGTATTGTTATCTTATATGGGGCATAGCCCCCAAGTTCTGCTTGGGCTTCTGCCCACTTGTTTGGTTCTTAGTATTTGAGATTTGTTAGGGGGCATAGCCCCCGAGTTCTATTAGGGCTCATGCCCTCTTTTTCTGTTCTGGTCCCATAACCCGATTGGGTTCTCGTGGACGTTAAAAACTCTTACCTTACCTTACCTTACCTCTGGGCAATCCAAGAATCTTCAATGCAGCACATATCAATACAACACACATTGGCACCTATCAACTGCTTTAGCACAATCTACGTGCCTGTCATCAATATGACTTAGCACATTATGCATGCCTCTAACCATAAACATAAACGCCATTAACACTTTGCATATATAATCTGATACACATTTTCCTTTTACCATCTCCTTGGTTTGATATTGTACAATTAACATTCAGTGGCAAAATTTCATAAGCAGACTTACAAGAATGTAATACATCTCAATGTCCCTTTCTACACTTTGTCAAAACCTAAAATAGGCAGTGATGAAACTGAACTGTAAAACATTTGAACTCTACATTTGCATCATTGATATCTCAAAGCTCACATAAGCAGCAACTTTGTAAACCACTGTAAATTAGCATCCAAACTAGAATTGTTCTAAAAGACAACAGTATGCATTGAACTTCTTTTCCAGGCCATTATTTTCAATTCATTCTACAAATTCGAAATCACAACAGAGGTGCATAGGGCACCGGCTCTGCCGGCGCTAAAGTCTTGTATATATGTTAGAATATTGGATATTTTGTATATTGTTATGAAATTATATTTGGAGAGTATGGTAAATACTCATAAGATTGTATGCATCTATATGCATGTAATGAAGAATACTAGCAGCCTATATTAAGACTTATTCCTTATATACATCATGGATAGGTTCAATATCGCCAGACGCTTTATACCTTTAATGTGATGAATTGTATGATACGGCACATATTTGCCGTGATAAAACGAAAAAAAAAATACAAAAAAATTCGAAGGTTTGAAGATTTACAGACGCCGAACAACGCGGAAAGCCGCGACAAAAAATTTTTCGCGATGTAATAAATGGAAAACCGCTGTGACGGAACGCGAAAAAAAAGAAAAAATCACAGACGTTAAACCTTCAGCATATCAAGACAAGTATTTACAGACGCCGACATTAAGAATCTCACAGACGCGAAAAAAAAAAAAAATAATGGATTTTAAAATTTTTTCACAGACGCTGGTTCTTTCCAGATCGCCAGACGCCAAAACACAGACGCACGCGAAGCATTGCAGGTTTTGGCGACGCCAAATTTTTTTGCTCACAGACGCTGGTTTTCAAGCCACAGACGCATGAAACTTTGGGCAGACGCTTTCATCGAAGCTTTCACAGCAACAAAAATTTTTTCCCAACAAGAGAGGTTTTAATACGTTAAATACGTATTTTATTAAAAAATACGTATTTTTTGACTTTATACGTCAGAAATTTGAATTTTGTACGTACAAAACCTATCCCTATACATATTGAATGTACATAAGAAAAACATGCCAAATGTAGATGAAGGAGAAAATGCCTAAGTTTAATAAAGAATGTTCTCTCTTCCTTCTGGACAATAATAAGTCTTTTGCACTCTTTCATTGGGTCCCTAGGCCGATTGGTCTCTGTGGACGATAAACCATTATATTCTATTCGATTATAGTATATTATCTACACGGTATCAGAGCATTAGAGCGACCAGCCCTTCATGGAATAATTTAAGGGCTAAACTTAGCTATTTGGCGATTTTTTAGCACATTTTCAAAAAAAAATGCTAAAATAAATGGAAAAAAAATTAATAATTTTAGCTTAGCTTTTTTCGGGACTGCACCGACCCTGGAGCTCTTTAGCCAAATGCTAGAAAGTAAGAGAGTGAAAGTTTGCATTGTTTAGCTAAACCATAGAAACTTTTAGAATGAATTTCGGGCTAGTTTAGCTAACATGATTCTAGTTCATATAAAAAATATATGATTAGTAGTTTAGTTTCTAGCATTATGAATTAATTTGAGTCGTAGAATTTGCTAGTTAGCATTATTTTAGAATGTTTTCACAAAGAAAATGACTAAAATAAGTGGAAACATGTGAAAACAAGTATAGAAATTTGGCTTAATATTTTCTGTTGGCCACACCATAGAAATTTTTGGGATGATGTTTGGGTTAGTTTAGCTAAACGCTAGAAAGTATGAGAGGAAAAATTGTAGAGTTTAGCTAACAGAAAGTTTTGGGATTAATATTGAGCAAGTTTAGCTAAACTCATTCTAGCTAATAAGAAATATGCGATTAGTAATTTATTCCCTGCAGCCCTTGATTATGGAGATGCATGAATTTTGTTAGGAGATGGAAAAGTGATGCCCTATTACTACCTTATTTTATTATTAATCTT
This sequence comes from Isoetes taiwanensis, assembly GCA_021234155.1. Taxonomy (NCBI): domain Eukaryota; kingdom Viridiplantae; phylum Streptophyta; class Lycopodiopsida; order Isoetales; family Isoetaceae; genus Isoetes; species Isoetes taiwanensis. Next base: position 767,662 of record JAJEKV010000045.1, on the reverse strand, counting down.
GTGTCAGTGGCAAGAATTTCTGACGCAGGGCATCAAGTGTTTGCTTGATATTATAAGCTATTATAGAACCAAGATTTCACATAAGTTACCTCTATGTTCAGGTTGAAGAATCACTTTCCAATCTTTGTTGAATATTTTACAGTGCACATGCTATCAAACAATACTCGATGCCATGTATCATAAATCCTCGCCACTGACACAAGATTAGTAACCAAATCAGATACTAATACAACATCATAAAAGTGTAAGAGTTTTCCATCTGCTAAAGAAATTTGTGTATCTCCAACACTGAGGCAAGATCTTTCTAATGCTCCGATATCATATAAGAAATAGGAGGAAGAGAACAAATAGCTTAATTCTTTACTCCAAAATATGTTCTCCTCCATTTGCATCCATTATATATGCAGTGAGCAAATGTTAATGCACATGCATATGTACAAGCGTTGTGCATGTAATCACATGTACGCATGCACAAGATGCATATAATCTTATCTATCTGCTCCAAATATAATTTCATCACAATATACAAATGTCCAATATTCTAACAAGCTCAAGAGAAAACAAGCAAAATGTTCATGCCATTCACATCGATTTTAAATTATTGTATTTCAATGTATTTTTTTGAGCATTTTCATGCACTTATATAGTGAATTATATGGGCTCCGCCTCCACCTTCATTGGTTTCTTTAGATATTGTGTCACTGGGACAAAGCATTTTCCATAGATAAATTTTTGTATCTTTATTTGCTAATTTGGGGTTAATCTTCGTCACTAAAGATTCCAAGGTAGCACCACCAAAGGTTCCTTCTTGGAACCTTTCAGTGGTGAAGAATTCCATAATGACCCTATGGGACCTCAAACTTTCCATAGCTATAGAAGCAATAGAGTTGGGACAATATCACAAGGCTGGCATAAGAACATGGTTGACATAGAATGACAACAAACCATAAATAAATTTGTCTCTAGTGGAATATCATGAGATCGGCTTCGTTGTTTTTTTCTAAGGGATCACTCGCAAATTAAACTTGGAGGATTCCATGACAAAAGGCCCACAATTTCATTTTGTAGGCTGGACTTCAAATCCCAATCACAGCACATGGTTGAGGGAAATTTGAGGATTTGTCCTCTAGCTTGATTGCCAGTTTGATCACTCATTTAATGCAATTAATTCAAGTAGCAAGGGGTGTTCAAATCATGCTCTTGACTAACCTCATTTACTTGGTTCCATCACTTGTTCGCTCAAGCTTGTTAATGTATCAATATTGCTAACCTCTTTGGAAGGATATACTTTCATCTGGTGTGAGCTCTATGAGGTGCATTTGAGGGTTCTTGTTCGTACATTTTTGGTACTCATTCTGGAGCTTCATGACACATGCTAGGTCAAATATAATTGCCCTTCTTCCTAATAAAAAATTATGTAGTTTATACTCATTCAATTGAAACATCATAAACATATCCCATTCATAAAATGAGTTAACATCATAAAATAATGTTATAAACATATATAAATTGAAGATAGTTAATTCTATTTTAAATATTTTGAAGAGCTAACCTGAAAATGCTAGGGTTTGTCCTTTACTTGAGTCTGAGATTTGACATCAAAACTATTAAATGGGATAATCTATGTTGAAGTTGTGGCACAATAGTTGTGGCTGGCAACAAGGTTTAAGAAATTCTAAGGTTATTAGAGGTGGCTATATGCATAGGGCATTAAAAGAAAGTAAGGATAACTTTTAACAGATTTGATCCCTGTGACAATATAGAATAGAATAGAATAGAATAGAATATGATTTTATCGTCCACGGAGACCAACTGGCCTATGGGACCCAAGTACAAAGAAAGAGCAGCAGGCGTATTACTACCAGGATTAAAAAACCCCCGCCCCGAAGGGTTTTCGGGGGAAAACCTTAGTAGCAATAAGGATGCTGACATACTGCACAGTTATATATGTAAAACCATCATTCATATATTTTGGGATTATGTCTATTCCAAAATCGCGCCAGATAAGCATTATTTTTAGCGTATTTAATGCTTTTTAATTCAATTTTGTACATTTAAAAAACTATAGTTTATGTTGAATATTTCGGTATTTTATCACATTTACATTAAATAAGATAGATAGATAGATAGATAGATAGATAGTTAGATAGTTAGATAGTATTTTTACGTCATGCCACAATGGCAGCATCCATGAGGACATATGACGGACCCCTAGACAAGTCTCTTAATTGCTAACCCAATGGACTAGCCACTAAACTGAACAAAGGCAAGGGAAGGCCTTGTTTGCTTAAAATTAACATCAATAGATTATATAACATCAACAACAAATATACTTGAAATAACAAATTCTTCATTAACATCACAAGAGAAATAATCATTTTTTTTACAAAATTAAGCAAGTAATAAGGTATGTCAAACATGAAATCACTCCAATATTCACATCTTTTTAGCAATCTCAAATCTAGAATCATAGTATTTTAGCCAAATAAAGTTGGATTATCTATCCAACTAATAAAGGTGATGTCCTCTAAAATTGATAAAAGAGACAATTGGTAAAAGTAAAGTCAGAAACAAATCGCGCCAAGCGCGATTTCTCAAGCATAACAAAGTTTCTAGAAGCATAAGAAAATTTGCCCTGTAGCTTTTCCTGGTGTTTCACATTGCAAAGAAACAAAACATACATCATCGGTATAGCTTCCCATGAATTCCCAGAGCTTCTCATTTTTCTGTTTCTGTTTCTATTTCTAAAGATTGTCCTTCCATTACAGAGGCGATTCTCATTAGGGCACCCACATCTAGGGGATCCGGCGCTGGACAGGTCACAGATTCCCGTGTTTTGGCATTGCTTCTGCTTCATTCAAGTCCGCCGGATTCCAACGGCCAGAATTCCTGGCCATTTGGACGAAGACGTAGAAAAAAGAAGGAAGAGAAACAAGGTCGATGTTCTTGCAACGGAGACACCCAGGCCCCTCTCTGCACCAGACCCATTTCCAGTTTTAGTTCAATTCCAGTATCAGTATCTGCTTGCATTAGGGCTTACATCTTCAGTATCGGTATCTGCTTGCATTAGGGCTTGCAATGTGATTCTTCAGTATGCATCTGCTTGCTTTATCCTATAGCAATCACACTGCCCTATGCGCCTTGGACCCATTTCAGTTTTAGCTCAATTCTCGTGATCCGCTTGCATTAGGGCTTGCATCTTCAGTGTGGTATTAGCAATGCGATTCTTGGGCTTGGAAGCTTTTCGCCAGAACCCTCTTGTTTTGGTGAATACAAGAAGCTGCCCTGTTACTTGTCGACAATGCAGTGCGTTTTAGTGTCTTTTCCATTCCATTCCACAAAATCCACAAACCCTACAGTTAAGCAAACCCTGCATTATAAGCTTTCTCTTTGCATCATAAGCCACAAAATCCGCAAAACCCTACAAGCTTAAAACCCCGCAGAGAACGCAAACAAACCCAGAGAACGCAAAGAAACCCTCAGAGAACCCAAATTCTTGAAGAAGAAGAACCCGAAAGAAGAGAAGTCGAAAGAAGCCGGAAGAAGAAGAAGAAGAAGCCGAACGAAGCTGGAAGAAGAAGCCGGACGCAGAGAGAAAAATAAAAGGAGAAGAAAGCCGTACTGCGTTGGGAAAAAAATAAATTTGGGAAAGCGGAGGAAAAGCGGACTGCGTTGGGAAAAAAAATAAATGAGGGAAAGCGGAGGAAAAGCAGAAAAGAAACAAGCGGAAGCGGAAAGAAAAAAGCGGAGGAGGGAGGAACGAAAAATTAGGCGGGATAAAAAAGGGGGATGATCTGGGGGCAAAAAGCGGGAACAAATGGATGGGGCAAAAATAGGAAAAATTTAAAACTCCCAATAAATTTAAATGAATGTTGGTTGTGAATTTAAATGAATGTTGGTTGTAATCACAAGTACAGCTGAGGTTAATGTCGGATAGGGGGGCATAACTGAGTCCGCGTATCCATTACCTCCCGGAGGTACGATCCCAACAAGCCTACAGAGGTCGTGCTCAGTAGCTCATGCAAGGCCTGATGGGGCACAACTAACCGAGCATACCGAGCCCAGATATGCTGGTACGCCGGATATGTTGGCGGAATGTGAGGTTAAACTACATGCTGTATAAAATAAGAAATATTACTTCAACAAATTTTTCATTCAAACCTGCATTTAGCACTTGATAGTGATATATTAGTCTCACTATCATGTCTATATTTAACACTTTACTTGTCTCACGATCCTCTAGCTGAAAATAGTCATATATATCCTACTAGAAATTGCATTCTAGAGCATCCATGATAATGAGAGAAATAAAAGTGTATTTGACACAAACAACAACAGATAATGTTGATGTTGCTCATCACCTATTTGAAAATTTAGACAATATATAATAAGAAGGTGACGTCTCAAAACAAATAATGCACCCGAGAATAACCCCAACCCAATGGAAATGGCAAGTGAGAAATAACGTATGGATCTGGGTCCCAAAATGAAGATAGAAACAATCATATTGTATAGGTTTAACTTTATAATGTCTGTATTATGCTGGTCCCTAATGCCTAGCATCAGCACCTAGCATACATCTCTGCCACATAGCATCAGTGCCTAGCGCCTAATACACACGCTTCATGGCATCAGCACCTAGCGCCTAGCTCCTTCTATGAGCAACCCATTTGATGCCACCATCATAAGCGTTCAACGCCTAGGCTCGTCAAAGAGATAGAATCATAAAGAAGCCCACTATGGGTTTTGTCCATAAGGTTTTGCCCACTAGGATTTTTGCCTCAAGGAAAGCTGTGGACAAGATTGTAACAGCTGGAGGTCCCTGGGGAACTGCAGAACACAGTGTACAAGTTATAAAGACATGCTCAGGCCGGTTGCAACTAGCAGGCCAACCATTCGAGAGCAGTATTGGGGTCCGCCAAGAATGCTCTCTCTTTGTACTTGGGTCCCATAGGCCAGTTGGTCTCCGTGGACGATAAAATCATTCTATTCTATTCTATTCTATTCTATTCTATTCTATTCTATCTCTCTCCCACACTGTTTGGCCTATACATTGATCAGTTAGAGAGATGGCTTGCTCACAATGGAGGATGAAGCTCAACTTGTACACCAGATCACCAGGCAGCTAATCTATGCTGATGATGTGAACCTCCTGGCTTACACTTAGGCGGATATGCAATGCCATTTCGATGCCCTGGACATATTTTGCCAGGCAACTGACATGTGCGTCAACTTGGCCAAAACCAAGGTGGTTCACATATCGTCCGTACACCAACCAAGGGCCCCAACCCTCACTTATCCTAGCCAAAATGTCGAAGTAGTACCCGCCTACAAGTATTTGGGGGTGGAGTTCATGTCTACCATGAACTGGGACAATTACATCTGGTTACGAGCCACAACAGGTTAGAAGGCACTCTATGCAATGCAGAACAATAGCCACAAGGCGGAGCTATATGATTAATCGTACCTATTCAAGGTACTAGTGGAACCTATGCTTTTGTATGGCATCAAGGTTTGGGGCCCGGTGGTTTCCCTCGCCACTTGGAATGACTTGGAGCAGGTGCAGAAAACTTTCTTTGCACGGGCCCTGGGGGTAAAGTCCACAGTTCCATACCAAATATTGTTGTAGGACATAGGCTTCTTGCCTCTTCAAAGGGAGGCCCTTGATAGGCACATCATCAACTTCCACAAGGTGGTCAGTATGGATGATACTCGCCTCCCTAACCTCGCTAACGTCGTGGCAATGGGGCCTCAGTGTCTAAAGGTCTGTTGGCGAGAAAAGAGAGCTCAATGGCTGGCCAGATGGAATGTGTAGGAGCTCAGGTGTATCCGAGTGCAAACAGAGGCAGATCGCCAAAGCCTTAGACAGTACCTTGATACATGCTTTCTCAACAAGCTATAGGATGTCAATACCCTTGAACAAGTGAAGACCACACATTACCAATGCCACATCAACCCCATATTAGAGCGTGGCACCTGCGCACCCATCTACCCATGAAAAGGCGCAGATCCATCGCCTCTATCCGCACAGACACACACCATCTCCGGATTGAGACGTAAAGATGGATTGGGGAGTCATGCCAGGAGAGGCTTTGTTAACGCTTCCAAGTTGGAGTTGTAGAAGACGAATGCCATACCCTTCAGAGTTGTCCAGCGTATGATGAAATTCGGGCACGCTTTACTGAGCTGGTCTGACCTAGCCAGCCCCTTCATGAGATGTTGAGCACAGCCTCAATGCAGAAGCTGGAAACATACCTTCAAGAGATCATGAATCGACGGGATCAGCTCAGTCCTCAGGCACTCATCTGATATGTGTACAGATTTCTTTTCCCTCATGTTAGATGTCTGTACAGTTCGACGGCACTCTTATTTCTATCACCGTTTGTCCCCCGAAAATCCTTCAGGGTGGGGTCTTTTAACTCGGACAATAATACTTTTGTTGCACCTTCTTTTTGGGTCCCATAGGCCGATTGATTTTGAATCCAGATGCCTTAAACGAGCATTGCACAATCCTTACCCTAATTTACCCAAAAAAGTTCACGAAGGACATTGAGAATCCGCATTTTTTATTCCAGACATTCAAAGCGAACTTTGGACAACTTCTCTATCTTGTCCTAATTTCTTTGCTCTAAAAAGTTGTGTGAAGTATGTTTGAGAGCGCCCGGTTCACTATGAATGAAAGGGCCTCTAATAAGGTGAGGTTTGATATATGGATGGTCAGGGAAAAACACCTCCTAAGGAATCATTGCTCAAACAGGAGGTTTCCCAACCCACTAGTGCTCGGTCTAGTGCACAGCTCCATGGCGCTTGTTAATTCTCGTGCTCCCATAGATTTACCATCTTCTCTTTTTGGACTGCAGCAGCCTCTTGAGATAGGCCTCCAGAGGACTTTAAACTTGTAAGTCCAATGTTTTCTACCTGCAATTCATGGCCAGATGCAGGCTATTCATGAGGGAGAGATGGCCGCCACATCTATGACTTTGTCTATTGAGAGATGGATACAATTGTTATAGCTAATATAGGTCTTGGTTCCAGAATCCAATGGCCAATGTATGGGAACAAATGATGTTGCAGTGCAGATGTCCGAGTCAGAACTACAGTCACAAACGACGCATTACATTGAGGCAGGACCTGCCACCCTGCCACAGTATCAATGCTGGTAGACAGGGTAGACATGTCCACGCAAACATCAACTGATGATTTATTGACCACTAGACGGGAATAGATTTCCATCTCTGAAACAGGTAGGTCACCAGATGATGAACAACATACATCAGTCTGAACTTGCATATCGTCTGTATTATGGAAACGGGTGATTTTTCTACGATGGATGAGGCGGTATATTTTTCATACAAGTGATGAACAAATAGGTAGATGGCATCATCTCTGCACATCATGTTGGAGCAGCATGTCCCGGCTGTCTACGTCATCTCCTAGCTCATTTTCGAGATGCCATCTCTCGCCTCCATATCCTGAGGCATGACAATCATCTGAAAGGGACCAACTTCTCTGTTCAAGAAGATCTCAGAAGGAGGAATTATGTCAGTTATGAAGCTCGCCTGCAATGAAAGTGGATAGTGTGCTGAGGAGGTCTCATTGGCCTTTTGATCCATGGACGGATTTTGTATAGCCCTGATCTTCTTTCTATTTGTCTGTCATCACTATTTATTTTTTGTGTTTTTTTGCTCTTATGATGGTACTTCATCCCCAAGTTCCATTTTGAGCTTTTGCCCTCTGCATATGCTCATCTCATGACCCCATTGGATCCCCGTGGATGTAAAAAACCTATCTTATCTTATCTTTTTTGCACATTTTTATGTTTGATTGTAGTTCTAAAATGCAGACCATGATTATGAATATCAAAAACTTTTGCAAATCTATTACAGCTTGCATGTTGATCACAATCTCTATCACTTTATTGTTCGCATGAATTTCATTAAATTACGTTCCATGCTGTAAAACAACCCATTATATATCCCATGTGTCCTATTACTAAGAAAAATGAAAAGGTTATAACTCATTCAAAGATGTGGTGGTTTAAGGTGCCTACCATGTTATAACCTCGTGCAAGATTAGACATAGAACTATAAACCAGCTACCATAACCTTTAATCATCGTGCGTTTCCAGCTCCTTTGGCAGATCAATCTGGTTCAAAACCCATCTGGGTCGCTTTGTGTGCTTTAAACCCTAAATTGGGGATCAAATTGACCAAAAATGATAGTAACAAATAATTTGTTTATGAGCAGTGAATTAGAAACGGTACCTTTTAAATAGAGGAAAAGAAGGCATTTTCTTTTCTTGCCGTTTCCATATATTAATAAAATGGCAACCCATTTTTGAACCCAGTATACATTTCTCTTATGCCTCATGCATGAAGAGATCCATGCTTTTATCATCCCCATATATTTCAAGAAATATGTAAAGTAGAGTTTAACACTAGAGTTGCCTCTGGGACATGTTTGGGTTCATCAACCCATACAGGTCCCTCAATCCCTTCTGTATATTAGGGACTAGTTCTCCATGATACTTATGTGATTTTTACTTGAATTGTAAGACTAACTCGAAGTTGTACCACCATATTCAATAACAAACTAAAATTCTTCACAAGAAATCACACCTTAAAATACACCCAATTCGATGGTTTCAATGATATGATATGATCTCTTTAACACTTGGCATGGAACACAAATTTCAAGATAACATTATTTTTCCATGAATATAGACTATTGATACTACTCATCTTTCAAGTTTCATGTAATTTCTTAAAAATTTGAGGTAGCTATGATTAAATAAAAAAAGTTGTCCTTCAAAGACCCATTTAGGTTCCTAAAGAATTTCTAAAAAACAGACATCCAGGAACCATTTCACATCCATGATATTCAAAATAAAATAAAAATTTTAAGGTACTCAATGGAAATAGATATTAAGTACTATTCGCCTTTCTAAATGCATTTGATTTCTTCAAAAGGTAGAGTAACTACGAATTTTCAAAATCTAAACCCTTGCAGGACCCAACTGGGTCCGTAAAGGACTTCAAACTTTTAGGAATTGTTTCTCAAAAATTCCATTATGGTTTTTCCAAAAACCTTTTGTGATAGATTGATTATCTCTGGGTTTACAAGACGGAAGAATTAGAACTCCTAGAAAAAATCATATTTGCAAAATAATATAAGAATTGTTAGACGCTTCGAGAATAAACTTGACTCCTCTGCATTTGACTCTACTTTGTGCTTGGTAATAGAAGCTTTCTATATTTTGCATATTTTTTCCTTATATGTACAATCGTAAACAAAACATAGTCCGAGCATATAGACAAATTCTTCAGGTTGACGCTCTAATAGAATTAAAAATATATATATCTCTTATATATATACAATTATTTGATGGGTCCTATGGGGGGTTGAATGTGGGTAGAGATTAATCCTATCCGTCTAATTTTTGAGGTGGCACTTAAATGGCCCTTGGATTTGATGGGGGGCATGCATGGGCCATGCATGGGCCATGCACCCCATCCATGAACCGTTGATCGGGCACGTGTGAAATCTTGGCCCTTGATTTTTTAAAGGGAAGATGCAAGGAAGGTCCCTTAAAAGGTGCTTTTTGGTGCAATCAATCTTAACCGATTGGATCAAAGGGGAGGAAAAATCCTAACCATTAAATTTTTTATTAAATTGCAATTTCTTTATTAAAAGAGGTGAGGGGGCACCCTTATTTAATAAAAAGGTAATGAGGTGGCATCAACATTAATAGGTGGACTTTCTAGGAAGCTTCTTTTTTATAATCAGCTTCAAAGGCCGATAACTTGCGAGAGGGGTTTGGATGAAGGTGAGACCCACACCATTGGATTCCTCGCCGAGAACTTTCCAATGAGTGGTGCTTTGGCATCGTTCCCTCTTGATTGGAGCTAATGTGATCGAATATTAAGTTTCTTTTTGGAAACTTAGAATTTTACGTAATCTATGCGAATTTAAAAGAATCTGGGGAATCTCCATAGGATTTTTAGAGAATTTAAAGGAAGCTCAAGAGAATCTTTGGGAATCTATGAGAATCGCAAGGGAATCTTTGAGATTCTATATGAATCTTTATGAAACCTTTGAGAATGTAGAAGAATCTTCATAGAATCTAAGGGAATCTAGGAGAATCTACATAGAAATATGAGAAATCTAGAGGAATCTTGAGATGATCTTTAGGAGGCTAGGGGAACCCCCAACAAAATTAGGGAATTTATGGGAATCTCAAGAGAATCATAGAGAATCTAGTAGGATCAAAGTGCATCTTCATAAAATCTTTGAGAATCCTTGAAAATCAGCAGAATCTAAGGGAATCTACATAGAATCTAAGGGAATCTATATAGAATCTAACAAAATTTAGGAGAATCCACATAGAATTTTGGAGACTCTAGAGGTTTCTTGTGATAAGTTCGAAAATCTAGAGGGATCTTTATAGAATCTTAAGAATCTAGGGGAAGCTTTGTGGAATCTTAAGGAATCTTTCATTAATAAGTGTGTTTAGTAGGGGAATCTCGATAGAATCTAAGAGAATCTATATAGAATCTTGGAAAATCTGGGATAATCTTTGAGAATCTAGTTGAATCTTAAGAGAATCTTAAGTAATTTATGGGATTAAGAGTATTTAAGAGAATCTTCCTTAAATCTTTGAGAATCTAGGATATTTTTTCCTGAATCTTCAAGAATCTAAGTGAACCTTTATAGAATCTTCATTGAATGGCTCAGAATCTAGCAGAATCTAAGCGCATCTTCATAAAATCTTTGAGAATCTAGGGGAATCTTGATGGAATTTTCAAGATTCTAGGGGAATCTCTATAGAATCTAACAAAATCTAGGAGAATCTACATAGAATTCTAAAGAATTTAGAGGATCCTTGTGATAACGTTTGAAATCTCGAGGAATCTTTGTAGAATCCTAAGAATCTAAGGGAATCTTAGGGAATCTTTTACACTAATTGTGTTTTTCTAGGGGAATCTTGATAGAACCTAAAGGAATCTAAGAGAATTTATATAGAATCTTAAGAAATGTAGAGAAAATTTGGGATAATCTTTGAGAATCTAGGGGAATCTTAAGAGAATCTTAAGTTTGGATGGCTCAAAATTTGTGTACTCCCTTATAGTACACTCACTTGTATATATATATATATATATATATATATATATATATATATATATGTACAAATGGACCCATTCGGGTTCATTAAGAACAAGGTGACGGATCAATCGCACTAATGACCTGTAGTGCGATTGCGTCCAAAAAAGATTCCTTTTTCAAAAAACCCCAAAATTTGGTACTTTTGGCATATCTTAAGAAAACATTTAGATAAACGGTCCTTTGACCTTAAAAAAAGTGCATTTTTTAGAACAAACAAACAAAGTACAACATTTATAATTAAAAGGAGGTTGTTTTTGGTAGTATTTTAAACTTTTTGCACTTGACCTGGGCGACGCATTACACACACAAACACAATACTAAGAACAGTTAGAAGCATCAAAGAAACCGCAAAAAAATGATACAAGGCCAAAATATGATGTAAAATAGATAAGAATGTCTATGCGGCGATAGACATGCACCCCTATTTAAACAAGCCACATTTTAAAAAGTCATCATTTAAGTGCAAATAATGATACAAGGGCGTTTTCATCCAAAGTGTAGTTTAAAGAAGAAAGGCATGTCTATGCGCGCATAGATATGCTCCCCTTTTTTAACAGACGATTTCTTTTTCAAAGTCAATATTTAAAAATAAATGTTATTTTTTTGGTTTATAATCGACACACAATTTTAAATGTCATGGGGACCTCCTTATCTTTAAGGGGTTCATCATCTAAACATTGTGTTCTTCACCGTTGTTGGATCCGTTTCTTCCTCCTCTTCCTCTTCCTCTTCTGGTTGTTTTTCCACCTCAGGTTCTTTATCTACCACTGGCATCAACTCAACATACTCCGCTTGGTGATCAGTGTTGCTTGATGCAGGCATCTGTCGCTCTGAACGCTTATTCCCTGCTTGATCGCCACCGCCCTTCACACCCACTTCTTGTTTCTCATCGCAAGTTCATTAAAGAACATATCCCGGACTTAATGAAAGCAACACTATCGAATCATACTCCCTTTGCAACCACGATTCTGACCCTTCCTCAAAGCACATGAAATGGTCGCGGCTGCGAGCGAAAAATGCATCCACAACAAGGTCTCCGGTTGTGAAAACATTTTTAAGCCCGTTGATTAGGCTGGGGCTTCGCAGTGCGGGTTGACAATGCGACCACGGTGGTGAACTGGTCGGTCAACTTCGTAATAGCTGCAGAGAGGTGGAAGACATTTCGTAGTCCATTCCCCGTGTTGTAGTGTTGTAAGGTCACGGTGCCTAGTGTCTTTGGGTAACCGATGTGAATCTGCTCAAATACGTTTATAAGTCTAGCACCCCCACCATGGCCCACGGATGTTGGTCTTTACCCCAGTAAAACAAATGAAAGAAGTCGAGACAATTACGGACACAAAGTTTAAAAAGAGATGCAGACTTACCATATCGCAGTTCGAATCCGATTGCAAAGGTGTTCCTTCAATGTTGCTTGAACCAAGCCGCTTGGTTGGTGGAGTGAAAGACAACGATCCTCCACAAAGGTCTTTGTGTTTAGCTTTTACCGGTACCGTTTGACAAAAGAGTCAAACTCTGCGTGCCAAAAGGCGCGTCGTCACCTGTTGTCGGGCAACTTAAACCCGTGAGGGTATGTCGGCAATGATCAAGGAGTAGTCACGGGTTTCAACACTCGTCTATCTTCACACAATCCCCTGGTAGACTTGGTAGAGACAGTGGTAGCCAAATTCATCAAAATTCTCAAAAGCACCCGGTACAATCGCCTGATCGGCCTCTTGTACCCTTTTCAACTTGGCTCTTTCATCTTTTGCTTGCTTCACCAAAGTCAAGAAACCTGGTGGTACCGGGTCTTTTTTTCTCTGCAAGATAAAAAGAAAGTGAGTACACTGCAACTCCATGCGTGCATGGCAAGGCAGCATCAAGTTTGCTGTGCACGCACAACAAAGATTTAGTTTTGTCTATGCGCGCATGGACAAAACTAAATCTTTGCTATGCGTGCATAGCAAAGACTCAGCTTTGTCTATGCGCGCATAGACAAATGGTAAGATGCAAGATAAAAAGCAAGCAAATACTTACCCAGTTAGTAAAATTTGAGGCAAATTGTTTTATCTTCTCATCGGACGAGGAAATAGGGTACAGCTCCTGAACTTTTTCCCAAGTGTCGCAATTTAAATGGAGCATTAGTTGTTCCTGGCGACACGCGTAGCACAATCTTTTGGCTGCGATGCTTGATGTCGATGACAGGACAAAACCCTCTGGTGGCGAGTCAGAGTACTCTTGTTTAAACTTCGTCTTTGCATTTCTTCTAAGGTGAACTGCTTTCGACAACTTTTTGCGAACCTCGCAAACTTTGTCCATGTTTTGAGGCCCGCATTTCCCTCCAAGGCATCACACTCATATACTTTTGTTTGGAGGGCTCTCCCTTTTTCTTTTTGTCTCGGGCTTCTTCCCTTTGTCTTCAAGGTACCGGCCCGCATACATATCAAAATTTTCTCCTCGCAGATCCCAAATGTGGTGCACACAAAAAAAGATTGAGTGTCTATCGCCAAGATGGAGTAAGGTGAGATTCAAACACAACAACTAGGGAAACTTACCCGGCCGTGCCTGAAGGCTAGCTGAAACAGATTGTCGTATTTAATCAATGAAGTCCTGGCATCTTTTTGATCGTAAGTCAAACAGCACTCAATTGCACATTGCTCCTTTAAAGCGAGATAAGCTGCCCGGATCATCCTTTATGTCTTTCTTTCCGGGGTTCTCTGCCCTATAATTATCATATTCTCTGTGCATAAATTTAATTTTATCTGACAAGCTCATGCTCAACCTGTAGTCGTTGTCTACGTTGTGGCTCATAGCAAGCAGTTTTGCTTCAGCGTCAGTTACACCAACGTAGACGACAGCGTAGAGAGATGAGAAGATTGCTTGCTTGAGTTCTTTCCAATTCTGCCTTTTTGCCTTAAATGTGTGTGTTCCACCAATCACAATGTACATGTAATTGTCAGCCTCTTCTTTCTTAAATTCTTCCAAGGTTTTACAGTACTTAGGGTCGACAATCACTATGTGTGGGGACACAGTTGCATTCGGCCTGGCCCTGATTCTCTCTTTTAAGGCCGCCAGGTGGTTCGGATAAATCTTTCTTACGCAAGCCACCTGTTACCCCGAGGATCCTTTGGGCACAACTTCACTCTATCAATCAGAATGCATAATGCCAGGCACCCGGCACCTCTTCTCAATGTCCTCCAGCATTTTGGAGGCCTCGTCCTTGCCCTTTGAGGCTATCTTCGTGCCGGGTCCTTGGGGCAAGTTACACTTCGAAGACTCCCCCTTTTCTGACTTCTTCGGCTTCCCCTTGACTTTGAATTCAGGCCCTGTTCCGGTCACAAGGCTTGCTTTCCGCCAGTCATTGCCTTCTTTTTTTCTTCTTTTTGGCAAAACCTTCCTCGGTTCTTCCTGTTCCCACCTCTTTATCCACATTCATCTCCCTCTTGCTCTACCCTTGTTTCACCTCCCTCGGCTCTACCTCTCGCTCTCCCATTTTCGCTTCACCCACCCGCCTTTGGGTTCAAAGTGGATCCTTGCACTTAAACATCGAGGTTCGATGTTTCAGCCAAGATCCTCGCTTTTGGTCTCCTCTCCTTATACATGCGCACAAGACATCTGGGACCTCGATGTCTTCGTAAGTTGCGCCTCTAGCTCTTCTCAGGGCTTCGCCCACATGCTTGAAAAGCTCATATTTTCTAGTCCCTAGTCCTTGCGCGCCGCATAGACAAACAAAAGTACTTACCTTTTCTTGCTTGAAACAAGCCTGTATGAATTCTTGGGCGTTCTCATTCGCGGACATACTCAGTCTAAAAAACATCGGGTCAACTAAGTACGTGGTGTCTTCTCCCTTTACGGTGGTGGTGATCGTTATTGTAGCCATGCCGAAAAGTTGAATTTCGGTGATTCTGCCACACTTCTTAAAATCTGATCCGGTCAACTTCGACTTTGGCAAGGAAGATTTCGTGGCAATGTACAGATACACATATAGTGTCGTGTCTGGGGATATTCACCACCTCTAATGATTAACCATTGACAGTTCCTACAGAAGAGAGAACCGTCATCATTACGGGTCCACGTTTGCGGTGGTAAAGGTAGGGGAGCTTGAGAGCAGCACATCCCGAAAGGCTTTCTCGCCCTTTGGGTTTCTTCCTACGTAAATAATATAAAGCACAACAGGGAAAAATAAAGAATGCTACAAAAACAAAGTGAGACTAAGTAAAAGAGTGAAAACAAAACATAATAAACCTATGCGCACATAGACACACTAGGTTGTTGTCTAATGACAAGTAGACAAAATACCTATTGTGTCTATGCGCAGCATAGACATAAATGGTTTTGTCTATGCATGCATAGACAAAAAACCTAGGTATCTATTGAGCATAGACACCTTAAGTTTTTGTCTCTGCGCAAGGACAAAAGAATTGTGTCTATGCGCGCATAGATATAATAAGCTTCTACTCCATGCGTGCATGGACAAAAACTAGTGTTGTGTCTATGCGCGCATGGGTAGAAGCCATTGTGTCTAAAGCGCATAGACACAACACTAGCAACTACCTACATATTTGCCTAAAATACAAAAATATACCTAACAAATATCTAAAAAGTAGTGCAACTAACCTATTTTTCATTTTCCACACAAGCTAACAACATCTAAAAATGCAACAAACTAATTCTAAAATCACCATAACTACACTAGAGGCAGGGAAAACCGCACTTTGAACCCGCCATTTCAAATGAAGTGCTATACCAGAGTTGTATGGAGATGTTCGCAAACTTGGGAGAAGAGAACTCGAAGGCGGAGCGAGGGTTGACCGGGCTTCGGGCGCTTAGAAGCAAGGTATCTATGTAAGAAATGACGCCCTGGCCGGGCCTATTTATACTCAGATTCAGAGTTGCGCTTTAGATGGAAAGATACATGGACCATATATTTTTTTCCCATGGGGTTGCTTATAGTACTAGTGCCGCCTATGCGCCGCATAGGCAACCGAAAGTAGACTTATGTTTATTTCATCGAACCTATGCGGCATAGTATTTGTTTCCTAATCCCATGCGTGCTTAGGATTTGTTTAGGCCATCTATGCGCGCATAGGCAACCGAGTAGACTTATGTTTATTTATCGAACCTATCGTGCATAGTATTTGTTTGCTAATCCCATGCGTTTAGGATTTGTTAAGTGGAATGTATGGGATTGCTCGATTGGTCGTCGCCGCCTTTTTCGTTGATTTGCCTATGCGGCGATAGGACTTGCTTGTTAGCAACCGTGTAAGTTTTTATTCTGTACAAGTAAGTCTTACACAATTTTAAGCTTTTGTCTTCAGACAAACATGTCGATGCTGATCCATGTTCGCCTCGAAGTCCACCGACATTTTTGTTTCGTTACGGGTGGTAAGTTCGCGCTCTCCTCACCTCCCACAAGACATTACAAATTGTGGCAAGAATCCTCAAGAAGAAATGGAGGAGTCTCCTCCCTCGAATACATTTGATCCGCCCCTCTTCCACATTTGTCACTCCTTCACCCACTCACATAATACGCCGCCGTGTAAATTTAGAACTCCTTCACCGTAACTTTCCACCAAGGCAAATATTCTCCATCTCCTTCATCGCAGTGCAATCAAAATGGGAGGTCCTTCTTTTTTGATACACCTTCTCCTTTTAAGGAGCTCGAACAAACACCGGAGGATATTTCACGCTACGCTTAGGCGCATTCCACAACGGCAAGGGACCTTCTCCGCGTAGAGAGGGTTGAAGAGGAAGATATCTCCACGCTGAGAAGAAAATCAAGGACACTATTTCAGAGTCATTCTCCACCGCGATCTCAACCGGAATTAAGTGACGCCGAGGTTCGCACACCACCGGTTGCCATAACAAGTGAGTACCACAAGAGAGCCCTCCTTTGCAAGATCTAGCTTTTAAGAATCCCTACAAAGATGGCCAAGAGATTTAAAAGGGATCCTTTAAAAAAGTTGCACAAGAGTGTTACGGAACAAGCTCATGAGCTTGAAATACCGAGGCCTTTAAGAGGCTAACCCTGGCCGCCGAAAAAATGTTTGCAGCCCTTCACATTTTCGCCATAAAGGAACGAAGGCATAACACATCAATGACCGTGGGTGACCAGGAAGCTTACCTGGCTATTAACATCGTGCCGTAAGACCTGAGACTACTTTTTCTTACTACATGATGAGGAAAACCGCTTTGTCAACTAGCTTTCAAAAGCATACATGCCTTAGGTAGCCCGCGAATGGCTAGAGTGCGTAAACGCTGGATTTGAATCCATCGTATTGATGACCATTGTCACCCAAAAAAGCGGTTGGCATGTAATCGCTTAGAAGCCGAAGGCTTGGCTTGTGGATTTCTTTGACAAGAAGTGCGTAAAGGTTGCCAAACAATCCGGTTTATCATCTAATGGATAGCTTTTGCAAGAAAGAGGTCTATTCCTTGTACAAAGATCTCTTCCGTGCTTCGGGACGAAGTTCATTTCTTACTCCTACTTCCTTGGCCAGGGAAGGTGAATTTAACCTCGTTAGGATTCGAAGAGACACGTGTTTTTCCGTCACAAGAACCTTCTCTTTTGAAGGAGAAGAGATCTCGACTAAGGTTCCCGAGAGAGAAGTAAGTACCTAAGTTCATGTTTACCTACACGCACAATCAATGTTTTCATCGATCATGCGCTTAGTCAAAAATCAATCTTGCCTATGCGCCAAGATAGGGAAGAGTGTTTTTTATCTATCGCGCATGGGCAAAGAAACAAGGTTTGCACCAGTTGGTCTTCATGTCCACTGAAGCAAAGTGTCGCGGTCTGGCGCGCGCATAAGCATAGGGACACGCTTTTGGCGGATCTGTTTAAGTAAACCGACAAAGCTTCTCATTTTGTTGTGATCAAATTTGCAATGGGCTCCAAGAGCACAGTAGAGGCTCGGGCTTTAGAGAGAAGGAAACTTGCGAAGCATCGAAAAAAAATCACTGGAGAAGCCATTACAAGATATGTCCGCTGTTGTGATTGACCGAGGAAAAGACAAACCCCGCCTCACTTTGTGAATGTTCCTAAAGAGTTACCTAAGCGGATTTTTGAGGTTGCATTTAGTTGGCCCCGATTTTTAATGGTGTGGTGGACTGCAGAGTTTACTTGACTTACCCAAACATTCATGGTGATCCTAACCTTATCGCGGACAATTTTAACAAGATATTGTCTGGCAAAGAAAAGCTACCTCCTAGGTGCTTTATGTGCAATTTGGACAATACCACCGAGAGAGAACAAAACCAGGTATTCTTTGCTTATCGCGGTTATCGCCGGTAGAGCTTGGCATATTTAGGAAGGTTAAAGTGGGCTTTCTTCGAGTGGGTCACACACATGACCGGATCGACCCGGATGTTCACCGCTTCCGGTGAGACTCACAGAAAAAAAGCTTTTGCCTTGACTCCTTGTTGGAAGTGATTGAACAATCTTACAATCGTAACGGGGTTATCGAGGTCTTAGCCGAGACTATCGATTTCCATGAATTTGTTTTTCAAAAACAAGTCTACTGTGTCCTGCCATCCACCCGCTAAATAATTTGACATTTCAAAGATCATGTCAAATTCAAAATTCAAGAATCGGAAAGCTTGTCTTCAAGGTAAATACTTTGTAACCTCCAAGTCTGGGCTGCTTTGAACCAGGGTTGGAGTACCTTAAGTTTATCCCAGACGCTACTGAGAAATGAAAAGAGCTTTGCAGCAGCCCTAAAAAGTTCCATTGACTACACCAAAAGAATCCAGCCCAAGGATCCCTTTGTCTCACCGGCCAACGTGGAGAAAGACATACGGTTGGGATTTAAGTACTTGATGGACGAGACAAACGCCGGGTGGGAAGACTGGTTTGAGGTCATGATGTATTTAACAAAGATCTTGAAGAGCACCGCCTTAGAGGTTCCCTTTAGATGGTCTTGTAGTCGGCCGTCACAACTGTTCAAATTCCACAGGAAAGTGCGGGACTGGACTCCCTACCGGTGAACAACAAAGAACCTCGACCGTCAAATGTAAAGGGGCGAGAAAAGCAAGAAAAAAGAAAGTCGGTCAAACTCCTTAAAAGCTTGCAGACTTACAAAAGGACATGTTAATCCCTTCAACAGATGACGATGAGGAGCGTCCTTTACGGATTGCAAGGGTCAAAGATATTACCTACAAAGATAACCTTCCTTGATTGTAAAGGTTCACCTGGTATGCCACTAAGGCTCTGATCCATATATCGGTAGATATGATCCTCAAGTCGTTCTGCCAAGAAGGGAAGGAAAACAATGAACAAGAATCACGTGGATGATGTCGACTTGAATGAAAACAATTTGTCCTGCTTGCCTCGACTTTACTTTGAGGGTTGATAATAAACCAAAAGCACAACATTACATTGTTGAAGGAACAAATCGAGGACAGACTCGGAATAATCGGAAGAAACCGAGGAGCCTACCGCCCGCTTCTTCAGCCGAACCAACAGAGGGTCCTAGTAGTGGAGATGAAGAAGGAATCGATGAGTATGACGACGTTCCCGATGAAGCCACTCGCCGATTGGCGAGCGCTAACTAACCCGCAAGAAGCCGCTATTGTAAAGGTGTAAATTTGTAGTTACATTCCTGCTATGCACGCCAGAGGCTTTAATATTTTTTAACGTAAGTTGTTTGAAAAGCAAGCAAGACTTTTGGTATTTGTTGTGATACACTCTTGCTTTGCGTGCAAAGCTTGTGTAAACTTTGTAATGATGTTGAATATTAAACAAAAGACCTTTTGGAGTACTTTTTTATTTTCATTTCTTTGAAATAATTTTTTTGTCTTGGATTTGTCTATGCGCCAAGATAGACATTTTATCTTAAAGTTTGTTCCGTGCTTGGTGAATGAACTGTATTGTGCCTTCTTTGCAAGCTTTTAGATCTTAAGTGAAAGAGATTCAAGCTCATACTGACTTTTCGAGTGATTTGTATTATTTTTGGTATACCAAAAATTTCTAACTGGATTTGTTCTATGCGCCAAGATAGCACCTTTGTCTCCCCGTGTTTTTCTAGGACTACTAATGGAACCCGTATTTTTCCTTTTTTGCTAGCTTTTAAAAGTTGTACTAGCTAAGATTCCAACTTTTTTTTTTTTTGTTGATTTCTTGTCCGTGCTAACTTCCCCAAGTTTTTTTTTTGTTTTTAGGACACCCAAAAATGGTGCACGGAAAGTAAAAAGAACAGCATTTTTTAATAATTAGACGGCAAAAAGAGCACCTGTTAACTAAATTTGTAGTCTATTTTTTTAAGTGACCCCCCAAAAGTGGTCGAATTTAAGGGAATCTTAGGGAATCTACAAAAGATGCTTTTTATTAGTGCAATTGCAGGTCATTAGTGCGTTTGATCCGTCACCTTGTTTAAGTACAACTCTAGTGTTAATAGTATTGTTTTTAGGCATCAATTAGGCTTTAAAAGTCCAAAAATAAAATGCTAATTGTGACGAGCCTGCCGAGTTGACCCCCTCAAAGACTCGGGATCTTGTCTAAACTTGCAAAAAGACTAGATCTAAATTGGTAGTGTCAACTAGATAGATAGATAGATAGATAGATAGATAGATAGATAGATAGATAGATAGATAGATAGATAGATAGATAGATAGATAGATAGATAGATAGATAGATAGATAGATAGATAGATAGAT
Source organism: Isoetes taiwanensis (assembly GCA_021234155.1). NCBI lineage: Eukaryota > Viridiplantae > Streptophyta > Lycopodiopsida > Isoetales > Isoetaceae > Isoetes > Isoetes taiwanensis. The sequence goes on along the minus strand of JAJEKV010000045.1, from coordinate 746,869 downwards.
AGATAGATAGGTAGATAGGTAGATAGGTAGCTAGGTAGGTAGGTAGGTAGGTAGTCTTAGTCTAGTCTTGGCTTGTACGAAGACTAATTCATCCTATAGGTAAGACATTAATCAACCCCTATGTCGATTTGCTCTAGTAACCTAGGCAGTCAGATTATGTTAACATATGCCTCAAGTTAAGAACTATGTACAAATCTAAGACTATAATACTCAATGAGTATGAAATAGCAATGAAAAAAATCTTCATGCTTGAAATTATATTGAACATAGCAAATGAACAGCTTGTTCAAGACTTTAACTACTTGTAGGAATAAAGATAAGTTCCAGACGTAAAAATTGCAATACTTAAATTCAGAAACTACAAGATAACATAAAGAAACTTTCAATGTTGTTATCAAACTTTCCCCAATGCATTTCAACTTTGTTGTCCATCAAATTCGACCAGGCAAGAGCGCCTCTTACCTGCCACCGTCCACAAGAAAACATGAGTTAGAAAACTGATTTATCTATGTGGGAAGGCAGGTGTCATAGGTCACTCTTCAGTTGCTATTCCTCTCCTAGCAAAACTTTGATAACCAACAGTACACAAAAAATGATCAAACCTTTGTACCCAAGATAGTAGATCTTGAGGGTCTTCATAGTACCAGAACAACTCAGGTTTGTATACATCAACAAAGCAGACCCTTTTATACCTTAGTTTTATCGGGACCCACACAATTACCGAAACCCTTCATAGCCAACACCTGTTCGCCCTTGTCTCCCATATCCAAGCTGGATTTCAAATATTTAGCAAGCAAGCGAGTAGCAGCACTAGCTTTCTGGATAATTGGCTTGGCAGTAGGGCCCCATCCATTTTTTGGAGTATTTTTCGAACCCTTAGGATGGCCCATCTTTCGCTTTTTAGACCTGAGATAAAACCTAAAGCTGTGCTTTGCAAGGGTAAGCCGATTGAAGCACATGTTGAGCCAGCCATCTGATGAACCCTATAAATACTACCAGGCTTTTTGTCTATATCAAAGCCAAGAATCATACCTGGGTTAGGCTGCACGGGCAAGTTTGTTAACCTTACATCATGGATTAACATAACCATAAATATTATATTGACCAAAAAAAAACCAAACAAACAAACACTTTACCCCATGGTCCCGTTACCATGGTGACCAAATTCTAATCGTCTAGCATCAGCAAGCTCACCTTTTACTTTAAACCTTGGTCTCCACTTTTGAGTCCTTGGAGATCCAAGCTCAATACTTTTACCACATTTCCTTTGAGTGTGCAGATGTCAAAACCATTTGACAAGAATTCTGAAATAATTTTGTTGATGTCTTCAGCAGCATCCCATGGAGTACTATGAATGTATAGACTTAGTACAACTTGAGACATAATAACTCGGCTGGCCTGAAAATATGGTCTGCACCCGTCTGCTTTGACGTATTTGATAGCAGAAAAAGGGAGATCATTCCTTTTATCATATTTTTTAGTGACAAAGGTGCCACTTTCAGCACTGAGAATTTTCAGATACAAATTTAGAAAGCTAATTTCAGTGCCGATTCTATCTACAAATGTACCTCCAACATACTTCCGTTTCATCCTTTATTTCAAGATATTTCATATTTTAGATAGTCAAGCTACTGTCCTTGCACAAGAATTGTGCGGGATTTCCAGCATTAATCACATACAAATCATCCATGTATATAAAGGTTCTGCTGAAACTTCCAATTTCTTGGTATCTTTTTGGCTTAGCAAGATTGAGGATGAATTTCACTTCGTAACAGGCCAAATACAAATTACACCACTGTGGTGAACATGAAAAGCCCATCGCAATGCCAAATTTTTGTCTCCAAACCATACCATTATTTAACAAGTAGCAATTTTTCATAAGCCACCAATACATGGATTTGAATTCCTCCTCACCGATTCTAGTTCAGCACCGAGGGATGCTTTTGAGTTTCTCCCATTTAGCAGAGAAGCCCTCAGTGCTTCTTTTGTAGCACAGGTTGTAGTTCTTGTTTCTTCTTTTCATGAAGCTGAGAGCATCACCAATAATTTTACCTGAGATTGAGCAGGACCTTCATCCCCTTCAATGGGCATAGATTCATAACAGTTTGAAATGTCAGCTGTAAATACACTGTAAATTATCTCAGCCAAGTTGAGCATGACTTGGGAAATGGAATCGACAATCCAACATGGATTAAAACACTTAGAATAGAAGAGCTTAATGCCTTGGCACATATCCATGATAACCTCTGGCCAAACTATGAGGACTTACTTTAGACGAGCAGAAATAATACTGGTCACATTAGAGAACACCGTGCTATAGATAGCCAATATGTTCTCTTGGTGTTCTACCCAGTTGCATGGGCCCCAGCTAAGCAGAAGGCATATCATCTAGGGTCTCGTTGGCTGCTGTGGTCAATCTGTAGGCGTCGTAAATTGCACATTTAAAGGCATTTATCCATCTATTCGTATTGTTATTGCTGCAACACAGCTAAGATACTGATGGCTTATAAGTCTTCCTTCCTCGGGGAAAAAATGAAGCATCGTATTTGGATTCAGTATCTTCAAATTAATTCTTATCATTAGTCTCTTATGCTAGAGTAAGTAAATAATGGGGAAAAACTACAAAATACCAAATTTTACCATATACCCTTGAGTTTTGATAATTTCCTGAGATGCCCTTCAAATGCCCTTAAGATATACATTAATTTCCCAAATGCCCTTAAGTTTTCTTTGAATTTCCCAAACGCCCTTGAGAACTAGAACGTGAGTTTCCTTCAAATTTCAAATGCTTCAAAATTCACCAAATACTCTTAGGCCATGCATATGAATGAACTATGATCTCTGCTCTTGCATCCTTCATTACTTCTTAACTCCTACAAATCCTCTTTCTTGATTTTATTTAGCTACAATAAGTTGTTATTGTAAATTGGATCGCATTAGTGCTTTCGACGAGAGAATCATTGCAAATCGCTAGAGGAAATCGATGGGCTGAGAGCAAATCAATGGAGTAGAAATTAATTTGGTGTCTTGCCTTCCTTTAAAGTACTGAAAATAGAAATAGGCATCTTTGCTAAAAAGGCACCATGAATATATATTACAAAAGGATATTCCATGAAATATGAAAAACTAGAGGGCATTAGGTGGAACTTAAAATTGCACAGAGGGATATACGTTGACCAAGGGCATCTCAATAATTTATTTAAACTTAGGAGTATGTCGTGAAATTCGTCAAAACATAAGGGTATTTTGTATTTTTTTGTGCTTACACGATAAATTGTTTTTTGTTCCTAAGGTAAATATATATGTGTCATTATCATGTTTAAGCCACTTCAAAAAACATTTTTATGGATAGTCTTTTGTAGTGCATCATTATTACATAGGTTCTGATTATGTACAATCACACGCTCGCATTTAGTCTTTTGTTAACAGCAGTACGTTAATCAAACAATCTAATATACCATCCCCACAACCTAATCACACATTCAACTCTAATCACATATTCAAAAAAACACAAAAGCATCCACACCATTGGATCAAACTATTGCCATCCCAATCAAAAATATGAGTCGTACAAATGTCAAAGTAGATAACTTGCATTACAATAGCCACACAAGCGGCATGAAACATGGCCATCCAAGTGGCAAAGTAGACAGGAATCTAAGAACAAAACTCTAACACCATAAGAGGAACACATATAGCAAACATATGTACAATGAACAAGTTTTTGCACATCTAGAACACGAAGTCCAGCCCGAGCGCATGGTACGTGAATGCGCCATGGCAAGCTGCTCTAACTGACGGATTCTGGATATCAGCATGGCACAAACATGATTAACCTCAGCACGGAAAACTCTTCTATCACGATCGGTGAACTGCACTCCAGGATAGTCCATGCCTGTCATCATCAAATCATGCACAATACGCTAAGTGTGTTTCTTGAGCCAATCAACATCAAAGAAATGACTGCCACAATGAGGAGCCGCCTCCACCAAATCCGTATCCACATAGATGAAAGTAGAGAATGGAGCTGGCATGGAGCCACCACTGTGTGCTTGCTCCACATTCTCATCTACAAAACAGAATGACAAATTTAGAACACAAACACAAATCATCCACAGTACAAGGATCTCACTATGAAATAGCTAGAGAATCATCAGCAAAGTGGAGGGGAATGAAGTCCTGGAAGGGAAGGGCAGTGCTGTCAATAGGTGATAGAAATGCAGGAGATTCAACAACATATTCTTCATCTGGAGGATGGTCCTGCACAGCTACATTTGCGCCCCCGTCATCCTCATCATCTTCCTCGTCTAGCATGGCATCCAACTTATCAAGTTCCTGCAGTCTATAGCATCGTCCCAGATTCTACGGCGTCTTTTTCCTATCTTATCAATGAGCTCCTCATCTGGACGAAGTCCATAAATCACACACCTGACATCCCTAATCGAAGCATGGTCAAGATCAAGTGTGAGACTCCAAGCTACCTTTACCCGCTCATAACTAATTCTGGAGGAGTTGAAAGGCAACACCCATGCACTGGATAGCACGAACTTCCCAGTGCGAAGCAAGCATCTTGACAATTGTATAACACAGACTGGGCGTCCTCTGGCGTCGGCCATACAGCACAAAGCGAGCACGCCCAAGCATGTTCCTATTGTCAAGTACAACACAGTGCTTGATTTCCCCGGCCCCATAGAGCGCATACAAATTCTTACCCCTCTCCAACTGCTCTGGAGTCACCTGTTTCATATGATTCTTGTAGTCATCTTCCCAGAATCCTTTAGACAATACCCCAGCATGCCCTCAAAGCAATGCATGCGAGTGTCCTTGAGCGTCTTGCAGATTATAACGCCACCCGCAGGCCTATTTACAACCCAGTCCAGCGCTTGCTTCACCCTCACATTCACAGTAGCTGTTGTTGTGGCTGACAAATGGAATACACATTGCAATTGAAGGTGGCCTAGCTCAGATCCTCTCTCAACTGCGACTATGCCTGCAATACATTGCTCCTCCAAAAAACCATAGACTCATGTCATGCAAGTCATCCCAGACATCACCACCAGTAATCGTTACGATAACATTGACATCCAAGACATTAGACTTCTCGTTTTTCTTCTTCCACATTTTCTTCTCTCTTTCTTGCCTCTGCTTCTCCCTTGCCTCAACTCTCTACCGCTTGCATCTCTCACGTTCCTCCTGCCTCTCCTTTTGTTTCTTTTCCTTCTCTTCCATTCGCAGCTGCTTTCCAAATCCCTCTGCCTTTTCAACTCATCCTTGGCATTATGTTCAGCAATCACAACAGCATAAGGTTTCTTGGGCCTACCTTTCTTCTTCCCCTTTTCAATTGATTCGTAGCAGGCACCAGCCAAAACCTAAACGCATAAGATTATGTTGCACGCTCAGAGGTGTTTTCAACGAAGGTACTGCTGTAGAAGAGAGCATGAGCATCACTCTGAATTGGTTGTTGCATGGATCTCACAAGAGCAGCAGCACTGCTCTCTAGAGTCCTCCCCTCCTCATCCACTGTATGCCCAGAGCATGGCAATTGCCTGGCTATCCCTTTCAGCATCCTAAATTCTGAGAAAACAGGGCCTAAAACATACCTGCGTTTGTGTTGCTGTCGGCTATCACCAACACCACTAGATATCAATGCCATTACCAACACCACTAGATATCAACGCAAACATCCTCTTATCAAGAAATTACTAGCCGTAATTGGAAACAAGATGCCTTCGACCCCACGTAGCAGGCCAGGGCCGCTCAGGGAATCGAATGCCCACACGGCTTAGCTGCCCTCCAACAAACTCAGGTGTCTTCCCACAAAGTCGGACTGCCTTCCCCAAATCCGACGGTCACGGCCTACATCCGACAGACACCACTCTTTTCCACAAAAAAAATACTCCGGGGGACTGCCTAATTTTGTCATTGGGAAACCTAATAGCTAAGCATTATTATAGAAAGTATAAAACTAAGGTACCAAAAAATCACACAACTCTCATAATGATATAATGCCTAATGGCAAACAGTGACATAGCACCTTCTTCGAGATGTACTTTGAGGGATATTCTTGCAATATGGGTTTCTTCTGTGTCTTAACCAACAATTACTTTTCACCGATGTAATGCATCAGGCTCTAAGGGCCCATTACCAAACCCTGAAGCTCCCAAGGTGTAAATTTGATCCCAGAAAAAAAAAACCCAGGGCTTCCATATTATTATTGTTAAGTTCGGATAAAGCAATGGCCTCCAACCCTATAAAGAATTAACAAAGTTTGCTCCGGCAACCTTCCTGAGCCAGCTTGCCAATGATTCCATAGTAAAGAAGCAAACGCTCCAAAGAGAGGAGCTGCTTGAAATGGTCAGTTATCAAGAGAAATTTACAAACGCTAATAATAACCACATGGAAGAAAAGTCAGAGTGCAAGCTATCGCACCTCAATCAATAATTTCTACACCTACAGAATACAAGAAATAATTGGTTCTCCATCCATGAAGCAATTGGACAAAGAAACCTCCATGAAATCTCAGTCTATGATACCATATTTCAAGACACTTGTTCCTCATGAGCTACAGAATGATCGTATTCATTTCGCCAAAAATTGAGATCATTAAACTCTTGACTTTCCATGTTGTTGGCTAAAGTGAAGTCTACTTCGCTTTCTGTACTAACTGGCTTTGGCTTCAAAGGTCCAGCTTCACCAACAATACCCTCCCTCAAAGCACTCTCCATTGCCTTTGCCATGCCATCTTTCTCTGCCCCAAGATGCTCATCGTACTCGCTTAACAATTCTGCCTTACTAATGTGTCCTACATTAGCCGTTTCGCAGGGAATCGATCGTAAGCTTTCCAGGGCTTCATGTGCCTCTATTTCTGCTGTTTCAGCCTCCACACTATTTCCAAACTCATCCAGACTGGAAGCTTCCACAGCCTCTGTCAATGGACCTGGATCACTCACAAAGGGATTCTCACCAAATATCTCCCTTCCTGAGCCTTCAGCTACACTGTAGCTTTGAAACTCAGTCCAATCCTTCACCTCTGATACACCCACTGTATTTTCATTATGCAACAAATCATCTGACAACCCAGCATCTGCCAGTCCAACATCACCTATTGAATTAGCAGAAGCTTCATGTAATGCATCATGTCTAGTTTTCCTCTCAAAACACCTGTCAAGTTCAGACAGCAAGCTATATCCATTTGATGACGTTGCCGTATCACCTAGTTCATCATCATCACCAACAATAACCTCGTCGTCACTGCTGCTGCTGCTTCCACTTCCACATGGTAAAGAAACAATATTCATGTCTGCATCATCAATCCTTGATGCAGGTGAAGGAATCAGGCCGGTTGAATTATTTGGCCTGCCATCAGAAAATGCAAACCACGTCGGATTGCATTCATCAAAAAGACTCTCTTTGAATTGCCCACTGCAGCACATGCCAAGTTATCAATGGGTAACATTAATACAAGCATGAAACAACATCCTTCAGCAGATGCCAGAAAACTTTTGCGCTCACCTTTCGGGCTCATCACTAAGGTGCAAATTAGACATTACTGTTTCTGCCGCTTCATCATCAAAGAAAACATCCTGCAAAGATTATCAATTACTATAAACTTGGGCACAAGCATAGCTGCAAAAAACAACAGAAATTGCAGTCAAACAGTAAAGGTGCATCGGAGCATTCAATTACCTCCCCTTCAAGATCCTCATTCTCAAACATTCCATACCGGTAAACCTCCCGTGTAAGGTTACTTGCCATGTTAGCTACATCATAATCTCGATCACGAAATTCATCATCATCACTGTCCACCGTACGGTCCCGCACAGTTGTTGGTCTCCTATAAAGTTCAAAATGGTTATTTTGAGTGAAGCAGACAAGAATACAGGTACAACACTTATAAATGCTATTAGAATACTCACCCACATGTCCATTGATACACATTTTCCAAAATGTTCCGCTCCTGAAGGGTAGTACTTTGCCATTCATTCCATCTAGAATTTGCCTGAAATGTAATAACAGTTTGATACACTTGATCCAAAGGCAGGTGAATATTTAACTATAAAACCATAAATATCAACATCACTATAGCAGAACCATCATGGTGGAATACTTAGCGACAAAGAACACATTACATTTCCCATGGCATCTCATCTGTTTTAGTGCCAAGCAGACCGGCAACAGAGTTTGGAAAGCCTGTTAAGGATATAAATTCAAAAGCAGATACATTTTGAACTAACACGTGCGATTGGTATCATCAAACCATTGAGTACATGTGCATGGTTCCCAGTAGATAATAACTTCATATTACCTTCAAGTAATCTTGTATTTGGGTATTGCTGCTTCCTACTTGAACAAGCCTGTTAGCTATTCTTGTCAGATGTCCCAAATTGCCAACACGTGGCGGTGGTTTTTCTCCCGATGCTCTTGGCTAAAAAATTATAAAAATATTGCGCAGATGTCAAAAAACTAGCAAAAACACTTTAGAACGTGTACAGCATCATGTACAGCATCAAATAGTACCACCTCAGAACGGGAAAATTCAATATGCTGTGACAAGTTGTGCATTCATGGCATATTAAGAAAAGTGTTTAATAATCCGTAACTCATACATGCAGCAATCATGCATAAACATCTCCGCATAAATGCAAAGCTTTCTGCATAATTACCATGCAGGAAAAAATATAAATTTATCATACTAGAACTCAAGACTGACTCACCTCTGGCCGAGTGTCTGGAGCAAATGGATTAGCATCAGCTTCAAGAAGTCTTGTTACAAAGTTGCATTCCTCAAACAAGTTGTCTACAAGTGCAGGACAGCCACTGTCTATACAGGAGTTTACAATACTTTCGACATGGTTGTGCAGCATGTTATTGAAGGGGTAGCTGCAGAAATTAAACAATAAAAGAAGTCATAATTGGTAGCTAAGAAACAAAAACCATGCTCATTGACCATACAAAACGCACATGAAGAAATAATCCAACATGGTCCTGATAGCACCCAAGCGAATAAGCTCCTGCCGAACAGTTTCACTGTTTGTCCTTAACATGACCGCAATAAATTCTACTATCTGAAAACCAGGACCAGGTTATCAGAAGGCTTCAACAATAACACTATGCAATGCTAGCCATGCAATGCATACGTTTCAACACAATTCTACTAATCACGTAAAACAGGAGAAGCTTAACCTTCAATCTATGAATGCCGAAGGGCGGCCGCAATTGCCCATATGTAGTTGGTAATACATTCTCATCATTTGACACATTTAATAACTCCAGCAAATCCCCTGTACCAGCACAATATGAGAAAGAAGATTAAACTTGGCGTGTGACAAAATCTAAGTCCCTGTGCCTTATTAAGCACGCAGCCAGCACTCTTCCTATTCATCGCATGTCACAGTTTCAAATATGATAATTTTATGCTTGGTCTATGTTACTAATCATCTGACAGGAATCATCTTGAGCAAATTCTGCTCACAGACCAACGTTGCAACCTTTCCTGTCATGTAAAAAGGCCACCTGTGTATGCAAACCCTGGGTTCCAGAAACATCTCTCCCTTCTGCGCATGTCCCAAGTTTGTTGCATGGTTATGCCAATCCCTTGATAACTACCGAAATCATTCTCCAAAGCATTTTCCACTATGCATGTAGATAGTAAAGAAAATGTGATGGCAGATAAATAGAGTGAAGATATGAAGACTGACCTAGCTTTTGCACCATGCCCTCAACAGTTTCAGGATTAGCTGCAGGAAGGGCTTCAAGTACATGTTGTGATCGTACCCCAAATGTTAAATGCCGTCGCTTTGGATCCAGCAATGAAATGCACACAGAAAGAGAATGAATTAATGTTGACTTGGATTGTGGATCCTCCAATGCATGATTGAATAACCTACCCACGAACCTGCAAACATACGAAAAGCATAAGGTCCCATATTAACAAGAAAAATCACAATGAATGCTAAAACGCGATAGACTTAAGTCTAGTACGTTGGGCTTGAAAGCTTAGATGCAAGAGCAGAGGGAGCAGTTTGTGTCACAGTTGAAAGTATCTCTGCCGCATTAGAATGCACCTCAGATCCATTCTGACACAAAGTAATGACATTATAATTAGTCTACAACATTCAATCTTATATAAGAGTATAGAAACCAAAGTACCTCTGGGCTGAGCTTATCAACAAGCATTTCAAGCAAGTCCGTGTCTGCCAACCATTTTAGCGCATCTGCATGGGAAGAGTTAAAAAGATCCTCTGCCCCTACAAGACGCATGAGCACCTAACAACATAAAAAACAATGTGAGCACAACTTGGAAAAAGAAACGCGCACAACTTAGATGCATATCTTCAAAAAAAATTCACCTCTTTGATGGATGTGATCCCAATGAGGTCCACAAGCCGCTTAAGAACATCCTGGTGGGACTGTCAACAAGCACAATTGTTAGTAATAAAGTAGATAACTTTGCATACATAATCCTTCAGAAACAAATCACAAGCTTACTTGCAAATATTGCATCACAACATTTGTCTTGCGGAGTAGCAGACAAATGACCACCTATAATGGAATCCAGCATCAATAACAATAAACAAATAGATCTATTAAGAAATAAAATTCAGGTCTGCATACCTTACTGAAATAACCAGCAAGAAGTGTACCATGTGGACGACTAGTATCCAAAAAGGAGAATAGCAAATTCATCAGCTGGAAACCAAAATTTTAAAAATATTGGTGACACATAACTTCTTCAAGTATAATCTTATGCATACTTCACAAGATATGATATGGTTACCTCCTCATCTTCCACTAACGTCTTTAATATCATATCTATCTCACATGTAAAAATTTGACAGGAGACAAATGGGAATCTGGAAAGCATACACAATTCCGGTAAGTGACATTAAGGCCTAAAGGTGACTGGAATGTCCTCAAATACTAAAAATTTACTTGAAAGCCCGTTTGCTGTCTGCACCATCTGGCGCTTCGTCAATGACATAATGTATCATTTGTTGCACTTGTGCCTTAGCTCGAAAGCTGCAGTCCCATAAACCAATTATATTGTGAGCAACTTAGAGCAAGTTTGCAAAAGTGGGAATGATGGATTTCTTGAGCTTTTAGATGCTGACAAGGGAGATCAGGGCAAAAGAATATAAAAACAGTAACATAATAAACCCATCCCAAATTTAAGATTTCAGTTGAATAAAAACAACGGCCATGCCATGCATGGAAACGCCCACTTTGAATAATGTAAAAACCATCCAGATTTTGTTGCATGAAATGCATTTCTATGCTATGTTTAAAAAGCCTGATTTTAACATGGAAAGCAGTTCCAAAGACGCTAATTCTCTGAAAAGATAACATAAAAGCACAATTACACATGTGCACAAATGATTATAGGGTCTGTAATGGCAGTTTGTAATTTAAAACTGCAATGGCCACACATGAAATCATCTATTACGATTGCAATAATACCCTGGTAGCTGACATTGTTGGTGTTCAACCAAATACAATATTTTATATTTTGTTTTCTTAGACATATGGGGATATTTCATAACGTGTTGTCTGACTGGAGCATAATTTAAGATCCTGCCCTCCCTGAAAGCTTATTCACAAGTTGGCTCTTGAACAAAAAACTACTTACAAGTTAATAAGGCGACTATTTGAGGCTTTACACTCTTGAATTATCTGCTCTTCATCCAAGAGCTCCTCAAGTGTATAGACACCTTTATCAAGAATGGAATCCACCTGGAAAACAACTAAAATCAGTTCACTATGCTCCAGAATCATTGCACATACATGGTATAAACAGAAAATAAACTTCCAGTAACAAAACACAGAAATCATTCATAGTAACTACATTGAAATCTCTCTATATAGACTACAAATGCCACATATCCTCGTTTGTACTTATACCAATGATTTGAAAGATATCAGATCTAAGCCACCAGCTCATTGTCAAAGAATTGTGCCAACTGTTAGCACTATTTGTTCTCCTCATTTGCATCATAACTTTAAAAAAAAATGAGCCAACTTCAATCATAGATCTCGGCCAATAAAATGCATACCCAAGTTTTCAAACGAGGGATAACAAAATGAACTTTACAGTTAATGTGATCGGAAAATGGCAAACGAAACAGATTTGCTTACTGGGAAAGTAGTGGAAATCTCAGCCATACGCCAAAACATCTTGCCTAGGTATTTTGTCTGACTGCTGAGAAACCGTGTGATAAGTTTATTCGGAGGAAACCTTGGGGATTCCAGGAAGCCTGCCTGAAGAAAACCCTTTATGGTTCACTTTACTAAAACCTGTAGGAAAAGCTCATTCGCAGAACTGGAAACACCAAAGCTCAATGATCCCTATGCAACAGCAATGACGTCGAAAATCCACCTGAGGACCAGCCCATCACAGAGCCCAGAGCCAAAAAGCTTTCCTGAACCTGTATGGTATCCAGCTTTGCAGAGATCTTTTGTCCAATGCTTGATTCTCAACCCTAAACTAAAACTCACAACTATTGCATTGCCCAAGCAGTGCAAACTCTTTCTAGCAAGCTTATAAGCTTGGTCTACCTGATTTAAAAGAATCACTTCTGGTTCTGACCTTCGAAGCTGAAATGAGATGAAGAATTCACCAAATTGAACAGAAAAAAGAGCCAAATTCAAGGGTTGTAAAGGGGCAGCAAGGCGGCACGCTGCAGAGGCGAGATTAGAGTAAAAATCTGAAGTTTAGAGAACGAGATGCGCGGAAGCAACTCGAGGAAGGCAGAAAAAAAAATGAGAGGGGGGAGAGAGGACAAGGTCTGACCTATGTTGGATTCCGTCCCCACGCAGATTGGACGATCCAGATTACTTCCTCGGTACTGTTTATAGAATCGGCAGCCTTCCTTGCACGTGGGTCGTTGTTTTTATCTTGAGGTGTCGACGGTCAGATTTGGTCACAGCCATGATGAGGAAATCCTGCCGTTAGTGAGGCGTGCGGATGCTATATGTGCTATAAACGTGGATTTAATATATGGAATGAAATGTTCCATAAAAAAAAAATTTGCAATATTCAGTCTTATGTATTATGTAATTTGAATTGAATTGAATTTTTCACAGTTATATTGATTTATATAGCCACCACATTGAGTCTCTCCAACAAAGCAAGAGGGCTCGAGGAGGTTCTGCTACTCCCAAGTTAGCCAACAGCACAATAGTTCCCCTTTCTGAACCCGCTCCTTGCTTTTTTCGAATCCCCTTACAAAACATGAGTTGGATCTGCATTTTCGTTTGAAAATTGTTGTGGTCTCACCACGTGTCTGCTCCCTCCAACATTGGAATTGAAGTCAGGTCGATGACTTTGCTTAGTCGGTGAAGAACCGATACTCTGCTGCCTGTGTTAACTGGTTGTCTTTTGCTTTTGCAAGCTCTGCAAATTAGTTCTCTTCTTCAAGCTTCAAATTGGTTCTTTGCAAGCTTCAAATTAGTTATGCAAGCTTCAAATCGGTTATCTTCTGCTTCTGCAGGCCTGCAAGTCGCTTCTCCCAAGGGATGCACTTAGTAATAAGGGGGTATGGATGTCTGTGTTTGAAGGGTGACCAAAAATATCCCTAGTATATTGATCTTTAGAATCTAACTTAATCCCTAAAGTGCATATTTTGCCCCAGATAATGGCGAAACAAACTACCTAATGGTTCCGAAATGGTAAAAAAAAACCCTTTATTTGCACGCACATGTCCCATACTCCAAACAATACTGGATCCTCTCGGTCACTTCTCTTCTGCAAGCTTCAAATTGTTCTTTGCAAGATTCAAATCAGTTTCTCTTCTGCTTCAAATCTGTGCATCCCCAAGAGAAAAAATTGATGCTACTAATTTAAATCGGTGCATCCCAAGAAAATCGGTGCTTCTGCTTCAAATCTTCAAATCAGTGCATCCAGCAAGAGAAAAAATGCATCCCTGACTTCTGTTTTGTAGGAACCGCCAGTCGAGGGGCCCCTCTTGTGGTGTTGGAATGGCATCCCAGTTGTCATTTCCCTATACGCTTAAACGCATATAAGCTTCATATCGCAAATTGAGTGCTCACAAAAGAAGAAAAGGCAACTTGTCTTTGGCAGCTGACACTAACCGTAGATGTATATATGAGGTGATATATATACTTATCCAAGCAACTTGATCATATTTTTTACATTTGAATGGTCCTGTGATATGTAGATTAAAATTTCATGGACGTTATTAAAATACTCATGAGATGATTTTGTAAATCTCAAACAATTTTGGTTTTAATCTTGAGTTGCCTCCTCCAGTTGTTAAGTCATGAGAGTGGATCGCCATGTGATTACCCCTTTAATTATAGAAATGAATGGTGGAATCATCGTTTTGTGAGTATTTAAATTAGGTCAATGTGCATGCTTTTTAGTCGTACCATAATATACATATTGTTTGTTGTTTGTAATTGTTATGATATCACTAATGTATTCATCTTGTGGAACTTGTAGCGGGATACATAATAACCCATATTTAAGGCATATTCCCACATCCAATGCACCACAACTAACACCACAAACTTATCTTCCCTTCTCTACGCCTCCACCTATATGGTTTGCATTCAAACTTGCCGAAATAGTGGCAATGACATAGCATGCTTAAGTCTCACTGGCATGCCAAGTTAGCCCTCTAGGTAACCCGAGATCCCATCAAGACTTGCATGAGACTATCCTTTCAGTTTAGCCCTCTACATAACCCAAGATCCCATCAAGGCTTGTATGTGACAATGACAAGTTGTTATACCTAAGTTGACAAAGGAATAAATCTTGGCAAAGAATATAATATTTATATCCCACTTAAACCTTCATACACGGTATGTAACCCATAAAAAATATGTACCAATGCTTAGTTCACAACTTGGCATTTCTAGAGGTCTTGCAAAAGGCTTACGGAGCCCCTCAAGCTTTTAACTCAGGTATGGTGCTCAACTGCAACTACCCTCCAAGTTTCTTGCTATTTGCTTACATCATTAACATGTATGGTTAGTATATAAAGACTAAGTGGAGGTTTGAAGTATCTAGAAAGGACAAGTATCAAGCAATAATACTAAAATGCATAACGGAAACAACTACAACAATCACGTAAAACATAGATACCTCAGAGCTCCACTATGCTACAATTCATGAATCCATTGTTAGTGCATAATCCCAAGCAAGGAACCGACAACATTGTGCACATGAAATATTGGAATGTTATCAATGCAATAGGCTATGCATGCACAAACCATATCCATGAGTTCATCACGACATAATAATGAGATACCATAAAATAACCATGCCAAGAACAAAAGCATGCAGTGACTCGCTGCACTACATAAAGGAAGGGGGTAAAGCATCAGCCATAGAGTCAGAGAGCTATTTTTGGTGATTATAAAGGTATAAATAGTGTTTTGCAATTAATAGCAACAGATATGTCTCAGCTAATTCTTTGCTGCTATTTCTACGACTACGGGCGATTATAAAGGTAAAAATATGGGTGAGTTAGTTCATTTAAACCAAGTTGATGCTATAGGTGACACTATATCTAATGCTATGCATGATGTCAGAATTAGCTTCATTTTTAGCACTAGTTACATGCATACATATTGTCTAACTATAATGTTAACGTTAGTCTAAAGATGTGTGTGACTCTAATGCTGGCGCTAACACTAACTCTCTCTCTATATCTGACTTGGCCTCTAATTCTATTTCCATATCCGAAGTTAACAATGACTATGTCTAACTCTAACATTGATCCTAAGTCTATTCTATTATTGACTTCATATTTCATGCTATTCATGTGGATCCTGCCTGACAACATCTGAGTGCCTATGATAGAAGTTGGAGTTTGCATATGAGAAATAACAGGCATCTACAAGGAGTCTATCACACTGGCTCTGCACCCTTATCCACATGTAGCAATTGCTATGTATGACGATATCGTTGACACATATAATATAAACTCTCATATTGGCATGTCAACTTACTTTAGTTCTGATGCTATACTTGAATCTATGTATGGCTCTAATGTTGATGCTACTCTGACTGTAATTTTGACTCTATGTTATGGATAGGCAAATTCAACTGTGTCCTTCGGGGAAGTATTGAATCGTCCTATATGATTGTACAGTATACCAGCATACTTATTACTGTTAGGTTTTTCCCTCGAAAACCCTTCCCTGTGGGGGTTTTTCATCCTGACAGTAATACGTTTGCTGCTTTTTTTGTTTAGATCCCATTGGCCAATTGGTCTCCGTGGACGAAAAAATACATTCTATTCTATTCTATTTTAATGTTGATTTCCAATCTTGACTCTATGCTTGATTTGTTTTATATAATAGAATGTAGAATAGAATACATTTATGTCCCTTCGACTTGGCTTTCCTGTTTACCCTATTTTTGTTTTGAAAGACCCGGCCCCCAGGCTTCACATCCATACAACTGCGTGGATACTACTATTGTGCTGAATAAGTAGGATTTGATTTTCCAATTTGTGATTTTGCTTTTATTGCAATAATTCCTCTTGACATAGTAATTGCCTATTGCTACTTGAAACCTGTTGTCTGCCCCCTTAGACCATTTCCCTACTTCATGCGTGTTATATCCTAGATATTTGTATCATGCGGCTTCTTTTAAAGCCTCTCCTTTATAAGTGAACAGTTTGTGTTTCATCCTAGTACCAAATATCACTATCTTTGTCTTAGACAGGTTGATGGTGAGTCCTGTCTCTGTGCAGAAATCCTCCAGAATCTCTAGCATTCTGTGCATTCCCCTTGCCCTTACTGTCATCTAGGTCATCTGCATATAACATGATTGACACTCTCATTTTTTCCATGGCGGGTGCATCTGTTTCACAAGACGATTCAAGTATTCATCAATTTAATAATATTTGCAATTGTATTAGGAACACATGAATACAATATAATAATTTGTCAGCTTATGTCATAAGATGTTGGAGGAATATGAAACTCTATATACTTTAAATTCATAGAAATATCTAGCATAATTACAGGGGGTTTCCTTTTTAGTTTTGTATTCCTTTTTTAATGGTTATGCTATGATTTGGTTGATGTATTCATGTGTGTGTACTAAATAGTATTTCTAGAGTGCACCCTTTCTCGACACTATTTTTTTTTTCTTCGTCTATTAATGGTTTGCACCCATGTATATCAATGTTGATTTGTAATTGTATTTGTGGGCCTTCTTCTGCGCATGCAAATTTCCAATGGGAAATTTTAGGGTATTTTCTATCTATTTATCTATCTTGAAAATCCATGAATGGAATGTAAAAATGGATGACCACATAATCCCATTCAAGTATAGTCGTGCTTGATTTTATCATATAGTCATGCTTGATTTCGTCCTTTTGTTGATTTCATCCTATCCCGACAATTCCTATGGACGAGCTTTCAAACGAGGCCATGCACCAGACAAATACTGAAAGTAGTGATAGCAATAAATTATCAGGTTTTGTTTGAGATAGAAATTTTTTAAGTGTACGAGTTGCATGTAGATATCTTATCTCTTGTAGGTAGATCCAAGATTTCTTAGTTTCTTAAGCTCCAACGCAAGTGTGCACCACTACAAAACCCAATTATAGGATGGATCTCAGATGTTTGCTCTTTAATATTCAGTTCAGACAGAGAAAAGCTTGAGAATGGGAAGCAACGTAGAGATAACTTCTCTGCACAATTTACCTCTGAAACACAGAGGATGATCTGCAATTCCTTCATGTCAACGATTCCAAATGTGAACAATGGTATGATGTTGATTTAGATCTTTTATCACTATAGTGCATGTTAATAAAGTACTTATGTGAGAAATGTTTGGTCCATTTATATTCCCTGTTTATATAATGCAAGACTAGGTATGGGAAAATAGTATACAGAGTCCTTGAATCTGAAAGCTTCCCCTCGAGATTGTATGTGAAGTTGGCTTTAAAGCTAGATAGTGAAACTCCAGAACGGGTGAAACAATATAAATACTTGGCATTGAGTTTTTCAACGACTATCATTAAAATATTAGTGTTAAAAAGGGTTGGCAGATGGATTACGTGCCTTAAATCATGCATTTAGCTACTGGTGGCAACATCATGTGTATTGGTGGAAGCTTGAAAACTCATGTTTAAAGGGTTAGTTCAAAAGATAGTACTTTATAATTGTCCTGCATAGGGACCTGAGCCGATGGAAGGAAATTAAAAAGATTTAGAAATACTTTTTATTGGAAGAGCTTGGTGTAAAAACCCAAACCAACACACAACACACAACTACCATTAACATCCTTAATACAAACCATTGCATCCAATACATTTAAATTAAAATCCCCCTTAAACCCCCTTTGGTTTGGGTGCATATTCACACGGGGGGTTACTCCGGGCAACGAGAGCTGTCGGATGGGCATATTTGCCCTTTATTCCAAGATCTGGACCGTACATAGCGATCCTCGTTTGTGGGGTATACATGTACAAGTTTTTGTATACTGTATATTAAGGTTTGCAAAATACTATAAGGTTTGAGAGAATGTACTTAATGGTGTTAATTTTGTACATGTATTGTAAATAAATTTTTGGGGCTCTCGCTGCCCTACGTAACCCCCGTGTGAATATGCACCCAAACCAAAGGGGGTTTAAGGGGGATTTTAATTTAAATGTATTGGATGCAATGGTTTGTATTAAGGATGTTAATGGTAGTTGTGTGTTGATTGTTATATTAAAAAAAATTTTGGGCCCTTCGGGCCCTAACTAAAGCAAACATAGGTAAACTTTATGGGCCAGTTAGCCTGTTTATGTAAGTATGTAAGTGCCAAGAAATATACACTATAGAAGTTGTTTATGTAAGTATATAAGTGCCAAAAAAAAATAGCTGTAAGAATATGGTGATTTGCCAGTATTAGAATAAAGATAAACATGGATAAAGATAAGATAAGATAAAGTAACACTAGGTGAATTATAAACCACTAATAAAGGGAACCATAATATAGGAGTTTTAATATAGGAGCATGGCAACTATATTCTGCCATAGGTCTGTACTGTATGTTTAACTACATTGTTCTTTGTTCTTGTGTGTTTGCTACTGCATCATTGGAGTCGTTGTATGGAACAAGGAGAGACACATATGCCCGTGATGTAATCAAGCTCTGCAAGTTGAGTATAAAGGAAGACATTAATAAAGTTAGTTCCTGACAATTAGAACAAGGTAAAAAAAAATAGCAGAGCATTTATGCAAAAATGCCAAGCAGTTGCAGACTAACCTGTAACAACCAGCACATGAAATGCAAGGAGCAGCATCAAAATGATTCTCACCGCAACAAATTGTCACATTCCTTTTCCTTCTATTTGAAATCAGAAAAGAGTGGATCTCGAAAATTGTCTTTGCACTCCATCAATTGACTATTTGTAGCCGATGATGTTGTTAAGCCGAAAAAGACCATGTAGTAAATTACAAACATGTTGAGGAATCCCAACATCTTTGTCTCTAAGTAACCTGCCCAAACAACTATTTATAATTGCATATGATTGTTTGAACTCTTCCTACAATAAAAGATTTAAATCGCTATTCGAAACTCACATTTCAAGTTAATTGGTAGGAAAATGCTTCTTCTCTTCACTATAAAGAATTATCACCGCCTTGTGGTTCCTCTTTCTAAGACAAACAATGTAATGAGATTTTTCGTGGGAAAATGCAACGAGAAATGGAAGGATCTTTTTATTAACTAAATTTGCAACCTAAAAACAAGCAATACATAGGCCTCTGTTTTTTTGACATGGAAATACAAGATGGCCTAAGATCATGAATCTACGAGGAGACTCGTGAGCTCACTATTAGGTTTCTTCCAATTCTATTTCGATTTTGTATCTACGAGATAAGACATGCTCCCTACGCATTGAGAATAGTTTCCCTATGGATTTTACTTCTTCTAGAATATGTGCGGGCATGCTAGATTACCTTGATAACGACCTATGATCGATAGAACAACGCACCATTTCGAAGTTATGTGAAAAGCAAAAATGAAATGGTAATGTCAAAGAGCATACGTGTTGTGCAAGCCGCCATTATCCCCGCCCCAAATGTGAAAGCAAACTCAGAGAAGCCAATCCTGTTTCAAATCCGTGAAGGCAAAACCTTTGCGAAGCCAATCCTTCGGGCAAATCCAAAGATGCAAAAACCCTGCAGAAGCCAATCCCTACTGCAAATCCGGAGTAACTGTGGATCTTCGTCTTCAGATTTCACGAAGCTGGCTTGAAGAAAATGCAAGGAATCGAAAGCTTTTTGAAGAAGTGGCGACTACTTCTTGATTCCAAGCATATCGCCCTCAGTAAAGCCCCCCCGCCCGCCCAATGCCCCTGTTGCTTTCCAAAAATGCTCCCGAGCTCCTTTTCCAAACTTACGAAGCTAAAAAAACCCTAAAAAACCCTAAAAAGACCCTAAAGATCATGGGAGGATATTCACACCCACCAAAAAAAACCTCCACCACAGGATTTGCCCCCTTTTCTAAAATCAACGGTTAAGAAAAGGGTGCACTCTAGAAATACTATTTAGTACACCTGGATGAATACGACCACCAAATCATATGAAAACCTTAGAGAAAACAGTACAAAAACAGAAAAAAAAAACCCCCTGTTATAATGCTACATATTGTAAGATGATGATGGCAGAATGTGGATTGTATCCTCTTGAGCTGGAAGATCTTTTTCAAATGATTGTCTATTTTAATTAGATACAACATATGGATTTCTCTAGACTGCTCTACCTTGCAGTATTGGAGTCAAGACATCACAACAGGCTAAGCAATTAGTTGAATGGGCTCTGCAGTGGGGCATTACATTACATGATATACCAAACACTAACATCGGTACTTGTAGCTTCATATTTGAAAAAATAGTACAAAAGATGTGGCCAACGGGAAACTTGGAAACTAAGAGAAACTTCTATAGAACAAAGGTTAACCCATTGGTAATTTATGGAGAGCAAGACTACCTAAATGTGTATTTCATATGGGATAAGCGTAAGTTTATTTCTCAACTACCCTTGAGTTCTCATCAACTTGAGATCGAAGTTGGAAAGTTGAAAGGGGTTTTGTGCCACATGAGCTCCGCTTTTGTCCTTGTTGTGGTCACGCTCGGGTTCCTTGTAGTGGTCACACTCAGATGGAGGATGAAAAACATGATTTTTTAACATTCCAAGCATTTAGACATGTCAGACAATTGCACGCTATTTCATGTATTTCATTGGATGAGCTACTCCATTTACCTCCACCAACCTTAGAGGCATATCTCCAAGAATATTGGAGTTCGAGAACAGATTTGATGGAATTGTATAAGTTGGGGGCAGAGCCTGAGGCTCAAGAGGCCTAAAAGTATGGTAATTTGTATTGTTCAAATTTTGTATATGGACCTGAGGGTCTGAAAGGACGTGAATAAAATTTCATTTCATTTTATTCATTCATACTTGCTAAATTGTTATATGGAGATAATTATGTAAATCGTCTAGATGAATTATTGAATTTCAAAAGATTAATATATTAAAAGGTTGATTCTTATTACTTCATCCGGTATCAGAGCAGGATCACAATGGCTAGTAGATTTGAAGGATCATTTCTAAGTGCAATTGAAGAATTCAAAGGACGAGTTGGATTCCAGGTGTGCAAAGAGAAAGTTGAGGAAGTCTTGAAGGTCGAAGAATTATGGGAGTATATTCCTGATGAAGAACATGTTTCAAGGCAGCATCTATTAGTAGGAAACACACTATGCAACTGCTGCATGCACTAACACAAGTCCTTTGAAGGAAGTTAGTGTAACTGGAGGAGTTGCTAGTTCAAGTTATATAGAAGTTAGTACCTCAGCTATTGATGTTAATTGCTAGAGGTAAGATTTTGGAGGCAAAAGATGTGATAAAAGCAAGATAAGCTTTAGTATCTTGCGTAGGATGAGGTGAATATCCCCAAACATATCAAATTAAATTGTCCTCCCATCTAGATGTTTTGGATAAGGAACCCCCACCTTTCCAGTAATCTAATTATTCAACGTCGCTACCTCTCGGTATTGGTCTGGGTTTAATCTGAAAGGAAATTATTCTAAGACATGAAAATAATGATATTAAGATTAAACTACAAAAGAGATTGAGTTCACAGATTATATAATGCACCTGTAACATGTTTTTTTGTTTTTGTACTCTTTCCCCTCAAATTGACTTCAACTCATATGGTGAAGAGCATGTTTGTAAAGTTGTATATAAGTATATTCGACGATATTGAGGTCTGATTTTGATTCCATTTGTACAATGAATTCGGATTCTTATGCAAATGGATTCTTGTGGAAATGGATTCTTGTGTTTTCTCCTCCATCCAACAGCAAGAGGAGGGGGAGGGAAAGATTGAAGTATTTGGACATGTGGCATATGAAATTTTGAATTTGCTTAATCAACCTGAACCTGCCATCATTATAATCACATCTTCCGTAACTTTTAGTCCATATTAAACTTGCCTGCGCACTATAAATGTGGCATAAAAATGTAGCGAAAAAATGCACGATTTTGATCCAATTCGACATGCTTTTACCCGATACAAGGATGATATTAACGAATTCCACGAAAAAATTGTTAACATATTTGCAAATATGGAGGCTGCTGGAGTACCAAAAACTTAAGGTTTTCAAATTGATTCTATTGCAAAGGCATTCGCCAAGCATACGCAAATGATCACACTAGTCAGGGTGTTGTAAAGAGATGAGAGGAAGTTGAGAAGATGATAAAGACCGAATTGTAGCAGGACTTGGTGCTAAATGATGAAGATGAAAAACCACATGATATTTTGTATAACTCAAGTGCAAAAGGCATAAATATTCAAGGTAAAATTAGTTTGTCCTTTGTGATGATACTTATGGTCACTTAAAGGCAAACATACCTAAATTAAATAAGGGTAATAGATGCGTCAATTGTAAAGGGTTTGGGCGTTTATCAAATGATTGTTCTAGTTCAAAGAATATAGATAAAAGGAGGAATAGATATAACTCTAATAGGGACAAAAGTTATCGAGATGAGGAACTTGAGGTGGAAGAGGCAATTATGGAAGGGGCAGAGGCAAGTCTGCATCAGTGAACTTGGCAACAAAAGAGGTTGAAGAAAAGGAAGAAATACAAGATGAAGATGCTAAGGTAAAGTACTCCCAAACATTGCCAGTAGATTATGATTGCAAACTAAAGGATGATGATTTATATATATTAGACGAATGGAGCTATGAGAAGCATGATTAAATCACCTTCTAAGCTCCATAAAAGGGTCTGCAAAAATTCAAACTTTGTTCAAATGGGAGATTGGCACTTGCAAAAAGTAGAACAGGCTAGATTATTAGAGCTTTTTGACCTAAATGGATAGCCCGTCATGCTTGAGAATGTTCTTTGTGTTCCAAATCTAGTTAAGAATTTGGCTTCAGTTACACAACTAGTGGACTTTGGATATCCTGTGCATTTTGAAAGGCACTATTGTAAGGTGTTGTTGGATAATGAAATAATGTATTTGGCTAAACAAGTTGGTAAATTGTATTATGTGACGTGACCTAAGTTGTTTGCCTAAGAACCTCCTCCACTGAAGCAGGCATATGCTCTAGAACTGAACCACCAAACACCTGCAATGCGGGAAACATTCTCCTAATCTTGGGACCATTTAGCATCCTCGAGGAGAACTGGAAGTACTAGTCTCCACTCTTGACGATTACCGAGGCCGGTAGCACATTATCTATAGGTAAGGTGACACAAATATGGGATGCACAAACAATTGAATGTGAAACATATGTAACCAATCCATTGGCCATAGCCATCATAAATTTTGGAAGCAACATATTTACTAGGAGATCTAGAACTTGGAACTAGCGTAGAACTTTGAGATAGCACATAAGCTTCGCCACTACGCCAGGAGTGTAGTGCTGGTAGATTGAATAATTCACTTGCATAAGGTCCACATCTTGTACAACCAACTCCACATGATCGAGAAAAAAAATGAGGCAACCAACTCCACATGTACAACCCGCTCTGCGTGATGAAAAAATTGTTGCCCATTAATTTAACAACTAGAAGGCCGAGATTGAGCTTGCAAGCATCCTTCAATCCTTCGTGTATCCAGCAATCCAATGCAATAAACCAAAACCGAATAGGAGACAAAATTAGCGATAGACTTCACATGTTGCCAATGATTCACCTCAACCACCTTGACTGGAGGAGTCTCTGAAGTTATTTTGATTGAAGAAGGCTAAAGCCTTCTCCATTTAAGGGATACTTGCTTGTATTATCGTCCGCTTAATCCATTCGAAAAAATGGGGACGGATAGTCTACTCACAAGGTCAAGTACCCCAAGCTTGACCTATAGAAATCCCTTGCACCCCAACTGCCTGTTGTCTCCACAATTGCCCTTACAATACCTTCTATCTCCACTGCCAAAGATGAGATCAGGGATGAAAAAGGATCATCTGACAGAGCTCGAATCGGGGGAGTTATATCCCAAGATGACAGATTACAGTGGATTATGGCAGATTATCAGGGATATGCTCCTTCTCGCCGAATTACAGGGTTATCTATAATTTTGCTGCCGAATTACGGATACAGGGGTAGTGCAATCTATTGTTTTGCAAAGGCATCAAAGCCCTTGAGGGTTACAAATCTCTTTCAATGCCACCATTGGCCACCACCTCCTCCTAGATAGAAAGTTGCAATTGATGGTCATCTGATTAGTCTCGTTTGCACTTGCCCTTCTTGAGTCTATTGGGATAATATTATCGCCATCCTCGTTCTTTAGTCTTGGAGATGCCAATGTAGTCCCCAAATCCCCTCCTATTTAAAATCTACGCAGGATGATGCCAAACAGTTACATGTTGCTAGATTGGAACGATTCCAAGGTGCATGCTATTTTACAAAGATTGATCTTCTGGATGCCTACAATATCATCCGGATCCAAGAGGATGATGAATGGAAGACATCGGTATGGCCATTTCGAGTACGCAGTTATGTCTTTTGGGATTACCAATGCCCCAGCAGTACTTCAGCATATGGCCAACGATGTCTTCCAAGAGTTCTTAGACATCTTTGTTATCATCTATTTGGATGATATTTTTATTTATTCTAAGACTCTTGAAGAGCATGAGAGGCATGTTCAACAAGTTCTTCAAAAGCTTTGCGAACATGGATTATATGTCAAAATAAAAAAGTGTCAATTCGATTAGGATACCGTGGAGTTTATTGGCGAGGTTTATTGGCTAACGTATCACCCCTCATGGACTCTTTATGGATCTCGAAATGGTCAACATTGTTTTGGAGTGGCAAATATATTCTTCCGTTCGAGATGTTTAGTGTTTTCTTGGACTTGCCAACTTCTATTGTCGTTTTATTTGGGATTATTCAAAGATTGCCCTTCATTTGACACACTTCACGACAAAGGATGTGCCACTTGAATGGAGCGTAGAAGCAGAAAATGGCTTCATTACTTTGAAGCATGCTTTTACAATGGCGCCAATTCTTGCTCATGCAGATCCTTCGCACCCATATGTTGTCGAAGTAGATGCTTTTGCTTTTGCTCTTAGCGGTATCCTGTCACAGGAGAGGGACGGCCATGAGCTACATCCGATCACCTATCACTCGTGAAAGTTCAAGGCTACCGAAATCAATTACCCAATTTATGATAAGGAGTTGTTACCTATAGTTGATTCTTTCGAGGAGTGGAGACGGTTTCTCGAAGGATCTCTTCATAAGGTCACACTCTATACAGATCATCGAAATCTGGAATATTTTCAGTCTGCTCGAGTGCTCAACCGTCGCCAGGCCTAGTGGCATACTCAAGTATTATCCCACATTGATTTCGTGATCAAGTACTGTTCTAGACCTCTTCAAGGGAAGTCTGGTGCCTCGTCTCGACGCTCCTACCTTGAGCCCAAGCTAGGTGATCCCACGTTTGATCAACAATTACAAGGTTATCCCAGGGCCTGATCAATTTCCAGCTTATGGTCACCACTTTATTTAAGAAGCATGATACAGCCTTGTTGGAGTATGTCCGAGCATCTCTGCCCTCCGATCCATTAGCTCAAGATATATTTTCACGTCTTGATTCAACATCATCTTCTCAGCAAATGCGATCGGACTATGACCATTTTGATATTCGAGATGGACTTCAATTCCACGATGATCCATATGTTCTAGATGGTGCTTCCCGACTTTGGGTTCTTCAGACTTGTCATAAGTCGCCTATGGCTTGACATTTTGGAGTAGCCAAGACTCTTGAACTTATTAGTCGGGAGTATTAGTGGCTTGGGCTTCGTCGCTCTGTCGAAGTTTTTATTCGATTATGTGATATCTGCTGTCGAGCGAAGGTTCCATGACATCTTCCTCATGGTCTTCTGCAGCAACTGCCTGTTCTAGATGTTCCTTGGAAGAGTATTTCTGTGGACTTTATTCTGGAGCTGCCACTCTCTTAGAGCCATGACTCCATCATGGTCGTTGTTGATCGCTTCTCTGCTATGAGTTGCATCGAAGGCTTATGTGATCCAGAGTAGAAGATGTTTTAGCACCTCTGCCATATACCCATTCTTAAATGCATCAACCCAATTAGAGTGCTTGAGATAAGGATTGTCAGTGTAGCAATTGATGTTCTTGGGTGGCAACGCCCGAAACAGAAGCATTTTCAAGAAAGGCTTGTATAGATTGAGTAATATAATAATCCTGCATGACATAAGCCATATGTTGCACCATGCAGATGACAAAAAGAGGTGAATCTTCAAACTGAATATGCTTAAAATTGACCAAAGTGCAGAAAAGGCATTTATCAGCAACAAATAAGTCAAACCATATATATGGTCAAAAGATCCTCAATCTTCAATGGTCCATCAACTGACCCATTGGAGGCCAACTAGGTGAGGAAAGAAGTATGTTTCTTCCTGGATCTAACATGGGCGAGGTAATCCATAGATGGAGGAAAATTAGAAGCTATCTTGAATGCCAAAGCTCAAAGCTATATGTACGACATCCACAGACTTCACGGCCTGTTCAACATAAGTCTCTGAATCTTGTATTTTATTTTTCTCCTTTGCAATGATGCAATGGGTTTGTTGACAAAGTGCGATGCTAGATTGGCATGAAATGGAGAGTCATCAAAAGAGGCAACCTACAACTTAAGTGTGGCCATTTCCGCATCCATATTGATTTTCTTGTGGTAGCTTCTTGAAGTTGGGCCTCAAGGGTCATGACATGTGCATGAACTTCCATCTGCATAGCTTCCAAATGCGCAATGCACATTTGATGTATGGCGTTGGCATGTGTTTGAGCGCTAAACGTAGTCTTGAGAGCGTGAATATCATCATTAGCCTTGATCAACAATTGGACTTTCTTGTGTCCATGGCGATGAGGCATTCGAATCCTGACTAAAGAGTTGCATGATGATTTTGCAGGGTAGTCCCTATATTGTTGCTTTCTAAAGTTGCTTTCTAAGATCAAGAAGAGCACCATGAGCATCTGAAATCGTGATTATAGGTCAAAATGGACAGGTAGAGTCATTGATTGTCGGGATGAAGTGCATCAGCTGAATCAAGTTGCTGATGAACGACAGCCATAAGTTTCTCCTGCAGATCTTATGTTAGTCCTGTGCCTCCTGGTTCAGGACTATTCATGCACACGACGGACCAGGTCAAGCTCAAGGATCCACAGTCAGCCACGGGTCAGCCATCAAAGGCCCAGCCCGGGAGACCACCTTGATCAAAGCACGGGTACGCTATCAAAGGCGCCCTTTCGGACAAGTGATGGCCCACCGCCAGCGTCGGCGTCGGCGTGATTCTAGGCACTTCAAGAGGCACCGCCAACATTCTCCAAAATCAGGGCCTCCTTCCATGAGTCGGCACCGAGATCAGTCAGAGTGTCTATATTGGGCCAAAGGCCATTGTACTATATATATGATTAGAGCTAGCACATGAAGGCTAGATGAGTTTTTAGTCTTGTCTCGTTTCAGTCTTCTCTCGATTGCGAGAGCTCATGTGATATCAAGGAAGCTTATCATTTTCCTCTCATTGTTCTTTTTGTTCTGTTTTCTTCTTCTTGTTCTCTTCTTGCAAATCCGTGACAAAGTCCCCGGACTCTCTGTTAGATCAGCGGGTCCTCCACAGGTGTCTTCAGGAGTTCGAACCCGGACCCCCAAACACCATGCGCTGCGGGTGCGATTCGATCCTCATTTCTTTCGCCATATACGTCCGAAATTTCACGCCCGGAAGAACTTCTTTCTCGAGCGGCATCTCGCGGAGGCGACATCATCGTCGGGGAAAGCCCCGCGACATGTGTGGATCTGCTTATGACATTGAGGAGGCCACCGCCGGTCTAGGGCTCGGTCGGCGCCACCCACCCCTGCGTGCCTGTCTCATCCGGTTCCCGCCCCAAAGCGTGCAAACATTGCTCCGCGGCCTCGGTCACCTCATCACTATCGGGGAGCCCATCGGGCTCAACCTTCTCAACCTTACTTTCATACCCCTGAACATGCCTACATCCATCACTCTTGGGGCCATCGCCTCTTCCTTCACAACCATCATCTCCCCGGGTGGGGGGGATATCCACAAGTCTCTTTTCGCCTACCCGTGAATTTCCTTTCCCTACATTTCCCACCGCTCTTTCTGTTTACAACCTTCTGGACCTCAAAACCAATGCTAAGGCACCTTCAGTTCCTCAACCGCTAGAGTCACCCCTTCATCGGGGTCGCCGGGCACCATGCCACCGCCAACTCCACCTCAATATCCACACTAATTGTTCTTTCTGTCCAGCCAAGCACTTTCACATCTACCTTTCGGACTCTTAAACCGACTTATCCCACCTTTGGCAACACGAAAGGCAAACCTTTAGACCAAAGTGCTCGGGCCCACATGGAAGAATTTGAGGCTACGGCTGTGTCTGAATGGTCATGCGCAACCTCAGCTGAAATTCCACATCTTTTCCACCACCTGCGTGGCTCTCCTCATCAATGGCTCATGTCCAACAAAGCCACTTTGGAAACAAGATTGGTCGAAATGAGAAGCGCTTTTCTTTCTCATTATGGGACCACGGATGATGATCAACTTCATCTCAAGCAACTCAATGAACTTCAACAAGAGCCCTGAGTTCCGCCAGGGATTTTTGCGGTCGACTTCACATTACGCTCATAAACTCAAGGAGTACCCAACACGCGAGCGGATCTTGGTGCAGTTTCTCCAAGGACTTCCTCCGGCTATCGGACTCATGGCCGGAATACCTGCGTCCAAGACTTTGGGAGCGGGCTATCGACTGGTCAATCACTCCGTCAATGTTTCCTCCCGGTGGCGTGGCTCTTCAAGAGCTCCGTTCATTCCACTGTCATGGTTCCAGGCGGCTGTCCAGCCTCAACACGCCAATCCAGCCGCGGTCAAAACGGTGCCATATCCGCAAATACCAAGGCCACTTGGCAAATGAGTGCAACTCCACCAATGGCCCGCCTCATTGCAAGAGATGCAACATGTGCAATCATGCCACGGAAGAGTGCACTCGCACTCATCCCACACCTTTCCGCAACAAAATAGTTTATCAAGTGCAAACCACACCTCAGCAACAATTGCACTATCAGACCACCACTGCGCAGCGCAACCCAATCAACTTTATCGGCAATAGGAGCAACAAGCGGGGACCCAACCCCGTCCTCCTTTTGATCCTTCTAAAGCTTCGGTGTTATCACTTTGTCAAGAATGGGGTCATACCACCACGCGGCTTGTCCTCAACTTCCACAAGTTCAGTGCGGCTTCACGGCACCAATCGGACCACATCGGTCCGCCTCACGGCTTACCAACTCACGGATTGCTAATGGCAAACAAGGCCCGGCGTCTGTTCGTAAAGAAGCCACCTCGGCGCCTCGGCAATCACGTTATCAACCAGCTCCGGCAAATCAACCTCAGATGGATCAACAAGCACAGGAAGAAATTTTCCAGGCTCTTAATCCTCCCGTCCAGCCATCAAATTGGGTTGGTTTGCTTTCACGCTTGAACCAAGGCATCCGTCCCTTGACCATTATTCCAAATGGCACGCAACCCCGCTTTTGCGGTTGACACCATTCCTCTTGAGGAAGAAAAAAAAGGTTCACTTTGCACCGACTTGGAGAAACTCATGCCCCATGTCATGCCTAAAGTTCGCCAAAGCATTTTGAATCTCATGCAATTTGAAGAAGGCGCCGCGTTGGCAAATGTTCATGCCACCACCACGAGCTCAACAAAGACAAGATACACCTTCCACATCTCAACCTCCCGCTCTCGGACATATCCCAATATTCTTTGCAAAGGTTGACTTACTCAAAGCGATTCTTTGCTTCATTACCACGCCTCCACCCCCGTGGAACCGGCCAGATCCTTTTTTTCATGTGCCCTTGGAACTCCAAGAGGAGCTGGCAAAAATCAAAATCCCCTTAAGTTTGGCAACCATTTTGAAACTTCATCACGCTCTCAAGGACCGGTTACCACTCATTTGTTTTGGTTGGAATTTTTTGTTACCTCTACCCCCACGGTCCATGCCACGGTGGGTAATCAACAAGTCAACCATGTTCAAAATAGGCGGAGGTAGCGCGATTAATCTCATCACGGATAAACTCGCCAAACAAATGGGCATCAAAGAACTTTATCGTGCCCCATATGACATCAAATTGGCTAATGGCCATATCACGAGACCTCAAGGCGTCACGCCTCTTCTTCACATCAACATTGGTGACCTCCGATTCCCTTTGGAATTTGGGGTTTGGAAATTTGGGGAAGATCACGGCGATTATGACATGTTGGTTGGCCGACCTTTTCTCCGCCCGGGCCAAGAGTATCCATTCTTGGGCCCACGGATCGGTTAGTCATCGATGGTCACCTCAATGCCACCATGGACTTGGAAGCAGGCAAGATCATTTACGTTGAACATCTTTGAACCCTCTCTCTCAAATCTGATTAGGAAGCTCGAATATCTATCAAGTACAGGCTCCACTGAGTGCGCCTCTCGTCATCCTACCCGAATATCTTTGATCCTTGGGGTGAAATGACTCTTGATCAGGGACGGCTGTGGCGGCTTTGCTTGACCCCTACGGTTCCTTGCAATCGAATTCAGCGGGTTGATCACTTTTCAGTGAGGAATCTCCTGCAGCTCTGCCGATGTCCACTTGTTGTCATGAAGCAACCTGCGCTTGATGAAACTCGGCAACCTCTCTTTTTCACCACGCAGTGCCACGCATCTGTTATGCTCCAACCTCCTGCACACATTGTCGGGGACTTTGAAGTGATACCCCATATTCGGACTCCGAAGTCGAGATCGTGGGCGTTGGCAACAATCACTGTCCGGACTTCGCGCAAATCTTCGACTCCCTATCGTCCGCGGGGCTGTCAAACTCTTCAAAAGTTCAAACACATTTTCGCTTTGGAGCTCTGAGAGATCTTGGGGAATCAACAAAAGCTTGGGGGAACTCACCATTCCTACCAAATCGATGCGCGTCCGGTTTAGCGGCGATCCCGGCTCAACCCCAATTCACCCGTGATCGCGTCAAGGCAGAAATTGACAAGCTCGCTTGCTGCGGGTTTGATCTATGAGGTCAAACATTACGAATGGGTGAGCCCCATTGTCATTGCACTCAAACACAATGGTAAGATCCGCGTCTGCGTGGACTACCGAAAACTCAATCGGGCCCGCGGGCGTGATCATTTTCCACTTCCCTTCACAGACCGGGTTTGGAAGAGGTATTTGGACATGAGATGTACTCCTTCATGGATGGTTTTCGGCTACAATCGGATCTCAATCAAAGAATCGATCAACTCAAGACTACCTTCACCACCGGTGGGGTCACTTTTTGCCTACAAGGTGGTTCCTTTTTTGGCTTATCAAACTCTCCATCCACGTTTCAATGCATCATGCTCTCGGTTTTCATGATTTCATGAAGGAAAATCCCTTCTTACAAATTTTTCAAGATGACTTCTCTGCCTACAGTTCCATGGCTGACCATTTGGATAAATTGGAACTCGTCTTTCAGAAATGTGATGAGTCTGGCATTAGTCTCAATCCGGAGAAATGCACCTTTTGCGTCACCTCAGGAGTTCTGTTAGGCCACGTTGTCAGCAAAGCAGGTATCACCACAGATCCTGCCAAAATCAGTTGTGTGCTCAAGGCTCAAGCACCGGCCAATATCAAAGGAGACACGCTCTTTCACGGGTAAGGTCAATTATTACTCCACCTTCATTTCACGGACTAGCGGCCATTTGCAGATCCCATTTATAAACTCACGGGTGATGAATCCACGGGCTTGGAATTCCCAGGCGGATCTTTGCTTTCCAACGATTGTTACTTTCGGGCCGGTTCTTGTTCCTCCTCAATGGGACAAGCCCTTTCATGTTCATGTCGATGTCACCGGCGTTTGCTATTGGGCTGTTCTTTCTCAAGAATATGATCGCACACCGACAAACCAAATCGTCGCCCGGCCCCGAAAACTCAATTCTGGCGGCGCAACTATTCTGCCCCAGGCGTGAAGCTTTGGGTCTCATTTTACGTGTCCAGCGCTTCCGTCACTACCTTTTGGGCAGTCAAATCAAGTTCTTTGTTGATCACCAAGCACTCCTTTATTTGATCAACAAATCCCGCCCCGGGCGCATTGCTTTCGTTGGGTCCTTCTTCTCCAGAATTTGCCCCTTTTGAAATTGTTCACAAGGCCAGCAAATCTCATGTGGTCGGATTATCTTTTCACGCATCCACAGATGATCCCTCAAGCTGGAGTCTCGGGCGCCTTTCACGATGCTCAACTTTTTTAGTCACGGCAACACCACATTGGTTCCATGATTTTCAGCGATTACCTCCTCACGGGTGCTCTTCCACGGAAGGCGAGGCGGCTCTCTCACATAGCGGCAATCCCCGTCGACATCAATTTCTCCGCGAGGTCGTGACTACACCATGGTTTGGGGACATCTCTACAAAAAGGGTAAGGATACCATCCTTGCCGTATTTTGTGTTCTACCTCATGAAGTTCGGATATTGTTAGAAGCTCATCAAGGGCTAGGTGGTGGTCATTTTCATGGTGACACCCGGCCGCATAAAATCCTTCTCGATGGGTATTTTGGCCCCACGCTCTTCAAAGGCGCTGCGCCCGCGCCCGCCCGCGTGTGATGCTTGCCCGGTGTGGGGGGGCCCCGACGACCCGTGACGGCTCTTCCCTTGGCCCGGTTGCCGCCCCACTTCCCTTGACAAATGGGGAATGGATTTTGTGGGACCCATCGACCCTCTGGCGGCACCCGTGCGCTACATTCAGTTCTCAGCGACTCACGGCTACTAAATGGAAGCTTGCGCACTTCCGGACAACTTTGCGGCAAACCGCGACCAAGGTCCTCTATCAACAAATCATCAGCGATTCGGCTGCCCCACGGGCTGGTGGTTGATGTCGTGGTGTCCATTTTTATCAATCATACCATCAAGGAGGGCGGATTATCTCGATACATCATCACAAGAGCACACCTTACTATCCTCAAGGTAATGGTTTGGCGAGAAAGCACCAACAAAACTCGGTCACCATTCTCAAGAAAATTTGTGGCCTTCCACGCTTGGGTGGCAAACAAAACTTCCCTCTTGTTCTTTGGGCCTACAATACTTGTTTCAAGATAGCTCTTGGTCACACTCCTTTCAAATTGGTTTATGGTCGAGGAAGCTCTCATGCCATTTGAATATATCCTTCCAACACTCCGTTTTCAAGCAGCTCGCCCACAATCGCTTTGTTGCACTCAAAGAAAGGGTCTATCAATTGGAGCAGTTGGATGAACTTAGAAGGGATGCTAATATTCGTGTTCTTCATGGACAACGATTTGCAAAAATCTTTACATGACAAGCGTCGAAGACAAAAACATTCAAAGAAGGAGATTTGGTTCTTCTTTATGATTCTCGGTACAAAAAATTTTTAGGGTAAACTTAAGTTTTAGTTGGCTGGGCCCTTATCAAATTGTTCAAGTGGTTCGACCCAGTTTTCCAAGCTGGCTGAGTTAGATGGCACTCCATTACCTACAGCGGTTAATGGCTTTCGCCTCAAAACATTTCATCACCTGAAGCGAAAATCAACAAGCGAATCTGGTTCAAGAAGCAAAAACACAATGGATAGTGACTAAGCAGTGGCATATTATATTATAAGTGGATATTTTTACAAAATGCGGGCACTGACCAGCTCTTTTCGCTATAGGGCGCCCTATATACAAAACGGGCTCGAGCCTATCTACTAAAACCTAAGAAGAAAAACCCTCTACTCAGGGTTGGGCGAGGAGGTGATCTTGAGGAGATGGTAGAGGTTACGCTTTCGGGGTCCCAGCGAAGGTGCGAGAACCACCTCCATCCCGTTGGTATGGTCGGGATGTTCGGCCATCGGAACACCGGCCATCCATTCGCGAGCCCGCGGTTGTGGCGGCGCCGGAGATCGAACAATTCATTTTACGGGTGATCCCTCTTGGCGGTTCGTCGGCATTGTGCGGTTCTCGTTCAAACCCGGCATCGCCATGCTGGCGCCATCGAATGTCCCGGCTTCACTCCGGTTAGTCTTATATAGCCAGCCAGGAACTACTAGTCGGCGTGGACCAATCGAGAAATTCGCCAGCGTGTTTTGCAATGCAAGGCTCTTTCTAAAGCGAGAATCTTTTCTCCGCCGCATATCTAGCAAGGGTACCCTCGACACATTCGTTTTAATGATATCCCACTTGAGTTGCCGGCATTAAATGCCATTGCTTCTTTTCATACCCGTCAAACATTAATATGTGTCCTTTGGCCTTTTTGTCACATCCGATCATTCTCTCCGTCTCATCTTCACGGTTCATTGCTTCTCCCTTTGTTGTTGGGGACTTAGCCAAATTTTTTGCCTCTCAATCCCATCCTTGGCATCTTTCATTTTGGCACCATCAGCGGTTCTGGTTTAGCCCTCATCATACCCCCTAAACCTTTTAGTCTCTCTAGCCTTGAGTTCCAGCTCTCGCTTTCTTCACCACGGTTCATACATTCGGCGGCTTTTAAGCCATGGCAGCCCCAAACTTTCTACACTTCAAACTTACGCTCCCACGAGGATCACGACTCTTTTTGGTCACGTATCTTTCTCGGCCCACCTTTCGAGAGGCCCTTGTTGGTGCAGTCGGAAGTTGCGGGCGTCACAAGCTTTACAAATTTTCTACAAATGGAGCTCAGGCCCCAAATCGGCGCAATTGCGGCCGGTTCATCGCACACATCGTCAGCGGCGGGAAGGCTTTGCTCTACGGTCGATGGCACCACCATTTACTTACTTTCGACATTTGATTTACGGGGTATTAGCATCCCTTTGCAAAACCTTACGTTTCTTGGGCTGCTTTCTACGGGACATGGGCGTCCTTTCGGTTTGGCGCTCCGCTTATCAAGCAAACCGGCATCGCCTCACAAATATTGCCAAACCACATGATACTTTTGTGAAGTTTACGTGGGAAAGAAAATTGCTTGGGCATTCCATTAAGAACACCCACATCAATAAATTCGTTTTACAATATGGTCATCAACGCCATCCACTCCAATGCATGTTGATTGGCCCGGCTTTATTCTAGCCTTCTTCAAAGTAGGCCGCATCCAGGGGCTACTCCCTCCTCTGTCTCACGAAATTTCCGTGGGAGGCCATCTTGAGGCCCTCATTCGTCATTATCTTCCTATTCTTGAGAGCCCTTCCACTTCCCATACCTCCTTTCGGTAGCTCTCTACATTCCGGCGTCAAACTCAACAAAATTTGTACCTTCGCCCGAGCATCCCCTCGTCTGTTCAACCTCGGGCCGTGCATATTCTTTGTATCCTCTTCCTCCTCACGAGGGCCACGCCTACCCATTCTGCCATGCCTCTAAACAATCTCGGACCCGGCGACAGCGGGGCCACTGAACCTCCCCATCCTCGGCGGCTCTGTACAACTTCCGGCCAAGATGTTCAGCGGCGCCCTGCGGCTACAAGCATCGGGGAGGCTCTCATGGTGGTGTTGGCGTCACGGAGGCTCCGATCTTTGTTCAAAAAGACCTTCAAAGCTGCCCTTTGCCCATATTCAAACTTTGGAGGCCCAACTTCAAGAAAAGCCTGGCGGCTCTATTACAGGCCCATATAGATGTCACAAGTGCTCGAGGATGGAGACCAGCCTACTTACGGATCAGCGGGCTCGGCTCAAACAGAAATTAGGGACTTCTTTGGAACAAAACAAGTCCAAAGATACTCTCACGGGTGAAAAGGAGAAACACATTGCTAAACTTCGGCGCCTTGTACGAGCTTTGTGACAATTACAACACTCAAGTTCACAACCTCAGCGGCGTGGCTTCGACTCACCTCCCTTGAAGCTTAGCTTTCCCGCTCACCAATCGGTTAAAGTCCCTCCGGACTCGGTATTTGGAGGTTGAAACAAAAGGTCATCGATGATGCGGAGATTGCCACGCCGTCTCGGACTCTGGGCAATCCTCTTCACATGCCACGCTTCGGTAAGCGGGTCCGTGATGGTCCGTCTTTTGTTAGAAAAGGAGCATTGGATCCGTGACCTTGAACATCGACTCCGACAAAGCGGTTCAATCTGCTAAGGAAGCCCAAAACAAGCGGGAGGGATATCTTGAAATTGCTACCAACATCCGGTGGACTTCTCTACTCCTTCCAGCTATCTTGACTATGTGGTGGCCCGGCGGCACCTCTTTCTTTTGAAGTGGTACGGCCAATGGCAAAGTTCATCAACCGCCACTCACCGGTGTGGACTTCAACCGGATATGGCGGATCTTTCTATAGAAGATAAAGGGTTTATTTTGTGCACTCTTAGTCTTTGATCAACTCATGGTTGAAGATCACGAATTAGTCATCTTAGGAGTTGTCGACCTATGGCATATGTTTTCATGACTTCTACGGCGGATCTCCGGGATAAATTCGGGATGAGGCCCATCATGTTTTTAGCGGCAACTCCAATGCTGCTTGGTTGTTATCAACCACCAACAAATATTTCAAGGATCCTTTTTCGGTCTCGGACTTTTGAGCGAGTACATACCTAAAGCGGCTCGGCGCACTTACCTCTATGGCGGTGAAACATTGGAGCAGGTCAACAAAAAATCGGCACACCACGATGATCTCGAATTTGCCCGATTTATATGCGACGCGGGAGGCTACAATCAACTCCGTGGCCTTACGGAAAGCAAGACCATCCCGCGGGTTGGGTCAATCCTCTGTCTATCAATTACTCTCTACTTGAATGGGACCATTGGTGTCGTGCTCTTGATCAACATCTTGTTCAAGCATTTCGGGACATGGCTCCGCAACCCCGCCTGCGGGCATGCTTCCCTCTCCATATGCTTCCTTAGGGCCCCTCCCCCACGGTTCCTTTCTTACATTTGGCGTCTTCCCTTTTGGACAAAGGTCATGGATGGCCATCTTTGGGTCGACTCGCCCTCGGATCTCCACGGATCTCGGTGGGATCCCGATTTGTCGGGCGCTCCAAGCGGGAGGATAATGCCACTTTGGACACTACGAAAAATTGGATTTATATCGGTGCCTCACGGACCCTTGGGATCCACCGTCAAAGCTGGTTTTACGTGCGGCTCTCAAATGCATCTGGTCAGCTCTTTCAATCGGCGTCCGTTCTTTCAATGTAATCCAGAATGCGATTGTCGGTGCCGCCGGTCTCCAAACTGCCTTCTCATGGAGTGCGGTTTGTTCCTTGACGCCCATCTTTGCCACGGAAGACATAGTGCGCTCCCACTTTCTCATTGAGGCCCATCACGCCCTAGGGCTCAACACCCCTGAAAGCTCTTCAAAACGCGCCCGGGACCTCATTGCTCATTACCATAATGGCAGGCCTCATTCGTGAGGATCACTTTCCGGCTCTTTGGTTTCCCGCCCTCGGAAGCCATTCCTCCTTTTCTTGATTGAGTGTCGTTTGGTGGGGAGTGTTAGTCTGTGCCTCTGGTTGGGACTATTCATGCACCTGACGGACGAGGTCAAGCTCAAGGATCCACGGTCGATACGGGTCAGCCATCAAAGGCCAGTGAGAAGACCAAGCGGCGAGACCCCAGCGATCAAAGCTTGGAGCACGCTATCAAGAGCATCCTTCAGACAAGTGATGGCCCGCCACCGCCAGCGTCGGCGTCAGGCGTGATTCTAGGCACTTCAAGAGGCACCGCCAACATTCACGCAAATCAGGCCTCCTTTGAGTTCGACGCAGAGATCGGTCGAGTGTCTATATTGGGTCAAAGGCCATTGTACTATATATATGATTAGAGCTAGCACATGAAGGCTAGATGAGTTTTTAATCTTGTCTCGTTTCAGTCTTCTCTCGATTGCGAGAGCTCATGTATGTTCATCATTGATATCAAGGAAGCTTATCATTTTCCTCTCATTGTTCTTTTTGTTCTGTTTTCTTCTTCTTGTTCTCTTCTTGCAAATCCCGCATGACAAAGTCCCCCGACTCTCCTGTTAGATCCACGGGTCCTCACAGAGGGCTGTCTTCCAGGAGTTCCCGAACCCAGACCCCAAACATCTTATAACTGACGATTGCAACTCTAAACATTTTGCTGATATTCATACAGAATCTGACGGGATGCTATGATGGTGCAATCTGATCTGCCTTGGCAAAGGGCGAGTAGCAACACTGATGTTTCACTGTGTTAGATGAAATTTAATAACCTCAACGTCTTAAGGAAGGAAGGAAGGAAGGAAGGAAGTATATTTTGACGTCCAGGGAGGCCAACTGGCCTATGAGACGGTGATACAATATAGCGGAAAGTTTTTAAACACAAAAGAAAACCACAGAAACCCTGTACAATGTGTCTCTACCACTGGGATGAAAAAACCCCCCATGTGGGAGGAAAAACCCTTGTAGTAGGCGTTGAGAGGCCCTATCTGGGCGCTTAAATTCCCTGTGCCATGAGGGACTCCCTAACGGTGGAGACTTGCAGAATGTAGGACGTGAGACGTGCAACCATTGGCGAAGCCAGCAGTTGATGAATTGATATCTTAGAGCATCTTAGATCGGCATGAGCTGCTCGGATGTGTGTATATGCTGGGCATTCCTGTAGAGCATGGTGTTCATCTTCTACTATCTGCATGTGACAGCACTGGCATAATCTCTCATGCCAAGGGATTCCCTGCCCTCCATCCGTACCCCAGCGGTCTGTCTTAATTATGAGATGGTGGGACCCTGTCCTTATTGCAGCTATAGCTCTCCGTTTCTTGGTAGAGATGTGTGCCTTCAAATACTGGTGGGGGCCATGTTCAAGCGACGGATTAACCTGCGTGTGGTAGTGCTTTGTTTTGGGCTTTGCAAGAGTGGGCGCATCCCACAGAGAGGCAGCAAAGCGCTCATTCAAATGCAGCTCCTGCTCCGCGATATCCGACATATCCATAATGTGTTGATAGTCTATGGACCATCTTGCGAACTATCCCCTACAATGCTCCTGCCACACTCTCTTCAGACATTGTGGCCCTTGTGCCAATAACAGAGCCCGGGGAGGAAGACGTCGTGCATTCTGTCAACCTTATGGAAATACGCAAGGTGAGGAGACCTTGTTGCTATAAAATCTAAGTTCGCTAGTGGCATGACAGATTTCTATTTGTAGAGTAAGATCATTATGTCTAGATTCATTTGGAGGTTGGGTAAGGATAATTCTCCTGGGTTACGACTTATTGCATAAGCTCTTACCTATTGTATCCCTTTTGATAAAGCCACACTTAAACCAGTTCCTCCATGGACCACTTTGCTTTATTGTGCATCCATTGACTCAAATATGTTGGCAAATGGTTGGAGACTTAACAATTGTAGCATGGTATAACTCAGGCCATTTGCTGGCATGGAAGGCTTTTCAGTTAAAGTTTTTGTTGGGGCGATGGGATTGAGCTCTTTGAATGAAAGTTGCTGATTATCTACAACCTATTCTACCACAACAAGAAGATATTTTGGTGTGGGTGTATCGTCAGGAGGTTAAGGAATGCAGACTTGTGAACTCTATGTATAAGCTGCTTCTTGATATTGATATCCTTAAGTGGTCCCTTCCATTCCCATCCTCAATGGTGTAGATGTAGAATTGGGTATGGGATAAGCTACTTCATCTTAAAGTGGCAGTAGATTGGTGGCAGATTCTTCACAAATGTCTTTGGGTTGATGTGCTTGTCCACAGGTTTGGCCGTAGAATATCATATCTATATCCAGTATGTAAGCAGAGTTCTGAAACTATTGAGCATTGCTTTTTCATGTGTGGCCACCTTAGACATGTATGGGATTGGTTATTCTCCCTTTTTAGGTCTCACTAACAAGTCAACAAGCGCTTTTGGCAATTTATCCAAGTACTTGAAAAAGTTAGAAAGCCAGACTTTTCATTTAGCAGAAAGTTGGTTGTTGTGGACTATCCAAAAAAGACAGACTGGTACTCTTCAAAGGTCTAGATGTGGCAAATGGCTGCGTTCTTCAATATGTCCAGGTAGCAGTATTAAGTCTTATCATTGTTCTTCACTTACCCCTTATAAGAGGCGACTGATCTTTGAGAAGTATTTAGATGTGCACTCTTATGCATAGACAGGTTGTTTCACTCGGTGGATTCATGCTTATCCTTTGAAATTTTATTTTTGTCTTTGCATCTTTACTTGTGCTTGACTTCTGATTAAATAAAGACCGACGTCCTTCAATAAAAAAGGTATCAAAGCTTTATTATGAATATCTAATTATGTAGTGCAAGGCCAAGGAATGACTAATATGTATATACTAGTAAAAGTATGATATAGTAAGTATTTTCTTTATTTTTGCCATTGTTGAATTGACTATGCAAGCTAATCCCTCGCTTTCCATTATAATAGACAGTATACTGCAATGCCTATAACAGTTCACCGATGAAGATCAGGAAAAACAAGCAAAAAAAACTGAAGGTGTCATGTAATTTGAATAGTGTTGATTACAATGCGGTTGCAAAATTGTGTAGGTGAAAAATAAAATCAACAAGGACTTGAACATTGGTTAGAATTTGTGACTGAAAGAGTTCAATTATTAGAGTTAGAATCACAAAATGTAAAGGCATTGTAGAATGGCCCAAATATACGTTGAATTTGAGGATATAGATTTAGCAGAGAGAGATATAAAAAGAGTCATTGCAAGTTTATTCAAACAATAGACTATATTGTGAGATATAAAAAGAGGCATTGCAATTATATTCAAATAATAGACTATGCTTATATGTCTGATGCTAGCCCTCATGCTACTCTTATATTTATTGACACAAGTGATAGAAAGATTATAGCTTGACTATTCAAAGCATTGCATATGTTACTCTTACCTGGTATTTGAATCACTTAGAGATAGAGCTTTTGATAACATGATAACTCTAACAAGTTCTTTGCCGCAACTTTTAAAGTTGGAAACATAGGTAACATCATTTTGGAGACATCTTCTAGTTGCATTCCTCTTTATCAAGTCTATTTTTAGGATGCCTGCCAATCAATGAACTCCATTGCAACCGCGTATGACCTTTTATCATAGATTTAAATGGCCAGAAGTCAAGTACTATTGTATGGTTCCCTACATTCTTAACATAGATCTAAATGACAATATTTTATTTTCTTGTAGTATATTTGTTTTATATTCAATTGCAAGTCAGATGTTTTCCATAAACAATGAAAGCATATGTTGTGTAAGCAATTTCTCAACCAATTCTTTAGAATGTAGTTCACTTATTATGAGATCTTCAAGTGCATTGACCACATCTAGAATTAGCAGACGCGAATAGTAATTCGGCACTATAATCTTTTTGAGAACACGATAATCAATGACGAGCCGCACAGAATCGTCCTTCTTTTTGACAAAGAATATGGTGCTCCAGTAGGGGATTGAGAATGTCAAATGGAGCCCGTAGCTAGATTATCCTCAATATAATATCAAAACCTTCAAGTCAACAGGAGATAGACCATATATTGGACCATATGGCAGCATTGTTTCAGGCTATAAATCAATAGCACAATCATATGGACGATGCTGTAGGAGGTTGCTAGCCTTGACTTTGTTAAAAACATCAGAGAAATTGCCGTATTTATCTGAAAGCATTGGAACAGGATTCACCGATGCAGAGGTAGCCGACGGATTAACCTAGATTGCAAATACTGAAATTGGATCATGCCCTTAATAAAATCTTCGAGAGATGAAACTGAGGGCTTGAAGAAGCCTCCACAGAAACAAGAGCCGGAGCTGGAACTGAAGCAAGAACTGGAACATGAACATGAACTGGAGCGCCCACAATACTGCACGGATTGAAGTAGATGTTAGTGTAGATGCCTAAACTGCAGATGAACTGGGGCTAGAGCTAGAACTAGCAAACCGAAAAGATCTAGTACGCAATCAATCTGAGGGTTATGTAGTTCGAGCCAGGGCAGACCCAAGACTACTGACACATGTGGGCTAGCATGAGATTTAAGGAAATGCTACAAGGAGCTCCCTTGAACAAAACTCGAAGAGGTGCAGTACAATCCACGACTGCGCCCGAGGAGACCTCACGTCCATCAATCACACCGACGGAACTGGATACTCAACCTTGCTTTCAAGAAAGACGTGCTTAGTAGCGAACACACCATCCATAAAGCAAGCATTTGCACCACTATCAAGTTGCGCCAATGCTTCCAATCTCCCAACCTCTAATTCCAATGATATAGAGATAAAAAAAATTCCTTATTAACCTTGTCAGAAGAAATAAACCCTTCACTACACGTGGGGGAAGTCTGAGGGATGGGGGCTAGTCATCGAGAGACTCCAACTACTCAGACCGGCCCCTGGAGTTTTTCAACTGATTTGGGTACTTAACAGGACAATCGCGAGTGATGTGGCCAGCCCCACCACAATAGAGGCAGAGTTTAGCCTCTTTTCAGCGCTGCTTCTCGGCCGCAGACAAGGGCCCTCGAACCACATGGT
Source organism: Isoetes taiwanensis (assembly GCA_021234155.1). Classification (NCBI taxonomy): domain Eukaryota; kingdom Viridiplantae; phylum Streptophyta; class Lycopodiopsida; order Isoetales; family Isoetaceae; genus Isoetes; species Isoetes taiwanensis. The sequence goes on along the minus strand of JAJEKV010000045.1, from coordinate 703,987 downwards.
CAATCTGATACCGGGCCATATGATGTGGGCGGTGCAGACGCTGTTGTGACTACTAAAACTCGTAAAATTAGGGAAACAGATTGATTTCGTCTTTCTTGCCTATGCTCAAAAAGACGACTATCACAATCAACCGCAAAATTGATAGCTTCATCTTTATGGGATCCTCTGTGATCAGCAGCATATTTTTTACATCATCGTGAAGCCCTCGTCAAAAACAATCTCGAAGGGCTAAGTCATCCCAGGCCATATCTATGGCAATCTACCGAAACTCAGAGGCGTAAACTGAAGCCATACAAGAACCTTGCCTAAGGTTGCCAAGCTTGGTAACTACTGTGCAATGTCAATCAATGTCTTTAAAACACGCCTCAAGTTCAGCAGCGAATGCGCAAAGTTCTGTAACTCGGGGCCTCCCTCTCCAGCAAGGGGGCAAACCAACTCAAAGCTGGCCCAAAAAATGGGGACTCAACTAGCCTGAGCTGTTCACAATCTGTGGGATACATGTGAAGATGGAGCTGAATAACCAGCCGAATCTGATTCAAGAAACCCTGAATCTTGAAGGTTGATTCATGAGATGCAACCCATTCTCTTAGCTCGTTATTATCCAACTGCAACTGCTGACATACTTGAACAAGCTGCTGGACTTCTTATAATAAGGTCGAAACTTCCTCTATAGAAATGAAATCACCAAATATGAGCAAAAAAAACATGCTTAGGATCAAAGCAGGCAAGAACCGGTAAGATATTCTGATTCAAACTATAATGAACCTACGCGAAAACAAGAGAAATACGTGGAAAACATGGAAGGAATACGCAATAAATATGCCAAGAACGGCGAAGAATCTGATATATAATGAAGAAACAAGAATACAATGGCCCAAAAGCAAGCAAGAACACAAGACAGATGTCTAGAAGGCTCAAGACTAGCGTTGAACCGGAATATCCATGCTAGCGCCAAATGGGCCCTTTATATACTAGAAAGGGGTCTCTTTTCTGCATGAATGCATGTGGGATATAGCCAAGTTTTGGAATATTCCAGAATCATCTAGTATGCATGAAGAAAAATGCAAACGTAGTGAACAAGGATTGGTAGTGAACTTGACAAAGATGCTTGACTCGCAACTAGAATATTGTAAGTTTAAATCCTACCTCGTGCAACTATTTTTTTTGCATCCGTACGACGACCATCTTTTGTATATATGATACAAATACCTGTATGGTCGTCACACATATATAACATCTTGAAATGTTATTTCGAGAAACCGGTCGACCCCGTTGAATGAGAGCCTTCACAGCTCGAAGTTGAGGAGCCAAAAACAGAGGAAGATAAGGAGGCCAAAGCATTAAACAAGCTGCCGAAGCCAATAGCCAAGCTAGTAAAGGAATTTCATGATTTGTTTCCAGATGAGATCAAGCAACTCCCACTATACAGTGGAGTCGAGTGTGAAATAACACTTGAACCAGGGATTAAGTCTACAAGTAAGACACCTTACAGAATGTCACCTCAAGAGTTGACGGAATAAAAGAAGCAATTGCAGGAGTTGCTAGACCTAGAGTTTATAAGACGTAGTGTCTCTCCGTTCGGGGTGCCAATCCTATTTGTCAAGAAGAAAGACGAAAGTTTAAGAATGTGCATTGGCTATCGTTAATTAAACAAGCTCACCATCAAGAACAAGTATGTGTTGCCCCGATCAGACGATTTGATGGATCACCTACAAGGTGCAAAGTTTTTCTTGACTTGAGGTTAGGCTACCATCAGATCAGGATCAAGGAAGAAGACGTTCGTAAGACTGCATTCAGGACGAGATATGGCCATTACGAGTTCACAGTGATGCCATTTGGGTTCTTCAATGCCCCAACAACATTTAGGAGACTCATGAACGACGTTCTTCGTGAGTTTCCAGACACGTTCATCATAGTTTTCTTTGATGAGATTTTAGTGTACAACAAATCCTTGGAGGAGCATGCCCAACACTTGAGGAAGGTACTTGAAAAGTTGAGGAGACCAACTTTATGAGAAGCTATAGTTGCTTCTAAATGACATAACATCTATGCATATATGGATAGACCTATACTCGTTGAATTTCGTGCTACTTCCAAGCACGCTTGGAACACCATGCTACATACATTGACAATCCTTAAGCCTCTTTGGGTGCACCTTCTCGATCCCAATTCTTTACAACTGACTGGAGATTTCATTACCCAAACTATGATAGCATATGCTGACTGGACTCCATCTCCCATCAATATTGATCACTACTGGGATCATCGATTTGTTCGAAGGCACATCTGGCAAGAAGGTGAAACTTTGGACAATTCAAGGGATTAGATCGATATTCCAAACAAAGAATGCTATAAGTCTCCTTCAAATGCTATACTTGGGTTGACTTAGTTCATCAATAAAACTGCCACTTCTCAAAATCCATCTATCTGCAGGCAAGCTGACTTCATCAACTAAAAACTAACTAAACATCAACTAAAAATTATTGTTTTTAACAACTTCTTATTTTAGATCGAGCTGTTATTCATGCTAGTTGACCAGTTTAAGCTCACTAGCTCACCGCCATGAGATTCTAAAACATGATACATGAAGTTACCATTTCTAGAAACTTTATCAAAAATTACTATTTTTAGCAATTTCTATTTTAAAATGAAGTGCCTATTCCTGTTAATTGATCAGTAAATGCTCAATAGCTTACCTCCATAACGTTCTGAAAGATCTAGTAACAATTACTATGAACATACAATCTTTAGATACTTTCATTTTAAGTTGAGATGCTTATCCATGTTATATTTTAGAGCGCGCCGACAAGAACTGTGGGCAATGGCAACTGTTCCTTGAGTGGATGACATAGCTTAAGTATAGTGGAGAGACTAAGTGGAATCTTGATTTTGGAGAAGATTGAAATTCTTGAACATGTGGAGGACCAAAAGAAATATGAGAGTACCCCATACCATGCTGTGGAGAAGATGGCTGGGAGGGCAATGGTATACGTCTAGAGGGAGGGAATGTGGATATAAGTGTTGTCCAGCGTTTGAAATTAATGAGAAGTGTGATGCACAGGAGTGTGATGGGGCGATTGTGGTTGAGAACAGTGTTTGCAAGCTGGCGGAGACCATGGCCGAGAGCAAACACGAGGAGTAGGTAGTGCAGATTGAGCACGCGAATGAATACAGCCATCTTCAATATCATAATCAGCATCATACATGTCGCGAGCAGCTTCCCTGCGCTGATAGTGATCCAATCGAGTTGCAGTTTGGCTAAGAAGCTCCTCCGGAGTAAAGGTACGAGCAGACATTGTCGAAATGGGAAAAATAACTAAGACCCGACAACGGTGCCAGTGTTTAGGGTCTGGATTGGGGATCACCTGCAAAACAACCATCTGTGAGGATCCTTGGATCAAGCAGGCAAATCCTAATAGAGTGTCACGCGGAATTTTGCAAAGAGATCAGAAAAGAAGGAAGGAAACAAACAGAAACTCAAAGAGACAATATGCTAAGATAAGGCTCCTTGAATATCAATTAGAGTACATGAACTCTCGTCACGCGAGAGGAATGAAACGAAACAACTCTCTCTCCAAACTAAAGATCTATCTCTACTAATATATATAAAACACTGGCCTTGGGCCCAGAATAGATAGATGGCAGATTTTGGTCACCAACTCCTGGATCATATGCATAATTTAAGAGAATCTTGCATTGCTGTCATTAGTGTCTAGAATCCCGCTAATTTGAGGCCGAACTCCCCGGAGGTCGTCATTTGTCTTGTCTGGCTCTCTTCTTTGATTGGGGCGTGGACTTCTGCTGGTCTTCGGCGAGGGCATGGATCTGCTACCTGACGCTTGACCTGGTCCCTTGGCTCTACCCTGTGTGGAATTCAGGAATAATCCTATGCCTGACTGCACAGGACTAACAATACATCAACACAATCGAACAAATTGCTGATATATTGACAAAATCATTGCTAGTTAGCAGGTTTTAGGAACTAGGAAACATATTAAAGTGTAGCAATAGGGAAATATTACATGGGGGAAATGATAGCAGTTAATCACATAATATTTGCAGTTGGCCAGGATATAAGTTGGTAAAGAACTTCTTGTGAATGGATACAAGGTTATGAAGCTTAAGTTGAATATAAGGTCATTGTAAATAATGATCTAAGAGGATTTTTCGTGAGGAAAAAGGTTGGATACAATTGACCAACTTTGGCTAAGATTATTTTGAGCTAGAACGTCTTTAATCACTCAAGACCTTATATGGAAATATAACTATACGAGGTATAATTGTGGATGGTTAAATGGTTTGGAGCCAATATGAAAATTAGGTTGGGAGCTCGGCAAGCGAGGGGGTGAGATCGGCCCGGCTATGCTATGGGATTGATTATTATAAATCAAAGTAATATTGTTTAATGCAGTCATCTTGCAGCGAGAAGTGCCTTGCAGATTGTTTGGACGAGCTTGGGCTCTCGGAGATTAAAGTCAAATATGCTACAGTAAATGGGTCAATCCCAAATGAATAGTAAATTCATGGTAGCATTTCAATAGTCAGAGATAATCAAAGGTATTTTAATCTTCTAAGGCGAGAAGCTCTACATCTTCTTTGCCACATCTGATACTATGGCGGACTCACGTCCGAGCTTCTTCCCAACATGCAGCAAATACTAAAGGAGCATGTCTTTATTCTTTTCCGCCCATTAGCTGCACCCCACTCCTCCCTGTAGTTAGGGTGTCAAAAATCCCTTATGGATTGAATCGAATTAAGCCATAAACAACCTAGATTGGGAACTAAACCAAGTGAATATTCCTCCAATTCAAATGAAAAACCAAAGGACCCTGTAAGAATTAAGGCCATCTGAAGCATCTACTTCGAAAGATGCAAGCACAAAAAGAGTTTCAGGTAGCAAACTTCATCCTGCGCGCTAACTTGGACCTAGACTACCATCCTCCATAGAAGTACTAGAAGAGGCTACACACTCTGTCTTCATGCTATGCAAGGATTCTCACAGGGCCTGCCCCAAAGGGTGGTCTACTCGCTCCCCTACACATCTTATGTCCCAGCATAAGCCACAAAATCCAGATACAAAATCCTCTTTCTTCATTCCAACTGTGTAGACCTGAACCTACTTGTAGAATCGTCTCTTCCCCTTACTGGGACAGGGGTTGACTGACAGTAAGGAAGGACAACATTCCATATAGTTTCAGGCACAAAGGGTAGACTGCAATATCCGCCACATTCGTCTAAGATGCATAAGGATGCAAACCCTCTAACCGTCTATTCCCTAGCATTAGCGAAGAATCACATACTTCTACCATTGCTCGGGCAACCATCGCCACCGCCCTATGACCTAACCCTAAGTGCCATTTCCTTAGGTCAGCCAGAACAATATTATTAAGATATATATCTCTTGTAGATCAAGCTTGTAATGTGCCAACATGACACCATTTCCTTGGGAAAAAGGTAAGGCATGAGTGCAAGCAGATAGAGCATTGACAAAGGTAATGTCCGAGGCTTCGTCACTATAGTCATACTGTGCATAGCCTATAACAATTGACATCCATGTAAATATATTTCTTTCTGAAAAGACTTAAAAAGCATCCTCAACACTTGATCATTTGGTATAAACATCAACAAGAGCACTGCCAATAATGACATCCTTGTTATAACCTGTAACCAAAACCTCTGAATGGACCAATGCTGACAAGTCGGCACAAGCACTAAGAACCCCCCCAAAACCCTATTTGGGCTAACTCTGTCTAGCTGCATTTGAGTGAATAGGTGTAGTGCTTCCTTCCAATTGTTGTGTTTGGCATATCCTGCAATAAGCATGGCCCAAGTGAAGACATTTGGTATGATCATCTTCTAAAAAATGTTGTGTGCACCATTTAAGCATGTACATGCCAAATACATCTTAATCAACGTATTGTATACAAACACCCTTGGAACAGAAGTAGTTTTGACAATGAAAGCATGAACCTTCTTTCCGTTTCCAAGAGACTTCCCATTTATACAGTATGGTAAGAGAGATTTACAAGAATCAAAGCAGGCCTCTGAGATATATCCCTCGAATCGACCTCTCTTACTTTGTTGGTGTCCAGACTCATGCCCCCCTGGCGTATCAAGGCTCACCTATATTACACAATTTGTATCTAATAAAAAAAGAACCAATTCTAGTCCAATCTAGTGAGTAAATGTAACCTTAGTGCTAGTCTAAATTCTATAATGCCCATCTTTTTTCACTGCAACCAAGCATGATGTGGAAAAAACATAACCAATTCTAGTTTAATCCAATGAGTAAATGTAACCTTAGTGCTAGTCTAACTGTGATGCCCATATTTTTTTACTGCAACCAAGCATGATGTTGTGGAGGACATGACAAGTTTCCCATGTTTTTGAATGGCAATGAGAAAGTGCTTTCATTAATAAAGAAAATATGGGGATGAGGGCAATAATCCTCTTTTAAAGGATTATAAAATCTTCCTCCATTTGCCAGCATAGTATTTCTTGACCCATGCATGCTTTGTCTAGTTTCGAATTGCAAAGATCTAAGAACTACAATGTAACCCTTTCGAGCCATTTGTCAAGCATTCAGATTAATTAACTTTCTTAAAAAAAAGGAAGAAAACAATTCTTGCTGTGACGTTCCAGCACAGTATACGGTCACAGGACGTATACTGTACTGTCTCGTCACGCGTACACGCCACTCCGACTGACGTGTACGCCGACGTGTAGCCAGGTGGGTAGCCCCTAGGGGGCAACTTGCTAGGTATGTGCATTTCTTATTAATGTGCACATGCACATTTATTTAGGTGCACACATTTCCATGTAGGCACATTTGGCCACCTAGCCATTAAAGGCAAGTGGGTCCATTTCCAATTATCCCACATGCCTAAAGGGATAATTGGAAACCCTAAGCCCCAACCCTTGCCTATTTAAGTAGGAGAACCCTAACTTGCCCATTTTCGTTCCTAGGGTTTTAGAGCTCTGTTTTGGCTGCCCCAAGAGCCAAAACCGCCTCCCAGACTCTGCCCAAGAGAATTGCACCATTAGTTTCCCTTGATTCGAGCAGTTCAGTAGGATGGTCGAACTCAGGTCAGGAGGAGCAACTCATGGATCAGGTATGTAGTCGATTTAATGGTCTAAACTGTTTTCTAGTCATTGTATCAGTAGGTTTAGCCTATTAAATCGCCTTTAGCAGCTATCTAGATCTCTAGATACCAGACTCTAACTAAAGAACCTAACTCTATGATATAGATTAGATCTAGTTCTTTAGTTCTTCTGTGATGTATATGGATGATGTATCTCTGTGAACTCCTTGTATTGGGAAGGGGGGTAGAGACTTCAAGCTTGGTAGTAGATGCTCCTAGATTAGCCTCTCTAGCACACCATAGATTCGGCCTGTGCACAAGAACCACACCTGGTTGTGGGTGAAGGGGCCAGACTGGCTAAGGAGGAGGTTCGTGTTCTGACTCTTGAACGACCCCTCTGGTGTGTAAGGCCTACCGGGGATCATTGTGACTAGGTCTAATGGCTTGCCACTGCGTGTGGGCAAGGCATGGGCTCGACACTCGTGGGGTGGTGGATATGACCTTCCAGTGAGTTCAAGTCGAATAAGGGCAGTGGCCCTCTAGTCACCTTGAGTCAGCATGTAGATCTCTGGAGGGAGTGATCCCTATCTGCCCCATCGGGGCTGGGGAGATGTAACTCAGTAGACGTAGCCCCTTTGGCTATGCACCCGGTGGGCTACAGTAAGGTCCCAACACTTTTCAGCCTACTCTGCAAAGTGTGCACAGGAGGGGCGGATGGAGTGGACAACCCAATGCCATGTTCTTATACCAGCCAAATCCATTGCCATGAATTCTGTCTGCAATGAACTCTGGAGACCCAAGCCGCCAGTCATTCCTTTGAGTCTGAGCCTTGGGTAGGATTCCCCATATGATGTGCTGATCTTTGTCTATGCAGATATGTGGAGAACCATCCTTCGTGATGGTTATATGATGTTGATGTATGTACTACTGACATATATGTTTACGCTTCCGCAGCTAGGTAGGCCCTGAGGGAGACAGGGTAAAGGACCCCTTCATTCTTCCCACTGGAACTCTTCAAGGTTGCAAATTGATCGCGGAGGGCCCTATATTAGCATGGAGCGGTATGGGGATGAACTCTGTTTGTATCGGTGAGTGCACCGTCAGATATGAGTAGGGGACGTCACAGTGGTATCAGAGCAATGTTCTTGGAGACCAAGAGCAAAGCACTGGCCATGCTCCCAGTAGTACTAACTTGATAGGATCCTCAAACCTCGAAAAGTGGGAAATTTTTTTTCTCATTTTTTGTAGTTTATGCTAAGCTAAATTTGTTTTCTCATTTTTTGTAGTTTATGCTAAGCTAGTAACAATTAAGCGAATTGGAACTTAATAAGACTAAAAAGAATGAGCCAAAAATTTGCCAAGTAAGGTGGTCTCACAGCTCGCGCCTGGTCGAAGAACTAAACTTCGGTTTTTGAGCGAGGCGCAAGCTGTGAGCCAAAAATTTGCCAAGTAAGGTGGTCTCACAGCTCGCGCCTGGTCGAAGAACTAAACTTCAGTTTTTGAGCGAGGTGCAAGCTGTGAGACATTGTTCCAAAACAGCTTGAAAAGTCATAAAATTAAAAAAAGTAACTTGGTAATTCGAATGTTAGCCTAGGAACTAGCTAGATTAGTCTAGTTTTTCAATCTATTTGAACCTCATCTTAAAAGGATTCCCGCGGTAGCGGGAATTAAACCTTCCACCCACAGAGTTGAACCCCCCCAAACCCCCCCGTGCCAACCACTGAGGGCGGGCATCATTTGTGTTTGAATTATAATTCTTAGTTAGATTTAAGCTTTAATAATGTTAGATAATATTAATGGCTAAGCCTTAGACTTAAAACCAAGACCCTTAAGCTAGATAGAGACAGCATCTTGATAGACACCAGGACTCTGTGACGCTCCCTGCTAAACATACGGCACCCGACCGTATACTCGGCAGGAAATCCCCCATCCGGTCCTGCAACCGCACGGGCCCTCCGTCTATCCCGCACGAGATGGTCGTAGTGCGGGAAGGGGACACGAAGGTGTCTTGCGTGCCCTTCCCCTATGGGCTCCTATCACAGCGGAAGCATAAACATCGTCAGAACTAGCAACTAGAAATACAACATACTACCTCGAAGGGTAGCTCATCCACATATGCATAGGTGCAAAGAACATAATCATATGCCTTAAAACATGAGAGCTCCTACCCGTGGTTCCGACATATAGGGAAGTCGACTGACTGGTAAGGCCTCAAGATAGAACATACCGAGTCATAACAATGGCGGGGCTGGCATAAGACAATGGCTAGGGTTGACCACTCCATCCGCCCCTCCTGTGCATACTTTGCAGATGGGCTAGATCAGGCTCTGGCATGACTCTAACCTTCCGGATACGCAATCCCATGGCATCACCCATCGGGACTACTCCAGGTTGCATCTCCCTAGTCCGTCGAGGTAGGAAGGGTTGCATCTCCCCTTCCCGGGGTCTAGAGGCTCCACGGGCGGCTAGAGAATCGTGGCGACACACGATTCTGCACCCGTGAACCCCCAAAACAAGAGCCAAGCTGACACTTGCAACTCTTGAGAGGCAGGGCGACACCATTGCCCCAGGAGGTGTCGGACCCATGCTCGGCCCACACGAAGTGACCGACCATAAGCCTAGCTCACTGTGGGATCCCCCGAAGCCCCCACTCGGCAGGGATCCACCCTCCATCTTGCCTCTAGCCCCGTTGTGTAGTGCTGAGTCACATCATAGCTTCCATAGCCCGGTGGGTTCCTATGCACAGGCCGCATCTAATAGGAACTAAAGGATCTACTCTAGGAGCATACTACATATGGCCCTAGGTCTCTACCCCCCTTCCCCACACAAGAGGAGCACATGATCAACCAATATCACATACATCACATCATGATCAATATCAATATCATATGAACATCTTAACCTAAACATACATAGCTAACTAACAGTTAGGGTTCCTTGATTAGGGTTCAAGATGTTCAACAAAGGATCTAGGGTGGCTCTACTCTAGACACGAATCACTAACCCATCTGGAGTGCTAACTTCCAGATGAACTAACATGAACTCTACTCAACCTACCTCCTCCAGAAGCGCTCCCTCCCATTCCTGGCGTCTCCATGCTCCTAGACGTGGGTCGAAGGCTCGCTCCCTCTACGATCATACACACCTTCCAGGGGCTGCTGCTCCAGGCTAGGCTATGACGAACGGTGCTCGAAACGGGGTTTCGGGCACGTGGATGAGAGTTCAGGTGCTAGGTCAGGGAAAAGGGTCTAGGGTTAGGGTTAGGGCTAATATAGGTGTGGGTCCACGTGGGATGACATGTGGCACCACTAGGGTGAGGCCGTGTGGCGGTTGCCCCAATAGGATGAGGCCATGCAGAAATGGGCCCTATCCTAAGGTTATCTAAGTTACGCAATTAACTTAGATGTGCACCCCTTGCCACTTATCCAAGGTATACAAGGCTACCTAGGTAGACTTGTATGGTGACGGGGTCGAGGGAATATATTATTATTTATGGCGATATTCCTTGGAACGTCACATTCTCCCCCTTAGGACAATCTTTGTCCCAAAGCATTGCGCTAAGGTGACGAGCCTATCTATCCTGCATGCAAAACAACATAAGATCATACACTTAAGTTTAATTTAAACGATCAACTTCCTATTAAAGTCAAATGTCAAAATTTAGGCTATATTTGTACTTATACAAAATTATATAGCCTTAACAAGGTTACTTCTTACAATAATTCAAAACATTATTATAAGAGTTATTAGGGTTCATAATCTAAATTATGGTTCCCCATCTTCTAATCGCCCCACCTCAAGCTCCTTCTCACTTGCCACGCACATGGAGCACATTACGTTAGTTTAATTAATAAGTTTGTGGTTTTAGGGGACCACCCCCCTTACCATACCTTGCACTCGATCATGGCCCTTTCGGATTTGAGCTTAAGGACCATTTAAGATGATCCCATCATCGCCCATGATCAAGTGCTACCTTGTACTCGGCTACTCGGTTCCGAGTACCCCTAGTGCATCATGCCCCAAGGGTTTTAAGCTAGGGAACATCTCACGATCCCATCATCGCGCATGATCACTTTGACCTTCACCATGACCCCCCTATGGCCAGGTGTGCGAACCCCACATCGTGGCATAGGGAGCATCCGACCGATGTCCCATCATCGCGCACCATGCCTTTCCTCTCTCTCTCGCATGACCCTATTGGTCATGCGCACCTCTTGGTGCATGTTGGCCTAGAGAACGCCTTAAAGGCTTATCCCATCATCGCCCACATGTTCCAAGATTCTGGCATATGTATTCCACTAACTAGAGTACATCTGCCAGAATTAGAGGCTAACTAAGAAGCATACTAAGCTAACCTCCTGGCAAGTCGGGGTCGACCAAGTCGGAGACGACTCGCCCATCAAACTCCTTCATAAACTCTGGGTATTGCTTCTCCAAATCTTGCTTCAATACCCAAGTTGCGTCTTCCACGGGCAAGTGCTTCCACTTGACCAAATATTGGAGGAACTGAGACCTCCTGGTCTTCTTGAATGACTTATCAAGAAGTAACTCAGGCACAATTTCCACTTGCTCTTCCGTCATTTCCAACAAAGTTGGAGTATCCAAAACCTCCTCAGGGTTAGGATTGTGCCTTTTTAATAAACTTACGTGGAAAACCTTGTAAACTTTAAGATGGGCCGGAAGATCCAACTTGTAGGCTTGGGAGCCCACTCTCTCCAAAATCTTGAACGGGCCAGCCCACCTAGGGGCAAGCTTCTTGCAACTCCCAATCCGAAGCTTAGCTTGCTTGACCTTGATCTTCAACCACACGCTATCGCCTACCTTGAACTCTCTTACGGTCCGGTTTGCTTGTCGGCTACACTCTTTCGGGCCGACTTCTTGCCGCTAGGAGGTAACCCCTCACTTCTTCCACCAACTGCCTGATATCTCCTAGCATCTGCTGGGACACTTCAACCTTTGACACGGATTGTGCCAAGTGTCGGGTTAAGCTTGGTACTGTAATTTACCATGAAAGGAGACACCGAGATGACTCTCTGTTTGGCACTATTGTAGGCGAATTCCACCAAGTGGATGTACTCATCCCACTTGACCGCTTATTCCACACAAAGCTTCTAAGCATATCTTCAATGATTCGATTGGTCCTCTCCGTCGACCATCGTTTGGGGATGATAAGTCGTGCTCATGGAGAGCTTCCCTCGAATGGTCTTTGAAGAGGTCCCGCCAAAAGCACTCATAAACTTGGAATCTCTATCAGATATTATCTCCCGAGGCATGCCATGGAGCCTAAAAATCTCCTTCACAAATAGCTTGGCAGTATATAATGCTATGTCGGTAGTTCTACATGGCACAAAATGTGCCATCTTAGATAATTTGTCTACTATGACCATCAATGCATCCTTGCCTCGAAGAGTTTTGGGAAGTCCTGTGATAAAATCCATACTTACCACTTTCCACTTCGCATTCGGCACTGCTAGAGGTTCTAAGGCTCCTGGAATTCGAAGCTACTCCGCTTTGGTTTGTTGACACAACTGGCACTCACGAATATATCTTGCTATCTGCTTCTTCATTCCCGGCCAGAAGTAGCTACTTCAAATCTTGAAGTAGGTCTTCATAAAACCTCGCATGCCCGCTATTGGGGGTCATTGTGTGTGTCATGAAGGATTAGCTTCCTTATACCCGACGATCGGGCACACACAACTTATCTTTATGGTACAACAAGTTGCCTTCCTTCTTATAATGCTTGAAGGCTTCGTTCCTTATCTCGTTCTAGCCTCCTTGAGAGGCTTTCCCATACCTCCTTGAAATCACCATCGGATGGTAATGTCTCCTCAATTTTCTTGACATACCCACTTTCGAAAGAGTTGATATAGCATTACAATGTGTTTCTCGTCTCAAGGGGTCTTCTAGAAAGAGCATCACGACCACATTCAACTTACGGCTTATAAGCAATCTCAAAATCATACTCTTCTAGGAATTCCATCCACCTCCTTTGTCTTAGATTAAGGAGTGGTTTGAGTAAAGATGTATTGGAGGCTCGGTGATCGGGTATCTAACTGAAACTTCCTCCCAAGCAAATAATGCCTCCAAATACGAAGAGCTCTCGACAATAGCTAGAAGTTCCCGATCATGGGTTGGATAGCTGCTTTCGGTGTCGTTCAACTTCTTGGAATCATAGGCTATTACTCTTCCCTCTTGCATAAGGACTCCACCTGCCGCTATCTTACTTGCATCTGTTGCTACTATCTTGTCCTTGTGCGGATACGGGGGACTAGCACCGGTCTTTGTTGTTAAGGCCTCCTTAAGCTTTTTCAAATGAAGCTTGAACATTTTTCTAACCAATGTGTTCTCCAATCTTTCACCTTAACACTCTTAGTGAGGTCCGGTCAAAGGGGATGCCCATTTAGCGAAGTCCTTCACGAACTTTCTCGTAATAACCGCCAGACCTAGAAAGCTTCTTACTTCTGCCACATTCTTTGGAGCTGGCCAATCTACTCTTGCCGATCTTGCTGCCGGTGGAGATCCCTTCCCCCGATATGACATGGCCCAAGTACTCCCTTTCGTTCAAGTAGCAAAGTGGCATTTGGAGAGCTTTCCATACAAACGATGCCGCCTCAACTTTTCTAACACCCTTCTTAAATGCTGACTATGATCTTCAATGGACTTGCTGTAGACTAGAATGTCGTCGAAGAAGACAATGACAAACTCATCTAGAAAATCCCTGAAGACGTCGTTCATGAGGCGCATAAAAGTTGATGGAGCATTCGACAATCCAAAGGGCATTACTGTAAACTCAAAGTGACCATACCGCGTTCTGAAGGCGGTCTTATGGATATCTTCTTCCTTTATCCTTATTTGGTGGTATCCTGACCTTAAGTCAATTTTAGAGAATACCCTTGCTCCTTGGAGCTGGTCCATCAAATCGTCTGCTCTTGGCAATGCATACTTATTCTTTACCGTCTGCTTGTTGAGATGGCGATAGTCTATGCACATTCTTAAACTGCCATCTTTCTTCTTCACGAAGAGTATGGGTGCTCCAAAAGGAGACACACTTGCTCTAATAAAACCAAGCTCAAGCAATTCCTGGAGTTGCTTCTTGAGCTCAGTCAACTCCTGGGGTGCTCATCCTGTATGGTGCCTTGCTGGTAGGCTTAGCATCTGGTGCTAATGTGATCTCACACTCCACACCCCTGTAAGGTGGTAATTGCCGGATTTCCTCCGGAAATATATCCTTGAATTCCGAAATAAGCCTTGCTATTGGCTTGGGCAACTGTTTCCCCTGGCTGTGGACCTTCCTCGATGCCTTGCTGAGGTAGCGGTGGAGGTGGAGGTGGTGCAGGAGCATATTCTTGGGCGTTCATCAACTGGGGTGGCCCAGTGGATCAGCTGGTGCATCTGGTTCCTCATCTGGACGAGCCTTGCGTTGATTGTGTCCGGCATCATTTCGTCGTTGTTGTCATCTTGATCACGTCCAAATAGGTTTCTGGGTACCCACTGGTGATGTCGGCCTTGAGCACCTGAGCCTGTGTTCCTTGCTGCAAGGGTTAATCATCAATGCTTGTTATTTGGTTTACACATCAATTATATCCGTTTATAATTAATTTATTGTTGAATACAAAAGAAATCATGTGAGAACTCCACTTACAAGTCAAGATAATAATAGTCATTATTATATAGAGGTACATTTTACGAAATACATGATAATATAAAAAGGAGATTATTCAATACAATTTAATTGATGACAAGGCAAATTCTTCCGTCATCGGCGGCCCTTCATGTTCTTGAAGAAGTTCTTGATGTTCTTGAGGTGTAGCCCTTTGCCGACGTTCTGCAATATCCTTGCGGCTGATCCTCCTTCAAGCGCTCTAGCCATCTGGGGTGCTGGTAGTTCGGGTGTCGTTGCCGCCACTACTGACAAATGTGCATCCCTGAGGTGGCCCCCCGGCGAAGTCGAAGGCAAATGAAGAGCCTCCCGATCTCTTGAAAAGGATGACATGGTCCGATCGTGGTCTAGTCTGGCGTCTTTGCCCAAAGCGAGAGGGCTATGAGGGGCAATGAGACTCTTCTCCTCTTGGGCTAAACTCCTGTGGAATACTATCATCCGCCCTTGGCTAAGAGCGGGAGATACCAACGGCGCCTTGCCTTTACCCTCGTGATGTTGGACCACATTGCCTCTTACGCGGTTGCTTCCCCATAGATGTCTATTGCTACGAGGTCTTCGTGGTCCCTCCACATTGTTGTAGCGTTCTACAAGTTGATGTTGGCGTGTGCCTCACGCGAACTCCTGGAACGGACTGGTCGGCTAGAGCTTGGACCCCTTCCTGGCTTATACAATCTGCTTTGTATCTGCTGGAACTCCTCCTCTGGGATGACAGGTTCTTGTTGTCGATAGATCTCCCTTATCTGCTGATAGGCTTCTATATCTGACATTGTGTGCCCGGCGTATGAGTGTCGCTCCGATAACTCCCTTGGAAATTCCTGGTAGGAGTAGTCGATGAAGTCACTGCCCTGCTCTTGTGCAATTAAGCCTAGGAGCTCGTCGATTCTGAGGCCTTCTTCTTGGCAATGGGGGAGGTTGAGGATGTCGTTAGCCAAGATGTACTCCCGGCCGCTGATGATCACCGGTGTGTGGCTGTGATGCCAAGTGGTGGTTCGGAAATCTCAGCCTTAGTGTGCCTTCACCGCCTAGCTATTTGCCTCCCCATCCTTGCTGCCGGGCTCATCTCCCAACTTGGGTTCTCCTCCACTTGTTGCTCATAATCTTGCTCAATCTGCAGCATTGGTGTTGCCGAGGTAGAGCCATAGTACTCATACTCCGTGGACTCGATTTCGTGGATGCGGATCGCTCTCCCCTTCGGGTGTTGAGAGGTGCTAGGTCTAAGGGCTGAATTGTGGCTCCCCGGGTTGGTTGATTTGCCTTGTAATCTTGCATGAACATAGCTAAGGCTGCTTGGTTTGAGAGGTATACGTGCCTATGATGCTACAGGTCATGTAGTCCGGCATGCACGGTTCTATCCCACACCTTATTCTTGGCCTTAGCTCCCCACCTATGGCTTGGGTCGAGAGTCTAAAAGAAACCCATTTCCCTTCCCTAGGTGGCAAGCTAACTTCCCGGGGTAGTATCTGTTTGGTCATATTGGCAAATGATGTCGGTATAATAGGGAGTCCTAGTCAATGTGGCGTGGAGATCAAAGAGGTGGTCGAAGACATGGAAAGCTTCGTCGGCAGGAAAATCACGGATGTGATTGATTGTCACTACCGACAAAGTTTGAGGGCCATTTAGCGAGGAAAGAGTGTGAAAAATGGTCGATGAGGGCAAGCAAGGAGCTAGAAAATCGCCAAAAAGGGCTGAGAGCAATTTTGATGGTGAGAAAATGACAAATGAGGGCCCCTTTTATAGACTAGGGCTGCCTCGGGTTCCGTGCACAAGGGTTCTTGATGTGGAAGGACTTTGTTCAAAGGCTATGAGTGTCCAATTGAGCTACCATGAAGTGCAATTCTAAACAAAACAAAGCAAGAAACAGTACATGGCAGGTTGCTGGGTCAAAATTGGTCAAATTAGGCCAAAAAGAGCCAAATCGGGTTGGTTCGTGAAAAGGGGCCTTCCAAATCGTGTCTGAAAAGGGGTTTGGCGGACCAACCCGGGCCACATTTTTGAAGCAATTTGGACGAATTTTTTGAGTTTGGAAAGATCCTAACATGACTAATTGATCAATTCTAGCCTAGCATGCAACTTTTGTTGAGCAAAATGGACACCTACAGGCGAAATAGGGTCGGTCCGCACGAAAGGGCCTTCCAAAACTGTCGGAAAGGGGTTTGGCGCGGACCAACCCGGTTTGAATTTTTTTTTTCGAAAGAAAATTTTTTTCCTAATTAGGGGTAAGATAATTGAACCGGTTACACCTTAAATACAAAAAATTTTAGTACAATCGACTTCTCTAACTACCTTTTAACATCAATTTTTCAAAACAAGAATTATATTATACCAAAATTTTTAGTTACGTGTACAAAATTAGGAGGTTCAAGGGTACTCATGGATTCTCCGCCAAGTGGAGGTCCTTGGGCATTACGGTCACCCTCTTGGCGTGAATTGTGCGCATAAGTTGCCCTCCTCAAAAGCTGGGTCAGCTCGCCCGGTTGCCACCGGAGGACTCGTGTCGCCGAGATGTCACCCTATAGTCGGTGATCTAACTCGTGATAACCTCGCCCCAGATCGAAGGGGAGCCTTCACGATCAGGAGATTAGTGCACCTGCCGAAGTGCCTAATCTCCTGAAAAACGCCGGGCGCGGCCGAATTAGGCCCATGGTGGACCTTCTTGGCTTCTTAGGGCATGGAGGTGGTGGCCCTACCGTTAAACGGCCGGGCCGCCCTTGACGTAGTGCTCCACATTCCGCTTACCACACCATTGCACTTTCGCCCAACACGAAGGTACTGTATGCCTTCCTGGGCGCTTGAAGCGATCCTCCTGGGTTTAATGCCTCACCCACCTTACTGCTTCTTCACTACCTTTGGTGGCTTGGGCCACTTTGGGTGGGTGGGCTGGGCGTTGGGGGTCTCTTTGGCTCCCCAAGCGTCTTCCCTCTTCCTCCTCTACTTCCTCGTTGTCACCGCTTCCTCCTTCTTCTTCCTCCTCATGCGCTCCTGAGGCCCGGGGACTTTTTGGACACGGTCCAGCGAGGCCTGTTTCTTTCTTCGTCCGTCCCGGCTCCTTCTCGAGCGGCTCCCTCGACCTCTTCTTTATTGCTGCCATTTCCTCACGGCCACTCGCAACCTTCTCCTTGCCCTTTTTCTTTTGGTGCGAAGGCCTGCCTCTTCAACCTGCTCTTAGTTTTGCTCCTCCACCTCCCGTGTCCGGGGTGGGGCCCAAAATGGCGGGGACGTCCGGGTTCTCTGGGTACCGCCGACGAAGAGGCCTGCTTCTTCTTTGAGCGCCTCCCTCCTCCGCATCATGGTAGGTTCGTCATCGCTGCCGGAGGTGTGGCGTAAAGACGTTATCTCCCCGGGGCGGTATATTGTCTTGCCCCGTCCACGCGTTACCGCCACCCCGGCATTATGCGTACGCCAACGATAGCCAAGTGGGTAGCCCCTAGGGGCAACTTGCTAAGAGTGTGTATTAGTATTAATGTGCACATTTTCCAATGTACACATTAATGTGGGCACACATTCCCATGTGGCCACTTGATGCCAAGTGGGCCATACCCATATGTGGAGCAATTAATGTGCACATTTTCCAATGTACACATTCATTAATGTGCACACATTTCCATGTGAGCACATTTGGGTGCACACATTTCCATGTGGGCACATTTGGCCACCTAGCCTTAAAGCAAGTGGGCCCATTACCAATTATCCCACATGCCAAAAGGGGATAATTGGAAACCCTAGCCACCCCCCTTGTCTATATAGGGTTGGAAACCCTAACTAACCTAATTTTCGATTTTAGGGTTTTTTAACTCGCTTTTGGTGCCTCAACAACCAAAACCGCATCCCGCACTCGACCGGGAGAATTGCAACCTTAGTTTCTCTAGATTCGAGCCAGCCAGGATGGTCGAAAGCTCAGTCGAGAGGAGTCTCTCAAGGATCAGTATTTGGCCAATTAGATAGTCTAAACCCTATTTTAGGCATTGAATCGTGAGGTTTAGCCTATTAGATTGCCCATAGCAGCCTCTAGAACTCTAGATAGCAGATTCTAACTAAAGAACCTAACTCTATGATATAGATTAGATCTTGTTCTTTAGTTTTCTTCGTGATGTATATGGATGATGTATCTCTCGTGAACTCCTTGTATTGGGAAGGGGGTAGAGACCTAAAGCTTTGTAGTCGATGCTCCTAGAGTAGCCTCTCTAGCACACTATAGTTGCGGCCCGTGTACAATAGCCCGCCCGTGTTGTGTTCTCTTAGGGTCGACCGGTTGATAAAGGTGGTCGCGGTCCATAGCGGTTGCTCTCGGGATGTAAAGTCTACTGGAGAGCACCGCAGACTAAGCGCTTAATACTCGTGGACCGCGGCACCCCGAAAGTATGAGTTCGACACCGCTGGGGATAAGAAGCCGTGCCCGGGCGCAGTGCCACCGTGGGGTTTCAGCCGAGGCCATGTGTTGCGATGGTAGTGCTGGCACGTGGATCGACCGGGCCGTGGTGGTAGTTCCCTTCAAGTGGGTTAAAGTCGAAAGTACCGGACCGCTGATGTCCTCTAGTCCGCCTCGCTATGGCATTGATCATCCGTGGGAGGGAAACCTCCTACCGCCTCATCGGGTTCGGGAGATGTAACCGCTATAGCCCCTTTGGCTATGATCCCGCAGCTACGGCCCAACCCCTCGAAGTTCTTCAACCTATCCGCAAAGTGTACATGAGGGGCGGATGGAGTGGACAACCCTAAGCCATGTTCATATATGCCCAAATCCATTGCCATGAATTCGGCTCCAAGAATGAACTCGAGACCCAAGCCGTCACCATCCTTTCGAAGTCCGAGCCTTGGGTAGGATTCCCTATGTGATGTGCCGATCTTTGTCTATGCAGATATGTGGAGGACCATCCTTCTCGTGATGGTCATATGATGTTGATGTATGTGCTATCTGGACATGTATGTTTACGCTTCCAGCTAGGTAGGCCCCGAGGGAGACGGGTGCAATGACCCTTCCACTCTTCCCACCGGAACCCGCCACGGCTAAAAGGTCATGTGGAGGGCCCCGTATTAGCATGGAGCTGGTATGGGGATGAACTCCTCGCTTGTATACCGGCGAAAGTGCACCGTGATAATGAAAGTAGGGGACGCCACGCTGGTATCGTAGAGCAATGTTCTTGGAGACCAAGAGCAAAGCACCGACCATGCTCCCAAAAAGAGTACTAACTTGATAGGATCCTTAAACCTCAAAAAAAATGGGAAAAATTTTTTCTCATTTTTGTAGTTATGCTAAGCTAGTAACAGCTTTAAAATGAATAAAAAATGTAAAAAAAGATTAAAAATTGATGAGCCAACATCCAAAAAGTAGTCTCACACGTCGCGGCCAGATGTGATTTCTAGATTCTAGGAATCGGGCCGGGCTAACGGTGAGACATCAAATTTTGACACCAAAAAAAGTTGTAAATCACGTAAAAATATCTTGATAATTTTAAATTTAAGCTAAGAATTAGTAGATTTAGCATGTTGCATGTTAATTTAATAGTGGGCCCCACCATGTCTCACACGTCCGCCAGACAGGTTTCTAGATTCTAGAATCGGCTGGGCTAAACGGTGAGACCTTGCTTAATTAAGTGATTTAGATGCCTTAGACAACCCAAAAGGTAGTTTAAAAGTTGACCTAAAATTGGCCCTATAAATAGAACCGACCCTCCCATTTTTCCCCGCTCTTCCCCGAGAACTTCGCCGTATTGTCAAGGCGCATCTTCTCGGGCGCCAGAAGCTCCAATCGACGAACCGAAAAAATGATGGCCCGCAAAGCAGATCGCTAGGAAGCCTCAGAGGAGCGATCCTCCCAGCCGCGGCTCCCGCCTTGTTCATACGATTCTTCTGGGAACGCTTTCCTCCGCCGACGGATCTTCGCCGAAGCGAGGAATCGTGGTCGGACAGAGCCACCATACAGAGATCTTGGAGGACGATCGGCCGCACGCCATGAGCCAGATCCCAATGAAATTGAACGAGGAGGCGTAAAAGTTTAGCAACAGAGGGAACAAAGTAACCCCACCCATAGGCCAACAACAACCCCAGATGAGACCCACCCGCAGGAGGAGCAGGTGTAGGAGAAGAGCAAAGAGCCGGAACTCACCCCCGAGGAAGAGGCCGACCTCGCACGCTTCGGCCCACAAGCACGGTCAAGGAGCCGCCGGAAGCGGAGTAGATCGAGGGATCAGGAAGACACCGGGGACCTAAGAAGAGGAAGGCCAAGCCAATCAAAGCAGCGGCAGTGAAAGTGGTGAAGGTTGGGAAGAGAGCCGAAGGCCCAGTCATCAACCAACCGACGGGAGAGGGAGACCCCGCCTCCACCGACGACATTCGATGAAGATTATGTGCCGGGCGCAGACGGGCAAGCTCTTCAAAGCCCCCAAGTGGTAGAGGAAGAGGTACACCAGCGCACGCCCAAGAACGTGAGGAGGAGGCCGGACAGTGGCTAAGCCCCCACCATTTCCAACGGGATAGGGTTAAGGCCCCACGCCAAGCTGGAAGCTTCTACGGATAGACCCCTTTAAAGGTCTATGAGAAGAAAATGAGGGAGCACAACGCATATATGGCTAAGTGGGAGGCCTACAACACCTATTACCAGTGAGCACCGGTGAGAACGATTGAAGGCGGCACCCATTTTAAGAGCCGCATTACTAAAGCCCCTCCACCAAAACCCAAGGCCCCACGAAAGCACCGGGAAGAAGCGCAAAGAAGAAGAAACAGAGGAAGACAGGGGCCAAGGAGATCCCAAGACTTCCAAAAGAGTTACTGGACTTGATTCTCGCCGTTTCCAAAGCCGCTTAGTCCGCTGGTAATGCAAGAATACAACACGGATTACGCGCGGACGGACGAGATGTTGCTGTGTTTGCAAGAGGGCGTCAAGCCCACTTGGTGAAACATTTTGAAGATTCAACGGCCCGCACAAAGGCACGCAAAGAGGGTCACCCCTCATGAGGGTGATATGTATCTTGCCGCATACATCAAGGGAGAACGCTTGAACCTTGTAATTGATGACCGTAAAATTTTGTTAATATAAAGAAAATTTTATGCGAAATAAAGTGTCCAAACCAGTTTAGATAGGTCAAGATATCGATCCCTAGCCTTTGTTTTAATTAAATTGGAGTTTGAGCAAAATTGAGACGATATGTCTCACACGCCGCGCCAGACAGATTTCTACATTTTAGAAATCGGGCCGGGCGCTTAACGCAGTGAGACCAGCCCAAAAATGCCCAAAACAGCTCCAAATCGCATCAAGTAAGGGTCAATTCTGCCTAACTCGATGAGTTTAGTAGAATTACAGCCTTAGATCACCTAAATTGAGTAATCCTAGCCCAATTAGACTCCATGTCTCACACGTCAGCGTGATGTATTTCTACATTTTAGAAATCGGGTCGGGCGCAACGATGAGACCCCGCACTCATGTCAGCACCAAATGATCTCCAAATTGCACAATAGGTTCAGTAACTCTCCTTAGCATGCTCAAACTCTAGAAATAGTCTTCAAACTTGCAACTGCATCCCTTAATAGATCAGAATTACCTAATCTCAGTAAAATCTAGGTCATTCAAAAATTAGGGTTTTCCCCTTTCTATAAATAACTTCCCCATTTCTCAATTGGCACCCTGCAAATTTGCTCCCCACTGCTTAGGCGATCTTTCAGCCCCCGAGGCGCCCAGATCCGCTTGATACCCCCTTCCTTGCTAGATCAATGGCCACCGCTGATTTCTGGCGATGGTACAAAGCCAGCTCCATGCCACGGAGGCAGATGTCAATGACATCTTCCAAGTCTTTGTGAAAGAAATTGACATCCAAGCTACGCTGAACGCAACCCCAGCATATAGGCAGGTGCTAGCGGAATTTCAGGCTAGGGTAGGACCCTCCCTTGTCCAAGTTCCCCCGTGCATAGGATACTTCGTTCCCCGCCCGTCCCTTCAGGCAGCCTTGGGCGATGTCCCCAACATCGCCAAGTACTTGACTAATAAGGCGCAGAGGCTACCTGATTACATGGTCCTGACAGCCAACAGGACCAAGTACTTTTTACAATCGCCGCCTCTAGCCATCTTCTTATCCCACCGCGCCGAGAACCCGATGGGGGCAACTCTATCCCTCCGATGGAGGTAAACCCCATAGCCGAAGCAGGAGGAAGAGCAAATACTAAAGATCAACAAGAACAGGAAGCAAGAGAGGATGAAGAAGAGTCGGACGACGAAGGATACACGGAGCTCGACTCGGACGAAGAACGGCGCCAAGGAGAGCAAGAGCTGATCAATTTCGAAGCGTAGCCAGGCATCGTGAGTTGTTTCCACTTGGGCTAGGGCATCACAAGCCTAGCCCCTATCATCATCGACGGAGAGGAGTATCTACTCCTCACCGACATACGTAACCTTCCCTGAATGGTGGAGAGGGAGCTCAGATTGGACGAACTGCTTCCACCAGCTGCGGCAGATCGACCTGGACGATTTCATCGCCGAGGAGCAACGATTCCCGCCTCCAAGTGAGGGAGTCCGACACCTACACAGGGAGACGACCTCCACATCCGTGCCTACAAGCAAAGATCGTGCAATTGATGGATGAGCGGAGCCGCCAACGAGGAGGAGTTCCTCGCCTCCAAGAGCAGATGGGGATCCGGGGAAGACCACGAGTATCCTAATGCCGGGTCCTCCAATATCACCCTTGCCAAAAGGGGAAGGAATCGACCTCGTGAGGCTCGACCGCGACAATTGAAGACTACTGTGGGAGCTCACGCAGAGAGGTCGACGAAGTACTGGCCACAGAGCTGGAGGCCAAACAAGCGGAGAAACTTCGGGCACACACAACGACAGTCGCCGTACTACTTACCACCGCCGATGGATGGGAGAATAGCGTAATTCACCGCAAGTTCAGTCCCGTGAGGCTAAGAAGGAGTGTTTATGCCGATTGCACTCTCAGCTTCCGCAGCATGCTCGAATAGCAAAGAATGTCGACTATGCCGTTTTAGTCAAGAGGGCAATGGCACTTGACCTCTTCGATTTCGCCATCCCCCACCGACCGTGGGAGATTAGGCAAAGGATCGCGCCCTTACATCCAACCGCAGGTAGAAGACCCGGTGAGAGCCATCCAAGGAGGCTCGCCGCCAAGCATCATCGTGAACTTGGGTCACTCGGTAGGGACGCCCAAGTTAAGAAGTTTCTTGAAGACAACCCGCCTTACCGGCATTTCAAGACTAGTTAGACTCTTGATCCCTGAGACTTTGTGTACCTAAAATATTATATGATATATAAATACAATTCTGTTGCACTTTAAATGTTTTATTGATGTATGTTGCCCCACAATTATACCAACAAACATAAACAATGCAAGAGAACAAATGGAACTAACCATATAGCCATTAATCGCCAGGATGCAGCTAGAGGGCTAAGCGCCAGGGAACGCAATAACCCGCGAGACCTTATAGAAGAGCGCACCGCCTGCACACACCCCAAAGAAGGAACCTATTTGAAGATAGGGAACCCATGACCCCAGAGAAAGAGAGATAGCCCGTGATGAGGACGGATCCGGGAGCAGATAAAGGCATTACCGTCCGCCAAGCGGGAGTGGGTTCGTGGGCAACGCCCCGCCGCCGCAAGCATCGGGCCGGGAGGGAAGGAAGGGACAGGAGAAGGAACAAGAGAGGCAGATCCCCAGCCCGAATCTTCCGACTCAAGTTCGTGACTCGACCGACCGAGGGAAGAGGAAGAGCAGGATCGAAACCAACGTGATGGAAGGCGAGGAACACCCAAGAAGGACGACAAAGAGATACTGTGTGACCTCGACTACCGTAAGAAGGTAGATTCAAAGAGCGGCAATGTATGGAAGGCCCTGAATCGAACAGTTCTCGAGAGAGAACGTGATCGTGCTTGGAAGCGAGGCATGGCTGGACTAAATGTTTTTAATAATGAAATGCTTATGGCATGAAGGATAAGGACAAAGGCAGAGTTGCAACAGCCAACTTGAAAGGAGCCGCCGGATTTGGTGGAAGGGGTACGCAAAGGCACACGGCTTAAGGTGGATGCTTGTAAGTTCGTGAAAGTTTGCTAAAGCCTTCGCGCCATTACGCTCCAAGGGAACATAAGTCCAAAGATGATGCGCCAGCTTTACCGGTTACAAAGAAGGCAACAAATCAGTTCAGTAAATATACGAGGAATTCATGAGGCTAAGGTCAGAGCAAAGCCAAATTGGGAGAGAAGCATGCAAGAGAAAGCTATATCGAGGGGTGAATGAGGAGATCCGAAGCTTGTGAGAGCAATAAACCCTAGGACAAGATCGGCGTAATCCAAGGCTATAAGCTTGCAAGGGTCGACCTCTAATAGCGGCACAAGCAAAGAAGATTTCCGTGAGAAAGGCAAGGCGACAGAAGCTATAGCCCTGTGGCAGCCAACCCAGTCCAAATTTAGAACACAATATGGTGGGAACCGTGGGAAGCAAGCCAGGAGAAGAAGCAGTGTATCCTTCAAGGACAAGCAGAAAGGTCAAACTACTCCAAAGCAAAGGCAATCTTTCTTGCAAGCAATGCCCAAGGAAAAGAGGCAGTGGAGTGCATAGAAAAGCAAGCTTGTGCTTCGTGTGCTTCCAAATGGCCATAGGACAAGAACCCGCCCCCTACGCCATGAGTGCAGCTCTAGCGAGATGGGAGATTGGGAAGCCCCCGTCGGACGACGACGGGCGAAGAGGCCCGCGACTACATTCGTGGTGAGTGTCATATCTTTGCCGCAATAGATACAGAGCAAAGCAGAGAGCCAAGATAAGGTAATTTCCACAAGAGGGAAGGCTAAAGCTAAGTCATTCATAGTCTTGATAGACTCGTGAAGTAGCCATAACTTTGCATCCCCCGTAATGGTTCGATGTTGAAGTTGAAGCCGCTTAAAGTCAAAGCCAAGACCCGTTGTTTTAGCAAGTGGTGCAAGAAGGCGACGGCGGCAAGAGAATTAACTTCGACATCGACTTTGCCGTGGATTAATATCAAGATGGGAGCGAAGTAATGGGCATTGGAAAGTATGATTTGATCATAGGAATGGAGTACCTTTGGCCAGCAAAGGGCCATTATCGACCGTGGAAAGTTTAAAGGTGACCTTCCCAACGCCCGACGGCAAGATCATTGAGATAACAAAACGGTTGTTCCCATCATGCGTTGTATGTCTTCTAAACTACTGCTCAAGTGCATCAAGAGTGAGCAAGTGGCATACATCTTCAAGCTTGAGATTAGTGAGCCGGAATCGAAGGAAGCAAAGGAGACAAGGTGCTCAAAGAAGTTGTCGGGCAAGTAGCTAAGCCGATCACGGAGTTCCATGATCTCTTTCCGTGATGAGATCAAGCAGCCCTCCCTTAGGGGAGTCGAAAAGTAGATAGCACTCGAACCAGGAACAAAGCCAACAAGTAAGGCTCCATATAGAATGACAACTCGTGAGTTGTCTGGAGTGAAGAAGCAGCTAGAGGAGCCGCCGACCTAGGGTTTCATTAGACCTAGTGTCTCGCCGCTTGGAGCGCCCATTCTTTTGTCAAGAAGAAGGACGGATCTTTGAGAATGTGCATAGACTATAGACAGCTTGAATAAGCACACCATTAAGAACAAGTATGCGCTTCCAAGATCGACGACTTGATGGATCAGCTCCAAGGTGCAAAGATCTTCTCCAAAATCGAATTTAAGGTCGCTATCACCAGATCGATAAAGGAAGAAGATATCCATAAGACCGCCTTCGTAACGCCGGGTATGGGCATTATGAATTCACAAGAATGCCTTTTCGCTTATCAAATGCCCCCCCGACGCTCATGAGGCTCATGAACCACATCTTCGTGGAGTTCCCCGGACACCTTTGTCATTGTTTTTTTGACGACATTCTGGTGTATAGCAGATCCCTTTGAAGAGCACGCACAACACTTGAGAAGAGTACCAGAGAAGTTGAAGAGGCACCCGCTTGTAACGCCAAGTTGTCAAAGTGCCACTTCGCAACGTAAAAGGTGGAGTATCCGGGTCATGTGATCTCGGGCGTAAGGCATCTCGGCTGCACTCGCCAAGATTGAGGCGGTCATTCGCTGGGCTCGGCTACCAAGAATGTGCATGAAGTCGGTTTTCGCCTAGCAGTGGTACTACAGAAGTTCGCGGAAGAACTTTGTTAAGATAGCAGCCCCGCTAACGCACCGACGAGGGCGTAGAAGGTGAAAGATTGGGTAGAGCATTGGCACAGAAAGCCCAAAGGGGGTTTGAATTGTTGAAGGAAGCCTTAACAACAGCCCCAGCTTTTAACCCCGCCGACCCGAGAAAGATAAGCCGGTAGCAACAGATGCAGTAAGATAGCTAGTGTGCAAAGGCTTATGCAAGAAGAGCGGTGGTAGCGTGATGATTCCGTGAAGATGAACGACGCCGAGACGCCGCTACCCAACGCACGATCATCGAGTTGCTTGGCGGTTGTCGGCATTAAGAATATGGAGGCATTATCTCTTGGGAAGGAAGTTCCAATTGATACCCACCATCGAGCCTCCAATATGTATTCACGCTAAACCACACCTTAACTGAGGCAACGGAGATGGATGGAGTTCCTCAAGAATATGACTTTGATATAGTCTACAAGCCGGAAGCTCAATGTGGTAGCAGATGCGCTTTCAAGGCATCCCCCGACAACTAGAGTGCATTGCAATGCAATTTCGACGCCTCCAAATGACTTTGGTAAGAGGATTGAAGAGTCCTTGCCAACGGACGGGATTTCAAGGAGGTATGGGCAAGCCTTTCTAAGGAGGCTAGAACAGATAAAGAGCGGGAGGCCTTCAAGCATTATAAGAAGGAAGGCAACCCGTTATACCATAAGAACAAGTTGTGCGTGAAACCAATCATCGTGTAAGGAAGTTGATCCTCCACGACACGCTAATAAACAGCCCAATAGCCTGGCCATGCGGGATTCATGAAAACATATTTCAAAGCGCGCAGCAGCCTATTATTGGCCGTGAATGAAGAAGCAAATAGCTCGCTACATCAAGGAATGTCAGCCTATGCCGCCAGACGGCGGAGCAGCTTCAATTCCGTGGGCATTAGAGCCATTAGCTGTGCCAAACGCTAAGTGGGAGGTAATCAAGATGGATTTCATCACGTGGCTCCCAAGGACCGTAAGAGGGAAAGATGCCTTGATGGTAGTGGTCGATAAGTTGTCTAAAATGGCACATTTTGTGCCTTGCGTAACCACGATACAGCCATGGATACAAAGAAAGCTCTTCACCAAAGAGATCTTCGTGCTTCATGGCATGCCAAGGGAGATCATCTCCCATTGTGGATCCGGGTTCATGAGTGCTTTTGGCAAGACCTCTTTTGCGACGATCCGCACGAAGCTATCCATGAGCACGCATATCATCCTCGACGGATGGCCGATCGAACGGACCAACAGGATTTTAGAGGACATGCTACTAAACTATGTCCGAATAAGCAAGGTATGTGGGAAGAATTTATTCACTTGGTGGAGTTTGCATACAATAGCACCAAGCGTGAATCATCCCAAATGTCGCCGCTTATGATTAATTACGGCTATCGCAGTTTAACTCCGCATTAATTTGGCACAACCCCCGTCAAAAGTGGAAGTTTCGCAGCCAGATGTTGGCCGATATGCGCAGCCTTTGTAGAGGAAGTTCGCGGGCTACCGCTAGCAGCGAAGAAGTCGCCAAGAGCATCGCCGACAAGCATCGTAAAGAAGAGAGTTCAAGTTGGAGATGATGTTTGGCTCAAGATCAAGGTGAAGCAGCGGCTCAGATCGGCAATTGCAAGAAGCTTGCTCCAAGGTGGGCTGGACCCTTCGTAATAGTCGAGAGTAGGTAATCAAGCCTACAAGCTAGACTTGCCAAAGACACCTAAAGATTCATAAGGTCTTCCACGGAGTTTGTTGAAGAAGCATACCCCAAATCCGCATTTAAGTCTTGATTCGCCAACGCTGTTGCAAATGATCTGAGGAGCACCTGGAAATAGTTCCGCAATTGATTCTTGATAAAGCTTTCAAGAAAACGAGGAGATCAGAATTCCTCCAAAGATTTGGTCAAGTGGAAACACTTACCGCTGGAAGACGCGACATGGGTACTTAAGAAAGATTTAGTAAAGCAAGCACTACGCTTTATGGAGCAATGGGACGGCAAGGTCATCTCCCAAGAAATCGGCTCAGTGCATGTCGATTTGTGTAGATTAATGCTTGTATAGTTAAGATTAATCTCCACGATGCCACCCACGCTTTAGTATGGGTCGCATGCGTTGTCACCGATGATGGGACCACTACGGTGATCTCTAGGGCGTGGTGTAATGTCAATGTAGACATGACCGCTGCTTCGCTTTGGGTGAGTGGAAGGTAGATTAGAAAGTCTACTGCCCCACGGAAGTAGACTCCACCCTAGAGAAAGGAGGTCATGAAGGAATGCATTGATAGGGAAAGCACCTTTAGCCCCATATATGCTTTGATAGGAGGAATCTATCCTTCGCTACCCCCACGCCAGAAGGATATCCTCCACGCCGGGCAACTAGAGGTGTAGGCATGAGCGGCATATAGGCATGTAGGCGGCCGCCTCCGCCGCCATAATGGAAGATTCACCCTCTTCCTACGGAGATTAGCCATGCATCCATGTAGATAGGTGGGGTGGTCACCATATAACCAAAAATTTTAATTAATAATTAAATGGTACTAATGTAGTGTCGACCAGCAGCCAAGAGAGCCCGGAGGGGCAAGGAGGTCGAAGATTTAAGACTTGCAACACAAATTTTGTTGGAATGTGTTGCAAGGAATCAAGGGTACCTCGAACGCTAATTTTAAATTTTGATAAACTTAATCGTAATGTTAAGTGAAGTTGGAGTAATCTGTTTAGTAATGTTGTGAATTGATAAGTTATTTTATAATATAATAATGTGATAAAAGTATTACCTTAAGGTAATCATAATAAACGGTAAGTATTATAGTAGTATATCGTATGCATCGCTGATTGCGTGTTAGGAAGATCCCAAGGTGGGAGAACCACGCATGCCGCGGACAAAGATCATTTCAAGGTGGGGAGAATGTGACGCTCCAAAGACAAAGATACGCCCCCGTGACGTATATTGTAATCGCCACGCCACGCCGCGACACGCCACCCGATTGACGGTACGCCAACGATAGCCAAGTGGGTAGCCCCTAGGGGCAACTTGCTAAGAGTGTGTATTAGTATTAATGTGCACATTTTCCAATGTACACATTAATGTGGGCACACATTCCCATGTGGCCACTTTGATGCCAAGTGGGCCATACCCATAGAGCAATTAATGTGCACATTTTCCAATGTACACATTCATTAATGTGCACACATTTCCATGTGAGCACATTTGGGTGCACACATTTCCATGTGGGCACATTTGGCCACCTAGCCTTAAAGGCAAGTGGGCCCATTACCAATTATCCCACATGCCAAAAGGGGATAATTGGAAACCCTAGCCACCCCCTTGTCTATATAGGGTTGGAAACCCTAACTAACCTAATTTTCGATTTTAGGGGTTTCAGTAATCCTCGCTTTGGTCGCCTCAACAAATTAAAACCGCATCCCGCACTGACCGGGAGAATTGCAACCTTAGTTTCTCTAGATTCGAAAGCTTCAGCCAGGATGGTCGAAGCTCAGTCGAGGAGTCTCTCAAGGATCAGGTATTTGGCCAATTAGATAGTCTAAACCCCTATTTTAGGCATTGAATCAAAGAGGGTTTAGCCTATTAGATTGCCCATAGCAGCCTTCTAGAACTCTAGATAAGGGATTCTAACTAAAGAACCTAACTCTATGATATAGATTAGATCTTGTTCTTTACTTCTTCTCGCGGATGTATATGGATGATGTATCTCTCGCGGAACTCCTTGTATTGGGAAGGGGGTAGAGACCTAAAGCTTTGTAGTCGATGCTCCTAGAGTAGCCCTCTAGCACACTATAGTTGCGGCTACCGTGGTACAATAGCCCCCGCGCGGTTGTGTTCTTAGGGGTCAGACGGGTTGATAAAGGTGGTCGGTCCATAGCGTTGCTCTCTGGATGTAAAGTCTACTGAGAGAGAGCACCGCAGACTAAGCGCTTTTAATACTCGTGGACCGCGAGGCACCTCGAAAGTATGAGTTCGACACCGCTGGGGATAAGAAGCCGCGGCTCGGCGACGGTGCCACCGTGGGTTTTCAGCCGAGGCCATGTGTTGCGGGTAGTGTCGGGTAATGTGGATCGGACCCCGCCGCGGGTGGTAGTTCCCTTCAAGTGGGTTAAAGTCGAAAGCACGGACCGCTGATGTCCTCTAGTCCGCCTCGCTATGGCATTGATCATCCGGGTGGGAGGGAAACCTCCCACCGCCTCATCGGGTTCTGGGAGATGTAACCCGGCTATAGCCCCTTTGGCTATGATCCCCCAGCTACGGTCCAACCCCGAAGTTCTTCAACCTATCCGCAAAGTGTACAATGTGAGGGGCGGATGGAGTGGACAACCCTAAGCCATGTTCATATGCCAGCCCAAATCCATTGCCATGAATTTCCGCCTCAGAATGAACTCGAGACCTTAAGCCGCCGGGCCATCCTTCGAAGTCTGGAGCCTTGGGTAGGATTCCCTATGTGATGTGCCGATCTTTGTCTATGCAGATATGTGGAGGACCATCCTTCGCGGATGGTCATATGATGCTGATGTATGTGCTAACGACATGTATGTTTACGCCCCGCAGCCTAGGTAGGCCCCGAGGGAGCGGGGTGCAATGACCCTTCCACTCTTCCCAATGGAACCGCCACGGTTGCGCTGCATGCATGTGGAGGCCCCCAGATTAGCATGGACTGGGTATGGGGATGAACTCCTCGCTTGTATACTCTGGGCGAAAGTGCACCGTGATACCAGTAGGGGACGCCACAGAGGGAAACTTCTCTTCCCCTTCTTGGGTCGAAGGTGCTTAGGGATCTTCTTCACATGGCGACTGGCCGCTAAGTTCGCCATCGAGCGAGGGTCTCGCCCGCCTTCCGGCTTGTTTGTTTGTGCAGCCATACTTAATCTGGCCTAGAGAATGGGTGACGTAAGGCTGATCAAGAGAGATAAGGTGGAGGAAAGTTTGGAGGGAAAAATGAGGTGTCAGGGGTATTTAAAAGGAAGGTCCCTGGGAATATTCTCCTACCATAAATAGGCCTACTTATTAGCCCCCCTTATTAATTACACCATAGTACCCTTATTATTAATATATGTTTAATTTCTAATACATATACTAAAATTCGTATTATACCTTTAGAATTTCAAATTTCCTAATAGTTGGAAGTATTAATTATGGATTTGTTTTTTTTCACCCGTGTCTCCCGATTGGCATAATTCTTCGACCCATTTTAGGTGAAATTTGATGCAGATGCATAATTTTCACTCCAATTTTACTAGAAGGTGAATTTGACTCATTCACTTCTTAACCTAATTTCGGACCCACTACCTAGGAGAAAAATTTTTCCTCTATTTTCGAGGTTCGATGGTGGAAATTTTTATTTCACACCCTTATAGGTCTGTTAGACTACTTTCATGGTTATGGTCAGTGCTAGTTCTTGGTCAACCAAGAACATCGCCTCCGATACCATCAGGACGCTCCCTCGCTAAACATACGCACCGGCCGTATACCGGCAGAAATCCCCATCCGTCCTCGCAACCGCACGGGCCCTCCGTCTATCCCGCACTCGAGATGGTCGTAAAAGGGAAGGGGACACGAAGGTGTCTTGCGTGCCCTTCCCCTATGGGCTCCTATCACAGCGGAAGCATAAACATCGTCAGAAACAACATACTACCTCGAAGGGTAGCTCATCCACATATCCATAGGTGCAAAGAACATAATCATATGCCTTAAAACATGAGAGCTCCACCCGTGGTTCCGTAATATAAGGAAGTCGATTGACCGGTAAGGCCTCAAGATAGATGGGCTAGTAATCGGCAGTCATAACAATGGCATCACCCATCGGGCTGGCATAAGACAATGGCTAGGGGTTGACCACTCCATCTAGAGAATTGGCTCCACATTAGTGCCCTGGCATACTTTGCGATGGGCTAGATCAGCTCGCATGACTCTAACCTTCCGGATAAACTAAATGCAATCCCATGGTATCACCCATCAAAATGAAGAGGGACTATCCAAAAGACATTCAATTTATTGTTGCATCTCATGCGATATAGGTAAAGGCCGACAATCAGGAAGGGTTGCATCTAGAATTATTATCCCAGGGGTCTGAGAGGCTCATAAATCAAGGCACAAATAGAGAATCATGGCCAAAAAGAGTACATTGTTCTTTTTCCTCTAATTCAACTTTGTACTTGGAACAAGGAAAAAAACATGAAAAAGAAAAAGGAAAAAGATAAACCCCCCAAAACAAGAGCTGGGGCTAATCTATCTATTTTTCCAAGCCAACTATCTTGAGAGGCTAATCGATGTCCACACCATTGCTATTCAACCTAAAAGATCAGAGAAAAAAATTAGGCTAAAATTTTCTTTTTTTTCATTTTTTCCATTTTGGGACCCATGCTCGGCCCCAACCTGACCCACCATTTTATTCCAGCTCAGGTGTGGGATCCCCCGAAGCCCCCCCATAAGCCTAGCTCACCGTGGGATCCACCCTCCATCTTGCCTCTAGCCCCGTTGTGTAGTGCTGAGTCACATCATAGCTTCCATAGCAGGTGGGTTCCTATGCACGTGCCGCATCTAATAGGAACTAAAGGATCTACTCTAGGAGCATACTACATATGGCCCTAGGTCTCTACCCCTTCCCCACACAAGAGGAGCACATGATCAACCAATATCACATAAATATCAATATCATATGAACATCTTAACCTAAACATACATAGCTAACTAACAGCTTAGGGTTCCTTGATTAGGGTTCAAGATGTTCAACAAAGGATCTAGGGTGGCTCTACTCTAGACACGAATCACTAACCCATCCGGAGTGCTAACTTCCGGATGAACTAACATGAACTCTACTCAACCTACCTCCTCCAGAAGTGCTCCCTCCCATTCCCGGGCGTCTCCATGCTCTAGGACGGGTCGGCTCGCCCCCCCACGATCATACACACCTTCCGTGGGCTGTTGCTCCGTGCTAGGCTATGATGAACGGTGTGTTCTAAACCGGTTTTCGCACGGGATGAGAGTTCAGGTGCTAGGTCAGGGAAAAGGGTCTAGGGTTAGGGCTAATATAGGTGTGGGTCCACGTGGGATGACATGTGGCACCACTAGGGTAAGGCCGTGTGGCGGTTGCCCCAATAGGATGAGGCCATGCGGAAATGGGCCCTATCCTAAGGTTATCTAAGTTACGCAATTAACTCCTCGCCACTTATCCAAGGTATACAAGGCTACCTAGGTAGACTTGTATGGTGACGGGTCCAGGAATATACGTATTTATGGCGTATATTCCCTTGGAACGTCACAGACTCCGATCGACATGATGCGCACCAAACAGACCGCTCGACTTTCTCGACAAGGCAAAACAGCCAGAGGCCAAGGAGGCCGAAGGAAACAAGAAGAGGAGAGGGCAGAATGAGAGCGGAAGGCCAAGGCTCAAGAAGCAGCAGAAGCTGGTCCAACATTTTGAAGACTCAACAGCCTGCACTGTTCATGCGAAGCGAGTAACCCTCATGAGGAAGGACATGCAATTAGCTAGTTTAATTAAGGGAGATCCCAAATAAACATTTTGTAAATAATCAAACAAATTTGTAATATAAATCAATTTTGAATACTTTATGTGTCTAAACTTGTTTAATTAGGGCAAGTTAGCAAGTAGTAGCTTTCGTTTTAGTAAAATGGAACATTTTCAGACCAAAAAGTGTGATGTCTCACACGTCGCGCCTGGTAAAGAAACTAAAGTTTAGTTTTTGGACGAGGCGCTACCTGTGAGACCTTCATACCTAGACCATGTCCAAACTAGACCAAAACACCTCCAAATTGACCAAGTAAGGGGTCCATTCTGCCTAATCGATGAAACTAGCATGATTTGACCCTTAGATCACCCAAATTGGACAAGTTTAACCCAATTAGAGCCAATGTCTCACACGTCGCGCCTGGTCAAGGAACTAAAGTCCAGCTTTTGAACGAGGCGCTACCTGTGAGACCTCCAAACTTTGAGCCTCCATAACTTGAGCTACAGAGCTCCAAATTGCCTGAAAGTTGTTGCAATAGGACTATTAGACAGCCTAGAATCCATTTATAACCTCAAACTAGGCTAGAAATGTCAAACCCCAGCCCAAAATGACCAAATTTGCTCAAACCCTTGAATTGTTTTTCCAAACTGTGGTTTGTTTGTAAATAGAAGCATACCCCATTAGTACCTCGCAAGTATTGCTCTCGGCTCAAAGTTGATGCCTTACTCCTAGATAGAAGTGCCCAAAAACACCCCTTCGTTATAGTCATCTAGACCTCGGCATAGCAACCCAAGTCCAACTGTTGGTACATCACCTCTGCTCATGCCAAAGGCATAAACCTTGACCTAATTCTGTGTCCTTCTAATAGAATTTGACTTATATAGCTGCCACATTGACACTCCCTATTGTCAGGGTACCTAGAAAGGAGCTAGAGTCTAGACCGGCCCAAGTCACTCCATGTGTAGAGATTGGACTCCCCCAAACCAACTTTGCTAGGACCTTAGAGTATGCCTCAAACATCATGGAGGTTTTGCAAAACAAACCTCGTTTCATGCCATACCACATGTCCTAATGTCCATAGACTTGTAGATCATAGATATATCTTCAGTAATGTTGCTCAAGCCATCTTGTTTGCATATAGAGCCTAAAATGTTGTAGGAGAGCCCTTCAAGTAGACCCTTAGACTCTAGGATATACGAGCGTTGCTTTCAAAGTACAGGGCCAGAGCCACAGAAGAGCTAGAGGCGCAACTTCTTGAAGACATCAAGGTCCCAGCCGATGTACAGACAGATAAGGAGAGGAGACCAAAAAAAGGCAGACCCAAGAGAGGGAAGCACAACGACAAACACCTCAACCGACAAACGAGTAGAACAGGACACCACCGGCCTATCATCAATCTTCATCAAATGGGAAGAATATTTGGTAACCAACGGCATCAAGAATTTTCTAGATGTCAACCTCCCGGCTACCACGACGAGGTCACATCAGAAAGAGGATCTCGACGCCTTCACCGACTCGACGCACATGAGTTTCAAACAGAAGAACGCAAGGCAACAAAATACAGGTGCAGGAACACGTTAGACATCGATGCCGCGTTAGCATCACGAGCTAGGGCCAGAGGGCATAATCTTCCGTCGAGGAGAGAAGTCATGGCGACACGGGAGTGTATAGGAACTGGAGAGAAGACCACCACGACCTTGCAGCCCAGCAGCTCAAGCGAATGTCAGGCAACACCAACAAAAGGAGCGACCAAGCTAGGCAACCACAAGCACCTAAGGCTGACCAGGACGAGCTTCCAGCTCCCTTGCACCAGCAGGAGAACTTTCATCGGTTTCGAAAAGTAGGAGACCATGAGGAGGAGGAGACGACCTAGCCAGCAGATACAAATCACGCAAAGGCGACTAGAAGGAGCCATGGTAGGGGCAATGGAGACGACCACACTTCCAGGCACAGGAGAGGCACCTCGGAATGAAGCAAAGCCCAAGCAACAGGAGTCGCACTCAGAAATTCAACCTGCGGAGGAATGTCAATGCCTGCCTACCGACCACGATCTCAGAGCTTCGAAGATATTCAAGAATGCTTGACTGCAATAGCCAGGTGATCCTACTCAAGCGATCAACGGCACCGCACAACGACAACCTTGCAACGACACACCGCATGTAGGGACGTTGAGCGGTCACCGCATTCCTTACGAAGGACATATACATTAAGGAGGAGCATCTTTTTCAAGGGATCACATCGACGAACACTCTTCGCAACTTGGGGTGACGCGATCGGATCAGACATGAAGCTCAACAATAGTAGCAGCATCTCAAGGAATCCCGGAGTCAACCAGAACGAAGAAGATGCAGCAAAACTGAAGGATCAAACGCGATAGGAGGAGGGGAAACCCTAAAGGAGTATAAACATTTAAGTAGATCTTCGTAGTTGTTTTGAAAAAGTGGATGAATTAAAATCCCAATGTAAATGCGTATATGTCTATTGTATATCTCGGGTGCTCACAGATATAGTGGAGAAACATGAGTTTAAAGTCATGTTCTACGGACTTAGCGCTTAGATCAGGAAGCTCCTTCACTTCGACTACCAAATGAGGAAGCAAGGAAGCACAACTATAGCCCAAGATCAAAATGGAAGAGCAAGTACGAGGGAGAAACAACCGGAGGCCAAGCAAACCTTCGACTCCAAACACTTCCGGAAGTGCCCTCAAGTAGAAGACAGCTCGTCCACCCAATGTGTTACGGTCCAAGGGCAAGTCGCGCTTGCCAACCTTGGGACCAGGGGTTCGCCATGGGAATGCCACGGGGTGGCCTGGGAATGTCCCATGCGGCAATACCGCCTAGGGGCGGTGTGGGGATAATTTTTAAATAAGAGAAGTTTCGTATGGTAACTTGGCATTTAATTAAATTATAAAGTTACATGCTAAAAACCACTCAACCATTGGAAAAGGGGTGTGAGGTGGCGGAAACCCATTGGATGGGTCAAGCCAAAAGGCTTTCTCACGAAAAATCTGATCACGGCTGCTATGGCGGCCGGATCAGCCTTGAATAGCCCGGATCAGGTCCAAAATAGCTCAATCCGAGCTAAAGAAAGGACCCATAGGCCTTTTTCGGTTTATTCTTGGCCCTAGTGGCTCCATAAAAGGCTTTGGAGACGTTTTCTGGAAGAGGAGTTTTTGTCTGGATGCAAGCGGTTGGAGCAGATCGCCTTGTCTGAACAGTCAGATTCTCTACTGCCAGGGGTTTCGACCCATTGTGAGTTGTTTGGGAAGCAACTCGTGTGATTCTGAGCTGTTCCATTATTGGGTGATAGCTCAAGGAGACGTTCCGTTTTGAGAGTATTCTGGACCGTCTTAAAAGCAATACTGCTACTGCAGTATTAGTTCTAGCGATAGAACTTTTTGAAGCAGGGCTTCAAGCTAATCCTGGGGATTAGTTTTTCAGTTGTGCGTGGGGAGTTCTGGGAACTCAAGGCTGCGGGGAACTCAGCGAGTTCAAGGTAGCGCAACTGACTCTACTTTCTGTAGTTGTGACAATTTGGTATCAGAGCCAAGTTGAGACCTATGGCTGATCCGACATCGCAGCCAATTGATGGGTTGCCATCTGTTGCCTTAACAGATGGCATAATCCCGGCGCTTCGCGATATTCATTTGGAGGACTTACCTCCATTTGATTTTGAGGCTATGCTACGAGAGCAACCTGGTGTGGGGTTGTCTCCTCCCATTGTTAGGGAGCAACCTAGTAGTGATGCCGGACACCCTGGGGGTGACCCAGTTTCACAAGTAGGTTTGGTTACTAGCGAGGCTAGTGCAGTTGTCAGTGGAGTAAGCTCAGGAAGCAATACTTCAGCAGCACCGTTGTTGGCGACTGCAACAACAGTTACTACAGTTCGAGGAGGTTCTCAAGAAGAGCAATCTTCGGTTGCTAGAACTCTCGAAAATATACAGAGGCAAATGAGTCAATGGATGTTCGAAAGTGCTGCCCGGGAGCGGCGTCTTAGGGACTCTATTGATCAGCTTATGCGAAACTCCAGAAGTATTCCAAATACTTCGACAACCCAAAGGTACGGGGTACCGCTAGGGGAAGGCCAGTTGTGAGTGCGCCACTCGGAGTTGGTCGCTCTACACTGGACACAGCCAATCTGGCTGTGAACGATCCTCCCGAGGAGTCTGTGAACGGGCTTTCGGAGGAGGAAATCAAAGCTCTGGAGAAAATGAAAATGCCGGAGATTGATGGAACAGGGACACCAGAGGATGCGATGCTCTGGTTGGGCCGCATGAAGTTATACTATGCGGCTACTAAGAAAGGTGACACTGCAAAAGTTTTGCACGCCTCTCTTAAGTTGAAGGGTGCTGCCGCTTCGTGGTGGGCTATCCACACCGACACCTTTCGGTCTTGGACAGACTTCTGCAAGCGATTCAAAGATGAGTATGCGCCTCACTTTGATAGCCGCCATGCACTGATATCCCTTCGGGAGTCAGTGCAGATTGGAACTTTACAGGAGTATGTGAGTAAACTCCGAGGGTTGTTCGCGAGACTTCCCGACCTTACCCCTCAGATGAGGGTGGACCATTTTGTTAATGGTCTGAAAGAAGTCAGTATCAAGACGCACTTGTTGCAAGCAGAACCCACGGGTTTCGAGGAAGCAGTGGAGCTTGCAAGGAAACTAGTTGGTCGAGAGGAACCTCCGAAGACCAAAAAGAGTTTTGACTGGAAATCAAAACGACCTGAGAACAATGGGGATGGAGGGTCATCCACTAAAAAGCGAAAGCGCAATCAATCGAATAAAAAGGCTGCGGGGCAGTCTAAAGATTCGAGTCAGAAAAAGGCAGCTATAAAGTGCTATAACTGCCAAGGCATGGGCCATTATGCGAGAGAATGTCCTAAGCCACAAAAGCCAAAGAAGGCGGTAGCGGCGACGGCCAAAACACCATCGGATGGTGAAGCGGTAAAGACACTGTCGGCCATCGCGAGAGAAGAAAGCATGGTAAATGATTCTTCTAAAGTTTTCTTTGGTAAAGTCATACGTGTTCTAGGTAGAATCAAGGAAAAGAGCGTGATTGTTCTTATTGATTCAGCGAGCACTGACAATTTCTTGTCTGCAGACTTAGCGAGGGAGCTAGGCCTAGAGCTGACGAAGGTGACTCCATATGTGGTTGAAGGAGAGGCGGGGCCTCATGTTCAACGTGGAGATCAACAAGCGCAGGGCGTAGACCTGATACTTCAAGATAGAAGTTCACCTAAAGCAGTACAGTTTAAAATTGATGTTGATTTAATCAATTTGAAACGTTATGATGTCATTTTGGGAATAAAGTGGCTTCAAACTGCACGTCCGCTCATTGATTGGGCATCCCATGTATTAACTTTTGAGTTAGAAGATACTAAGTCTGTCAGTATCCAAGGATCACCATATGTGGGATCCGGGAAATTGTTATCGGCCACTCAGGCCAAAACTGCTTTTAAAGTGAATAATAATCAAGTTTTTGGAATTTATGTATATGATAATAATATATGTGTTAAAACTTGTAATTCACTTATAGGGCAATTGGATGATAGCTCTCATCTTCATCCTGAATTACTTGATCTTTTGGAAAGATACAAGGATGTGTTTCCCGAGGAGTTGCCTATAGGGCCACCTCCGTCAAGGGGAGTGGAGCATGAGATAGATCTCGAACCTGGAACTAAACCAATGGCAAGAGCCCCTTATCGCTTGAGTCCTCTTGAGTTAGAGGAAGTTAAAAAGCAAGTTGGAGAACTGCTTGGAAAAGGGTTTTTATCCAGCCAAGTAAATCTCCTTTTGCAGCTCCAGTGTTGTTGGTTAAGAAAAAAGATAACACTATGCGCATGTGCATAGATTATCGCGCACTTAACAAAGCAACCATAAAGGATAGACATCCTTTGCCACGGATTGACGATATTTTAGATCGTCTGGGTGGTGCAACTTGGTTCACCAAGATTGATTTGAGAAGTGGATATCATCAAATCAAAATCCGTGAAGGTGATGAGCCAAAAATAGCTTTTCGAACTCATCAAGGGCATTATGAGTTCCTAGTTATGCCGTTTGGTCTCACCAATGCGCCAGCTACGTTCATGAGGTTAATGAACCGAGTATTCGCGGATTATTTGGATAAATCAGTTGAAGTATTTCTAGATGATATACTTGTTTACTCGAACTCATTGGAAGAACACTTCCAGCACCTAGAGCAAGTGCTCAAAGTGTTACGTTCCAATAAGTTGTATGCTAAAATCTCTAAATGTGATTTCCTCAAGCAAAGGGTTGCTTACCTGGGTCACATCTTGTCGGGGGAGGGAGTGTCTCCGGACCCTAGCAAGGTACGAGCGGTACAAGAGTGGACTCAACCAGAGAATGTTCATGAGTTAAGGAGCTTTCTCGGGTTGGCTACTTATTATAGGAAGTTTGTGCCCAAGTTTTCTAAGGTGGTAGCCCCGCTCACTGATCTTTTAAGAAAAGATCAAGAGTACGTGTGGGGGCGAGCTCAACAAGAGGCCTTTGAAAGGATTAAAAGCCTTTTGGTGAGTAGTCCAGTACTGAAAGTACCTGACCTCAATGAGTCATTTGAGGTATACACGGATGCTTGTGGGCAAGCTCTGGGAGCTGTGCTTATGCAACAAGGTCGTGTTATTGCATATGAAAGTCGTAAGCTTAACCAAGCGGAACGAAATTATGCAACGTATGAGCAAGAACTATTGGCTATAGTTCATGCATTAAAGACGTGGCGGCACTACTTGAGATGTGGTACCAATAAAGAGCCACGCAAGTTTGTGGTTTATACGGACCATAAGCCCTTAAGGTTTTTGCAAAGCCAAGCAGAGATTAGTCCTAGACAAGCTAGGTGGCTTGACTTTTTGCATGAGTTTCATTTTAGTATTGAGCATACTCCTGGAAAGAACAATCTGGTTGCGGATGCCTTATCTAGGATAAAGCATTTGAATACTTTAATGGTAGGGGAGAGTGATCTCTTCCAAAGGATTAAAAACGCATATCAAGAAGATGAGCAACAACCAGTGATAACCAAATCTGGGGATTGGTGGACTGAGCAAGAGGGGTTGTACTTTTATAAATCTAGGATTTATGTTCCATTGCATGATAATCTTCGAGTTTTGATATTGCGTGACCATCATGAAACCCCGCAAGCTGGGCACGGGGGTGAGTGGAAGACCTATGAGTTGGTCAAACGCCACTACTATTGGCCGGACATGAAGGAACAAGTCCGGGACTTGGTCTCGCATTGTCTGACGTGTCAAGCTGTTAAAGCTGACCATGGTCGTACCCCGGGACTATTGCAACCTATACCTATACCTTTGCAAAGATGGGAGTGTATAAGTATGGACTTTATAGTCTCTTTGCCTAGAACTGTTAGGCAAAACACTCAAGTGTGGGTGATTGTTGATTGCTTAACTAAGTACGCCAAATTTGTGGCCTTGAAGGAGGACGCTACAGGTCCGGATGTAGCAACTGCATATATGAGATATATCTTTCCTCTTTTTGGTTTGCCTTTGTCTATCATAAGTGATAGGGACACCAAATTTACAGGTCATTTTTGGAAAGACCTTATGAAAGGTCTTAAGGTACGATTGAGAATGAGTAGTGGTAACCACCCACAAACGGATGGCCAAACTGAGAGAATCAACATGATCTTAGAGGATATGTTGAGAAGTTTTGTCCACGAACGTCAAACTCGTTGGGAGGAGTACTTGCCTTACTTAGAGTTTGCGTATAACAACAGCCATCATACGGGAATTAAGATGACTCCCTTTGTTGCTATGATGGGGCGAAATCCTAGGACTTATGCGGGTATGCATAAGTATCTAAAAACGGATGCTGCTGTAAATATGTTGGATGATATGAATGCAATTTTGCTCCAGTGTCGACAAAACTTGCGTAGAGCGCAAGATCGTGCTCAAGTGTATGCTAATAAGCGTAGGCGTGATGTTACCTATGAGGAAGGTGACTATGTGTTCTTAAGGATTGTGTATCCTTCAGCATTACGAAACAACACCCTTAAACCGTTGGTTAAAGGGCGTGTGCCTAAGTTAACCCCAAGATATGCTGGACCTTTTAAGATTGTTAAAAGGATAGGAACCACAGCATATGAGTTGGCCTTACCACAGGATATTGGGATTCATCCTGTATTTCATGTAAGCCAGCTTAAGCGGGC
Organism: Isoetes taiwanensis; assembly: GCA_021234155.1. Taxonomy (NCBI): domain Eukaryota; kingdom Viridiplantae; phylum Streptophyta; class Lycopodiopsida; order Isoetales; family Isoetaceae; genus Isoetes; species Isoetes taiwanensis. The sequence continues at coordinate 661,468 of JAJEKV010000045.1, read as the reverse complement.
TATACTAGATACGGACAATGTTGTCAGTCCTGAGAGTATACCGCTAGTGTTAAGCTCCGCTGTAACACCCGAACGGATTCTAGACACTCGTGTTCGGCAGTTGCGCAATAGAGATATTCGTGAATATCTGGTCTTGTGGCGAGGCCAGTCTCCTGCGGATGCCACTTGGGAGACGGATGAGTTTGTGCAACGTTTTCCTCATTTGAACCTCTAGACCTTGAGGACAAGGTCCTAAGGGGAGGGGAGGAAATTGTTACGGTCCAAGGGCAAGTCGCGCTTGCCGACCTTGGGACCAGGGGTTCGCCATGGGAATGCCACGGGGTGGCCTGGGAATGTCCCATGCGGCAATACCGCCTAGGGGCGGCGTGGGGATAATTTTTAAATAAGAGAAGTTTCGTATGGTAACTTGGCATTTAATTAAATTATAAAGTTACATGCTAAAAACCACTCAACCATTGGAAAAGGGGTGTGAGGTGGCGGAAACCCATTGGATGGGTCAAGCCAAAAGGCTTTCTCACGAAATATCTGATCACGGCTGCTATGGCGGCCGGATCAGCCTTGAATAGCCCGGATCAGGTCCAAAATAGCTCAATCCGAGCCAAAGAAAGGACCCATAGGCCTTTTTCGGTCTATTCTTGGCCCTAGTGGCTCCATAAAAAGACTCTGGAGGCGTTTTCTGGAGGAAGAGTTTTTGTCTTGATGCAAGCGGTTGAAGCAGATCGCCTTTGTCCGAATAAAATGATTCTCTAACGCCGGGGGTTTCACCCATTGTGAGTTGGTTGGGAAGCAACTCATGTGATTCTCGAAGCTGTTCCATTATTGAGCGATAGCTCAAAGAGACGTTCGTTTCGGAGAGTATTCTCCGGACCTTCTTAAAGCAATATCGCTATCGCAAAGATTAGTTCTAGCGATAGAACTTCTTGAACGGGGGCTTCAAGCTAATCTCGGGATTAGTTTTTCCGATTGCGCGGGGGAGTTTCGGGAACTCAAGGTCGCGGGAACTCGGGGAGTTCAAGGTAGCGAATCGACTCTACTTTCTGTGAGGGTTTGACACAATGTCGTAACAAGAGACAACACCGGTCATGTCAAGATCATCGAAAGACCGCACGGTGACATCGCCGGGATGCAACACTACATCTTGTGGCAGCAGCAACACTTGACGAACTTATGACACGAGTGGCCTCAACAATAGAAGGAGGAACACCCCGACATCAACGAGCCAACTAAGAAGGCAACATCTCGACAACCATAATTCCACCTTGTGGTAATATAGGGTGATGCGCTATGACACGTGTATTAGATGGAGATGCACTTACGAAAGGCACTGCGACGAGGAGATATGCCTTCAACAACTAGGTGATGGCTTCGTCAGGTACTCCTACCAGTCATTAGAAGAGAATAAGCCGATCATATCTCCGACATGTGGCACGTCAAACGCCCAAGGTAGAAGCATTCGACACCTTAACGACAAGGATAGCAACTGAAGCACCTTCGGCAAAAAGAGAGTTCAAGATAACAGCCAGGCTATTCAACGACAAGAGTATATCTAAAGAAGGTACTTCTTCAACGCAAGGGTCAAGCGGCGCAGATATAAAGATCCATCATCCCGACAATATAGCCAGCAGGGAGGAGAGCCATGATGCTTTACTTGACAGAGAGACCGACATGCATAGAGGGACAAAGGTCAGGAACTGAAAGTCGGAGAAGTGCTAGCAACCGACTTCTTCCACGAGCCCCCTAGAGGCAACAGGAGGATCAAAACTGACGAGCACAATCAAAGCCACCGGAAGGTACCTCAAGACAAGAAGACGGCATAGCACTGTGGAACGTGACAACGTCCAAGCCATGTGATCGAGGGGATCAAACAAGGAAGTTTGGAAGCTCGATGGAGAAGCAACTAGGCGAGGCGAGCGCGGACTTGCATGCAACTTGGTGAACCCAAGGATCGACGATTCAAAGAACAGCTGCAGAAGAGAACAACTCCAGAGGAGTATAGCCAAAGGAATCATGCACAACCTCAAGAGACGCCTCCAAATAGCTTCAAGTATCATGAAGGAGGAACAAGTACACCCCAAGAACAGGATCAGGAAGCAGGCTGAAATGTCAAAAGCATGAACGACCAGCAAAGTGTGTGTGCCATAGCCGACAAACATCGGAGGGCCCAAGTATATCAACAAGTTACCCCGGAGTATGAGCTGACGTACAAATAGGAGGATATAGATCATCAACACCATTGCACGGGAGGAACACCGATGACATCACCAAGGAGTAGGTGTGCAACTCGAATGGGAGGCACAAGGGGGACCTAATAGCTCTAGTAGTAATTGTAATTATGTAAGCTATATGTTTTGCATGTATAGTTCCCTTGTTATTCCTTCCCATAGCGTAACAGATCAAAGGAAGAGATGTCAGGCAATTTGCAGGGGTGAAGCAATCAACATCCTCAACACTCTTCGGGCAACACGATAACAACAAGAAGACTCGACGTAGGAGACATCGATGGAGTCGAAGAAACAATATCGGATACAGAGTCGTTAGCTGCCAAGACAAAGAAGTCAAGATGAAAGATCTTTTTCAACGGCGCCACCTTCAGGCATAGAAGATTTCAAGTGATCAACTACGCCATCAAAGCCACCAGCAATGAGAGGCTTCTAATGAACAAAGTCAATCTCTACATCAAGGAGGAGCCACCGTCAAGGAGACTGAAGTATCGAGCGACTCGGAAGAACGTCACCTTGCTACTTCAAGCAGGCAACGAGTGGATGAGCTTCTAGCAAGCTCAAGCATCTAAGGCCATGGGGCCTAGTAGGTTAAATGTAGGGACGGTAACATCCATATTGGGATTAGAAGGCATTTCTAGATATTCTCGCTGAAAGGATCGCCCCAATATTGAGCTAAGCGTCAAGATTGGGAAGGAAATGCATAGGGTAACTATAATTATACACGATTGTTAACAGACATCCAACGTATTGAAACCACTTGGTGAGATTGATCTCCTCACTAAGAAGGAATCATTACTAGGATAATTGTTGACCATGTATAAATCTAGTACCTCCAAAAGAATAATCCAACCGAAAGAAAAGAAGTAATCTAACAAGTCCGGCCAACTTGTTACGATGACATCAATTCGATTGGTAGGAATATTCCAAGAGTTTAAATATCTAAAAAAGGGGGAATCTCTAGAATATAAAAGAATAGTACATGTAAGGTACATCTAAAATAAGAATTATAGTAATCAAATAGTCTTGTGGGACAAAAGGAATGGTCATGATGACAAAACCTTGTGGGTTTAGAATCATTCTAACTAAGTAAGTAACCCATAACTATATTGAAATAAATGATAATATAATATGTATATCCATCTTAGATGGTTATATATGTCAGCTAAGGCTAGTAAATTAATGCGCTAAGTAAGGAACGTATAATCTCTGAAGGGGAGAGAATAAAAATGACGTCGTGAACAACGCCATTGAAGGGGTGCATGACCATTTTCTTTTCGAAGAAAGTGGGAGGGCTCAATCTTATGATTGAACGTACTTGCATCGAATTGACTGACCCGTAGAATAGAGTTCACTCTGGCAATCGCCGAAGCGAATAGAGCGTAAAATAGATAGATACCTTAGGCTCAGGAGGCCTTCAACGTGCGAGACTGACGCAGTAGCTATCTACACCAATGAAGGGAGCAACACTATGGGAGCAATGCAACGACCAAGTCATCTCCAAATTACTCGACGCCGGCTCAATGGGTGGATGCATTCTAGCCTAGGTAAGGCGTGCGCATGCATTATAAGCTTTAATGTGTCTTATAGATAAGTTAAATATAGATCCTAATAATTGCATGGAATTACTGTACGTATATGTATCATACGGAAATAAGTTAAATAACAACGATAATGTGAGGTAGCATGTTAATTAATCCTTCGCAAGGATGCAATTCCTTCCAAGGATAGCCATATGACCTTGGGGTCCTTATAAATATAGATAGAAAATAGAATTCAGATATACTTAAGTGCATCTTAGGGATATACTTCCAAGGGTAATGCAGGACCCAAGGAAGAGAATAAGAAGCACATCTAATTCTTGTGTATGATAATTAAAACCTTGTCTATGATACAATAGGTCTAAATCAGGGTTATTGTTTAAATAATCGCGATCTAAAAGTCGTTAAATATTGTAAGGATTAGAGTAAATATAATTGTACTATCGGAAGTAATGTATCCGGTACTATGATAATGTTAATTCATAAATATTACCTTAGGGTAATTATGTTAATCACATGCATTAAAGGAGCCAGCAAAAAAACAATCGGCTCAGGCATGTCGATTTGTGTTTAGAGTAGTTTCATGTGTAGTTAAGATTAATCTACGCATGCAACCTATGCCAAGTATGGGTCGCATGCGTTGTTACCGATGATGAGACCACTACGGTGATCTCTAGGGCGTGGTGTAATGTCAATGTAGGCATGACCGCGTTTCCGCTTGGACGAGTGGAAGGTAGATTAGAAAGTCTACTTCTGTCCCACGGAAGTAGACGACCTCGAGAGAAAGGAGGTCATTGAGGAATGCATTGATAGGAAAGGCACCTTTAGCCCCATATATGCTCTGATAGGAGGAATTTATCCTTCACGCCCCATATACGGGAAGGATATCCTCCACGCTGGGCAACTAGAGGTGTAGGCATGAGCGACATATAGGCATATAGGTGCTGTCTCCGCGGCCACGATGGAAGAATCATCCTCTTCCTACGCCGGGAGATTAGCCATGCATTCATGTAGATAGGTGGGGTGGTCACCATATAACCAAAATTTTATTAATAATTAAAATGGTAATAACGTAGTGTCGACCTGCAGGCCAATAGAGCGCTCCGGAGGGCAAGGGGGTCGAGCTACGAAGACTTGCAACACAAATTTTTCTTATAATGTGTTGCAAGAATACCTTAGAAGTGTAAATTTTGTATGAAATAGATAAACTTTGATAAACTTAAATGTTGTATTAAGTAAGGTTAATAATTACCTTGCGTGGATTAAGTTATGAAGTGATAAGTTAATTGGATAATGAAATAGTACAGGAATGTCTTAAACATCACCTTAGAGTAATTCTAATAATTAAGATAGTAGGTATGTAATTATAGATATTGTAAAATTAATGCAGGATTTTAAGGTGCGAAGACTTGCAATACAAATTTGGTTGGAATGTGTTGCAAGGAATGAAGAGTACCTTAAATAATAATGGTATATGAAAGTGTTAAATTGTGATAAACTAAATGTTATGATAACGAGAACTAATAAGTACCCTGTTTTAATAGAAGTTACGAATTGACAAGTTATTTGATAATATAATGGCGTAATAATAATTTAAAAATATTACCTTAAGGTAATCTTAATAAATGTGTAAGTATAATAGTAGTATATTGTATGCATCAGGTTGATTGCAGGTTAGGAAGATTCCAAGGTGGGGAGACCCACGATGCTGCGGACAGCATCATTTCAAGGTGGGGAGAATGTGACGTTCCGGCCACGAAGATCACGGTCCCCGGGGCGTTATCTTTATCTTTGTCTCCACGCCGCACCGCCGCCACTCATTGGCGACGCGGTACGGCGTGTAGCCAGGTGGGTAGCCCCTAGGGGGCAACTTGCTAGGTATGTGCATTTCTTATTAATGTGCACATGCACATTTATTTAGGTGCACACATTTCCATGTAGGCACATTTGGCCACCTAGCCATTAAAGGCAAGTGGGCCCATTTCCAATTATCCCACATGCCTAAAGGGATAATTGGAAACCCTAAGCCCCAACCCTTGCCTATTTAAGTAGGAGAACCCTAACTTGCCCATTTTCATTCCTAGGGTTTTAGAGCTCTGTTTTGGCTGCCCCAGGAGCCAAAACCGCCTCCCAGACTCTGCCCAAGAGAATTGCACCATTAGTTTCCCTTGATTCGAAAGGTTCGATGGGATGGTCGAACTTCGGTCGAGGGAGCAACTCATGGATCGGGGTATGTAGTCGATTTAATGGTCTAAAACCGTTTTCCGGTCATTGTATCAGTGGGGTTTAGCCTATTAAATGCGCCTTTAGCAGACTATCTAGATCTCTAGATACGGACTCTAACTAAAGAACCTAACTCTATGATATAGATTAGATCTAGTTCTTTAGTTCTTCCATGATGTATATGGATGATGTATCTCTGTGAACTCCTTGTATTGGGAAGGGGGTAGAGACTTCAAGCTTGGTAGTAGATGCTCCTAGATTAGCCTCTCTAGCACACCATAGATTCGGCCCGTGCACAAGAACCACACTTGGTTGTGGGTGAAGGGGCGGACCGGGCTAAGGAGGAGGTTAGGTGTTCGACTCTTGAGCGACCCCTCCGGTGTGTAAGGCCTACCGGGATCATTGTGACTAGGTCTAATGGCTTGCCCCCTGCGTGTGGGCAAGGCATGGGCTCGACACTCGTGGGGTGGTGGATATGACCTTCCGGTGAGTTCAAGTCCGAATAAGGGCAAAGGCCCCCTCTAGTCACCTTGAGTCAGCATGTAGATCTCTCGGAGGGGAGTGATCCCTATCCGCCCCATCGAGTGGGGAGATGTAACTTCGATGAGACGTAGCCCCTTTGGCTATGCACCTGGGTGGGCTACTGATGGGTCCCAACACTTTTGACCTACACCGCAAAGTGTGCAATGTGAGGGGCGGATGGAGTGGACAACCCAATGCCATGTTCTTATACCGTACCAAATCCATTGCCATGAATTACATGCCCAATGAACTCGGAGACCCAAGCCCGGTCATTCCTTTGAGTCCGAGCCTTGGGTGGGATTCCCCATATGATGTGGCCGATCTTTGTCTATGCAGATATGTGGAGAACCATCCTTCATTGATGGTCATATGATGTTGATGTATGTACTCACCGACATATATGTTTACACTTCCGCAGACTAGGTAGGCCCCGGGGGCGGGGTAAAGGACCCTTCATTCTTCCCAATCGAACTCTTCAAGGTTGCAGTGATAACGTGGAGGGCCCTATATTAGCATGGAGCTGGTATGGGGGATGAACTCCTGTTTGTATACGGTGAGTGCACCGTATATGAGTAGGGGACGTCACACTTGCAGATCCGGCATGCAAGAAGGACTTATTGCTCTTACCTCCGGCGATTGAACCTGCCATTTTGATCCCCAATCCACGCACTTCAAAGTCTTCCACAACGCTTGCAAACACTTCAGGATTAAGAAGAAATCGCAGATAAAGAGCTGCTCACGGCCAAAAGGTTCGGTCGACCAAGGAGCATCGATTAGCCGGTTCCAAGAGTGGCTGCCCAGCAACAGGGACGACCGATAATTTATAGGTGACACTGGGCTTGGAGCAGTTTTTGGTATATTTTGGGCATATACTGGCATCTACCTGGAATATGCCACAAACCCCACATGAAGGAGGGTTTGCCCCCTTAGAGGCGCCTCACATCATCACATGTAAATCTTTAGGTATTCACATGTAGTTCATCTGAGACGGCCGGTTTGACGTCTGAGCCGTTCGTCCCCGAACTGCTGGAGTAGTTTACACCTGAGCGGCTCAATGGCTTGACGTCCGGCAAAAACTTGCCGGTGACATGGGAGGCGTCCCTTAGGGCCAACCCAAAAAAACTTGCGAGTGACATGTGAGGCGTCCCTTAGGGGCAACCCAAAAAGAAACAAGAGTCCTAGGTGAAATTTGAAGGTTTTTATAAAAAGACAAGACCTTAGGGTGTTGGTGATTTGACCCTATTCCGCAGCTATGGCGAGGCAACAGAGTTTCTTCCTCATACTTGCACTCTGCGCACAGGTTTTGCTCATCCATGGCCACGAAGGCTGTCCGTTCTCCCATGACCATGAAAATGGCCACCACCATGATACCAGTCACTGGCACAACCATGATGATCACGAAATTTCTCATTCTGAACATGGCCATTCCCATAAACATCACGATCATGATACCCACGTAAAATTGAAGTTGCCAGAGGAGATTGCAGAGGAGGAAGATCTGGCGCTATATGGCTTCAAGTCTCATCGTGATGTAGAGCGAGATCGTGTTAAACAACCCAATGGGGAGCTGTCTTCTCTTGGTATGTAAATTTCTGCCCTTTTCATGTTCTTCTTACATCAATGCAGTAGAATTAACAGAGTCTTTAACTTGAAAACAACGTCTTGTTTTCCCTGCGGATTCCACAAACCAACTTGCAGCTAATAAGGAAGAATAAACTGTGAATATGGTCCCGTTCCTGTAAGTTGCTTTGCTTTGCTGAATTGACCCACAAAACAAGGTGGAAAGAAATAGGTCAAGTCCAATTTACTTTGTATATTTCAAACTGGTGATTTCATAGAATTATTGGGAGACTCTAAAAACGCTTTCAACTTGACCTAATCCCATTCCAATATAACTTCGCTCTGCCTAGTCTAAATCTGAATAGGCAGGAGCTGGTATGCATGATTTGGATCAACTTGGCTAAGTCCTTCTTCAAAGCTGTCTTTCAAAAGGAAATTCTAGAGTTTTCTAAAGGCCTGGTTATCTTGACATTGACTTCCCAAAGGAGGTGAGGTTCTCAATGGGCCAGTTCCGGGTGTCCTCTCATCAGTTGCAGATTGCATGCTAAATATCTTAGCCAAATGTACTTTATGCAATTTGGACATGGTGAAATCGGAGGAATATTTGGATATCACAGCAACTCCTGAAGTTTTATGAACAAAAATGTGTATCTCCGTCTGTTCATGAGCTTGCTCAGAAAAGGAGCATCCTCAAAAATAGAATGGGCCAAAGTGGTTTAAAGCAAACAGGAATTACTCCATTCTTCCTTGTCGATGAAGAGTCACAACAGGCTGGAATGATGGATGGCTCCTCAAAGAAAAGAATACTAAAGGAGTGACATTAACAACCTCTAAGAAAGTAAAGCAGGCAGCAAAACAGAAGCTTAAGCAGGAGGAGGAGGAGGAGGAGGAGGAGGCAAGATAGGCTTAAAAAGGGCCAAATGTTATAGCAGAGCATAGGCAAGAAAAGCTTAAAAAGGGCTAAATGCTATAGCAACGCATCTAAGATGGTGACTAGATCAGCTTTCTAGTTAGTTATTTTAGTATTAGACTTCTTACTGTCTTGAAGGATTTCACCCTCACCCTCCTTGCAGATCCTTAAATTTGTATGTTCTTAATGGGTCTTTGATAGACGATCAATCAATCAATCTCTCCCCCTCCCTCCCTCCCTCCACATCCATGGAAATAATTTGCATTGATACCAGTCATCGTGTTTTTTCATATTTGAGACCTAATGGTAGATAATTTATTACAGGTCTCTGGATGTATGCGATGGGGAGTTCCTTGCTGGTGAGCATGGCTTCTCTTATCTGCCTCATAATCCTCCCTTTCATTGTTTGTAAGTGAAACATACTGCTCTGATCGGTACTTGACTTTGAATTAGAGTTTGCTGATACTGCTCTGCTCGGTAGTTGATTTTGAGTTAGAGTTTGCTGATGTTTGGCAAGGAACTTCGTAGTGTACCAACATAAAAAGACCTTGAATTGTTGCCTTGTCTGAGGTGTTCAATTGGTTAAGAATTATGATAATTAATAAAGATTTTGTTCTGCCTCAAGATTTGTTTTAGTTTCTTTTACTCTCTTACAAAGCTGCAAGCAGTTTTTTGCTATTCCGTTTTTTCTATTTCTGCACTGCTGATAATGAAAGAGGTCAATATGTTCGAGAATGCTGTGTGTAAAATAAATTTGTGTTCATATTCGACTGCATACTAGTTTGTAGAGTTTATAAAGCCTTTGAAGGATTTGATCCTCCTGTCCCATTTCAAGTTGATTCAAGGAGAATCTAGCTATTGCATTACACTCGATTACATTATGAAATGGAAGCATATTTATTAATTGGAAAGACAATCTACATAGAGTTGCATCTTGTATGGACTTGAATACCATGTTTATCCATTAAAGATGGCAAATGTTGTATTTATAACGGCTTTTGATATTTCTTATTACTCACGGTCATAAGAATCAAGCATAAGATGACGTCATTTTCCCATTGGTGCCCATCGCAGCAACTGTGTTAATGAATGTATATGATGTGTTGTATCTGCCAGCAATAAGGTTCATGCCACCTTCATTAAAGAACTATATAGTTCCTTTCTTATTTCTTGGTTTTTCCTTTAGTCCCCATGCGATTGTGCATAAACCTCGTATAGACATAAGGTCTTCTCATTTGGTTTGCTTTCTGTTCAACTTCAAGTTACATTCTTTACAGTCTGATAGGATATTAACCGGATAATCCTGTTGTTTCTGTTTGCAGCACAAGGAAAGCCTTCAAAGGCATTTGTCGATTCTTTAGCAGCATTTGGGGTAAATTAAGTCAACCTAAGCATGTGCTTTTCTTGGTCAAAGGATTAGGAAACCAAATTCCCTAACATGGGCTCAAACTTCCATAATATTCATGTTTCTTTTGTAGCATAAAGTAACATATATACACAAAATGGTATGGTCAAATAAGGACTTTCTTTAAGTGTTTGAACATTAGTGCCTTGACTGACAGGAGTGTTTGGTGAAATATATATAATGTGTACTAATAAAAAGATTACCCTCGGGACAGGGAGGGGCAATGCTGGGGGATGCATTTCTTCATCAGCTTCCACATGCGTTTGGTAATCTAGATGCAGTTTGTGGTTCCAAGTTATGTTTCATGAAAATTGGATTGATGCTGGTCTTTAAATATCAGAAATTGAGTAGAAGTGGACAATTGTAACATGCTTTTCTCTAATCTTGCACAAATTCGAAATTACAAGGAAGAGAAGTGCACAGCCCGAGTTTCTAAGAACACATGCTAGTGGAAGGAAACCGATTAGTAGGGCTTACTATTTTTGAAACAATATCATTCAGTTTACCTTCTTTCAGTTGCTGGCAAATAACTACCAACTCTCTTTGTCGATTCTAGTAATATCAGTTGCTTTTTTAAGATAGAGATTGTGTATGTTTAGCATACACCCAAGACTCCTCCTGTGATCCATATTGGGTATCTCCTATACCTGGACAACCAAACAGCTACCTTTAAAATATGCATATAACCAGGAGGAGATTATTTCCTGTAATATGTTGGAGGTTTCGATATTAAATAACTGAGAGATGTCAAATTCAATGGAAATAGTTCAGAATACAGCTAAGGAGTTCAATTTGGATCAATAAGAAATTTAGTCATCTGCAGCCAGTGAATAGACCTTATTTGAGAGGTTCTAATTTCGCTTATTTCCATGTGAAATGTTCTACTTGGTAGGCTTATTGAACAAGTTCATTAGTCCATAAGCCATACAGGCTGCTATGTCAGCTTATAAAACTACAAAATGCAGCTTGGGCCATGTAACTGAAGAAGAAAACATTGACGGGGCAAGCAGACATCGAGGCAATGACAGAAGAAGTTGTTGATTCCATGTTAGATATTTTGAGATGTCATTTAACTAATAAGGTGGGGAGATGTGCCTGTTTCCAAGTGTGCATGCAGTAAAAGATCTAAGCTTCATAACAATGGTTGTGCTGGTAGTGACAAGAAACTGTTGCTGACATGATACACATTCAATGTCTAACAGTCCACTTATCACTCTAATATGCACAAGATGATCTGTGATTTGTAAAGAATGAGCTTGTTTTAGTATAGGTACAGGAGATTGTGTTACGAGACCTTTTTAGTATGGGATCAACCATTCTGGTTGTTGAGTTAGTATCATTTGTTGCTAACTTTCTTCCATCCATCGCATCCTTTCTTCCAAACATGAGTTTTTCTTGTACTTGTTGAATGGCACCTAGACCATCATATATTTATTGTAGTTTTTGCTATGTTTCTAGTTTTTCTTCATTGCAATTGTTTCCCTTGTTCTTCTTTATATTAGATACAGGTTTGCACTTTGCAGGTCAAGGTGCTAGTCATTCATCACATCATTCACATTCACATCCGCATGAGGTTGAACATCATCATCATGCCCACTCTTTACAAGATCTTTCAGTTGGCTTATCTGTTCTAGGTAAGTTAAAACTTGTCCAATAAGTAAATAGGACTTGGAATGTGAAGAAACACAAGGGATAACTCTGAAATGATTAATAAAAATTTGTTAACTAGAACAATACGACGGAGATCACGATGATGATGTTGCAAAAGCCTACTTGCCTATAGTGCAATTATAGTACAAATTTCAGTTTTGTACAAATATATTGTGTATGGATAACACTAAGATAATATCATCCATGATATCTGATAATTCATTCTTTTCAATTTGTCTATACAAGCTGCCATGCAGACTGATTTGTGTGGTTCTCCAGCTGGCATCATACTGTTTTTTGTTATTGAAAAGATTGTAAGGAGAGTCGAAGAACTATCTACATCGTCGAATCATTCAGCTCTTGGTCATCATCATCACAAGAAGCAGAAAGCTAGATCTACAGAAATTCCAGAAGAACATAAGAAAGATGGGGCTCGGCTGAGAAAGCCAAAGGCCAAACTAGAAGAAAGTGAAGCAAATGGAAAATCAAAGCTTAGACCAGAAGAAAAAGAACGAAATGAGAATTCCATGGTATGCTATTTAAGAATACTGATGTAATAGACCTTGAATGATCTTGTTTTCTTGCTTTGTCAGGCTAATGAAATTGAAGACGTGCAAGGAGACGAAAAACTTAAGGAGAAATTTGACGTGCAAGGAGACGAAAAACTTAAGGAGAAGTTTGATGGGGGAAAGACGGGGAAAGACAGAGACCATTCAGAATCTAATTTAGTGTTAGGATATTTGAATCTCTTTTCTGATGGAGTGGTATGGTTCTACAAGCTCTTTGGTCAAAAACTGTCTGTGGTGTCTGACTTAGGAAGTGTCCTGCTAAAAATCAAGATGTTTTCTGTGCTAATCAGAACTACAATTGCTTGAGAAAAATTGAGACATTGCAAGCTAGCTCCACAATTTTGTCTTAGGAATTGCTTTTATGGTCTTTCAAATACACGCTGCAATTGCAGAATTATGTAAATGAATTTTAAGGACTGGTGTAAATGTTGCTAAATAAAGTCAATGGAACTGCAGCATAACTTTACAGATGGGATGGCACTTGGAGCAGCATTTTTGCTTCATGGTAGAGTTGGGGGTTGGTCCCGAACTGTATTCCTGCTTGCCCATGAGCTCCCTCAAGAGGTAATTTTCTTGGTCAATGATTGATGTATTTTACGGATGAAAGGAATAATGAGCCACATCGTAAGTGCCACACCAGTTGTAGAGTCTATAATATTTGTTACTGTTCTTATTGTATCCCGATTGTGTTCTTCTTCATCTATTATTTCTTTATTTTTTATACTTGTATTCCCCTAGGTCATGGTATCAGAGCCAGCTGGTAGCAATTAAGCAAATCAAGGTGCTCAAATTGGCACATCGACGTTGCACCCTTCTTGAAGTCAGATTGCAGAGAAGTTGGATTTGCATGTTAAGTTGGAGCTTGTCAATGGAGCTCAATCAACCAAAGAGGTGTTGAAATGAAGCATGCAGGGTAGTCAGTCTGGCATATAATAGGTTTCTTGGAACTGTTCTTAAGATAGTTTGGTTAAGTTAGTTCTGAAGTCCAAAGCTATGCAGCATGGCAGATTTAGGTGACGGCATGGGAGATGCCTTGAATCTAGATTTTGATGCTGTCAAGATGATAGCTGAAGAAAGGTCTGCATGTAGGCATTTCAAGCGAGAAAAAGATTGGTTGATTGCAAAAGCATGTTGGCAAAATCATGCAAATAATCGGGACATTGACAAGGAAAATATGATTTAAGAGTTCTGGCACCTGTCGTCACATATACTGAAGAAATGAAATTTATGTTTTGAGTCATTCCTTTGCAGCAAGTGTTCAAGTTGCAGCCATCGAAGTTGATAAAATTCGGTTCTTTTCTAGAACTTTTGAAGATTAGAAGGAAATTGTTTAAAAAAATGAAGGCCGTTCCAAGTTTGCAAAGAGAGAAAGAAAGAAAGAAAGAAAGAAAGAAAGATTTATTAACGTCTACGTAAGACCCGAAGGGTCTATGAGACCATAACATAAACAGAATTCAAGACCTCCAGGAGGAAAACCCTCCTGTTATCTAAAGTATGGAAACAAAAATATTAAGTTCAACAGTTGAAAATCTAAGAATCTGCTCAGATAGGGTTTGATGGAGACAGCCCATTCGTTCCTGTGACTGCTGCAAAGTACACTTCATAATACCCCTTCTTGGCTTGCATTGATGCTTGCTGCTTGGCCTCTTCTGGAAAGACTTTTTATGTTTCATGGCTGCTGATCGTTTTATCTTCTTAGACAATGCCAAAGTTACCCCTTTAGGGTCAGGATACTTGTAAACGTGCAAAGGAGGGGGTATTCTTGTAAAGACTAATAGATCAGAGTCAAGTGCATGTTCATGGATGTCAAGGCTGCCTACTGGAAAAACAGGAATTCACAGTTTGTTTTGAATCTCCTTGCCTTAGGCCAGAGAATTCTCATATTGCTCTTTTGCATGAAGATCTCCTTGACGAAGCCTTTGTCTATCAGAAGTTTCCCTCAGAAATGAGTTTCTGATATGAAAGTTTATCAAGCAATTTCTTCCTAAGATTCTTGCCGATGACGATTCTGGTGGTCAAACATTGCTTGATTGTGCACTAGAAATCATAAAATTGTTCAAAAGGTGTGGTTTACTCATTTATAGTCATGACCTGGGGTGGAAACACAACGTTTCTGTTCACATTGAAGGCAAGGTTTCCATGCCTCTTCATGTCAAATGCAAATGCTTAGGTTTCAGCAATCGGCCAAGTGCAACCCTTAAAAACGGTTTTTCAAATTTTAGCAATAGCCAATTGAATGGAAAAGAAAAAGATGTAAGTTTTTGATGAAGCTGTCAGGTGTGATCACTTTACTTCCATCGGATTTTCTTACATCTCATAGTCCAGATATGGGCGCTTAAAAGCCTATAACAACTGAATTGTCAGCTCACTGTATTTATAAATCCAAGTGGGTTATGCCTGCTGCAAGGGAAAGCTATATGGGGCTTTGTTGGAAGAAAGGAAAGCTATATGGGGCTTTGTTGGAAGATTCATGATTTTTACATGAACAAACCGGAGAGTTCCTATATAAAGAAATCTTTTGAGTATGTGTATGACTGCTCCTAACTTCTTTGAGCTTCAGAAAAGGTGCTAGTATATGGGAGGGAACTTCTGGTGAAGGGTTGTAATAACAACAAAAATTTGACATGAAGACACTTGTTGACCCTGACAATGCTGTTTAGTTTTTGGCAACAATAGATTTTGCAGTAAAGATTGGTAGTTCTGTTGCTATTCGACTTAGCCAACTATCACTTGGGCGTCCATTTTGCCGGCATGTTGGCACTCCTATCTAGAGCTTCACCACGGTAATGCTTCCTTCTTCATTTCCATCTTGTTGAAGAGAAGGTGCAAATTGGACTCGTGAATCTGCAAACATTTCTAGATAAAGCCACTTGCCTGGCATTAGATAAAGAGCTGCACTAAGTGAGCTCGAGGTGTAGCAGAATAATCAGCTTTATGAAGCCAATTTTGATTCAATACAGCTCAAGCGAGGGTGCTACAACACAATTCATCTGTACACATAACAGAAATACGAAGTGCTGCTGCACCTGGCGTGAGCCTTCAATCATATGCATCCTTGTTCCTTAACCAGTTCTTAGTGCAATTATGTCTCGCATCTTCGTCAAATTGCCAATGCCCAATGCACAACTTTGGATTTTTGTGCAAGTTGCTTAGCATATGTTTTCAACAATCACTACTCAATATTTGCGTTTTTTTTTTATTTGGATGGTTCAGAATCTTGTCCTATTGGCAGTTGGAGCTAAAGAGTTCTAAAGAGGCGTTTACCTTTTTGAATAAGTACCCATTACTGTTGCGCATCCAGCTATCTTGACATGGAAATTCTTTTGTTGCTTCTAGAAACAGTTCTTTTCCACAATTTGTGAAGCTTTCATGTCCTCTTATCATGGTATCACTGTGGTGCATACAGGTAGGGGACTTTGGGATTTTAGTCAGATCTGGATTCAGTGTATTCAAAGCTCTGGCGTTTAACTTTCTCTCTGCTTTGGTGGCACTGGCTGGAACTGCAATGGTACTTTGGATGCCTCTTACCAGACATTTAACTGTTGCGCTGACAAATTTTTACTTTTGTTAATTTAAATAGGCTCTTGTCATTGGTGGAACTCCTGGCCACTCATCTTTGATTGAGGTCATTCCTTAACCTTTGCTTAAAATAAGTGGAAGAACAAAGAATTACTCAACTTCATATGTGGTTTTTGACTGTTCTATGCTTCACAGGGCTTTACAGCAGGTGGATTCATATACATTTCAGTTGCTGGTGTGCTACCTGAAATGCACCAGCAAGGTAATTCATTAAAAAATGCAGTGGTTCAGCTATTGTCATTGGGCACTGGCATTTTTGTTGCCATATGCATTTCAATACTTGAGTGAGAATGAGTTGTGGCAGCACCAGTCTCGTTGATATATTCTTTTCAAATTAGACCTCATGCGAAGTCCATGGATTTGTGAGTTTCTAGTTCAGCCTAAAGCGTAAGCTCAAGAATGGACTAGAATTACAATGAAGTAGACACACAATGGAAAGAGGACCAAGAAGGCATAAACTAAATATTATACGGAGGTTATGCAGTCTGCATGGCTTAATACCACAACAATTTGCAAATCCTTGCTTTGAGATTCAGGGATAAGCTTTATATAAAGCTTATATAAAGCCAATAATTTTTCCTTTATTGCCATCCATTTGCACTTTAGTTTTCTTCATAGCTGTCTCTTATCAAGACTCTGGCAATGGTTGTCATACAACATGGAACTTTGGGTCGCGAATTTCGTCAGAGGATTAATGATGTGCTGCCATGTGGCATTTTCCTACATTCCGGAATGGATTGGAAAGTGGGAAGACAATTCCAAGGCTTCTGAAACTTGCAGGCTACTCAAGGTTAATACAGTAACACAGCACAGAACCAGGTTTTTAGAGATCAAATCCAGCCAAGAAAGGGAGCACCAAAACACAGCAGCTAGCCTTTCAGAAAAAGATCCCGCATCATTTTCTTCAACTGGCCATAAGATCCAAGTTAGGGGACCCCGAAAATCGTGATTGATTGCAAAGCAACAAAGATGAGCTTTTGTGTTTTTATCTTGCCACATATCCCCGCATCTTCCATGAAAATTTGGTCCTTGAAGCTGGATCATATTGCATTTTTGATGTTAAATAAAGCCCGTCGCCCCAGTTTTGCCTCCTACAAACTGGTCAAGGTAATAAATACTGTGAAATCTTCTCAAGCCAAAAGAACATCTAAAACATGCCAACGTATTACCTGTCTTGTTGCCCATCATTGCTATAGACTGAGCTCAACGATTTGGGGGCTTCTTGTATTCTTGCTACTGACAGCTGAATGCCCACGCAAAGAATTGCCAAAAAAACTTGGTGTAAAAAAAAAAAATCTTAGCTGCCGTAGCCATCATCTTCGATGACCTGTGATAGGACCTCTATTTGGATGGCGCTCCATCGATGCTATAAAGCTAATAAAAAATAGCCAAAGATAGGGAAAAAAAAATGGCTCCCAAGTTGGTGGCATGGCCACTGGTCCCATATTTTGGTGTGTTCGATGACTCGTTCTCGACTATTGCCGGTCACGGGCCCTGCCAGTTCACACTGGAATGTGGTCCCGGTGACCATGACACCATATGAACTGCTATATTATGTGCTCAGACGGATTGGTTGCAAAACACAACCTACATTAGAGTTGGTTGATTGAAACCCAAACGATGGTGCATAAAAGAAAAGTTGCTATTGTGCTATTCTAGGTTGGTCTACTTTTTTTGTCTAGAAATTGTAGCAGAGCATTAGAAATCTAGAAATTATTGTACTTGCATTTAATATGCTAGAGTAATCCATATAGGGTTCGCCTTGCATTGTATAAATCTTTGCACCTTAGATACGATGAAGGGGTTTTCTTGGCCGATCTATGGTCGTCTAGTTACAAGTATCATTATTATGGTCGAAATGCTATTATTTCAATTAAAAAAGAAAAGCAATTTTTACGTCATGCGACATTGATAGCTACTCATGCCACATTGGTAGCATTCAATTGGACATATGTCGTATGCATCATACCAACATTGTTTTGTTAGGTTCTACTCCCAACACGTTACAAATTGAATGCAATTTTTGGCAGCATCGAACTCGAAGTATATTTGTTCTAGGGCTAGTGTGTTACCACTAGACCAAACACTTAGAAGCAATTGGCTTAAGCAGAGAGTTTCAACATATTTATATGTGTACTGCATCTACATTCCCATTTCTTTGATTATTTGCTTGCTTTTCTTATGCACTAGTACCTCTAGTGATAGCTGACTCCTTCAAGGAAATTATTATCCAATGAGCCCCAACCTTTTCAAGGCTTTATGCCATACTCCATAGACCATATCAATTCCTCCCCTTCCTGTAGATGCTTGTCCTGAAACACACCAATGTTGTCACAAAGAATTGAATCTTGGCTCTGATACACACTAGCACCTCTAGTGATATTGAACACATCAAAAGGGCAATTTTTTTATTGAAATTGTTATCCAATGGGCCCTAATCTTTCCAAGGCTTTAACCCAGACTCCTTATATCTCATGGCTTTTTGTTTTCTAGCATGTAGAATCGATTATACAATTGATGGCATAAAGACGTATCCGATTCATATTTTTTGAATATTTAGAAGGCAATTTATATTTCTTGGATTCTTTAGAAGGCCGATACCAAGGTAAGGCTCAGGATACTTTTACCCTTGATTCGGTGATCCCGGAGATAAATATCCGGGTCCTCAGGGATCGAGGTAAACTCGAGAATTTAGTTGGGGGAGACCACGATGCAGTGCGGCACATGCCACATCGGCTGGGAGTCCATCCCGTCGTCCAAACCCACAGTGAAATGGCGACCATCCGCGCCTGAGAAGATCCCGCCTCAGGGATCATCCCATAATCCCCTCCTCAAAGGGATCCCCCGCATTTGGCATGGCCCCGGACACTATCCATGGTGATCCCCTCTCCCAGGGATCCCACGGCACCGGGGCCGGATCCCCCCCTCTCGGGATCACCCGGTGGCTGATACTTGGCCGGGGCCTATCTCCCGTGATCCCCTCCTCTCGGGATCCCGGCACCCGGTGTCGGATCCCCTCTGGGATCACCGTGGGTAGGCGATAATGGCGGGGCTTTATCCGCCCAGAAGGTGATCCCTCCTCCAAGATCCCGGCACCCGGGGCCGCGGATCCCCTCCTCGGGATCCGCCCCCGTGGGCGATGCTTGGGGGGGCTATCGTGAGGTGATCCCCTCCTCGGGGATTGCAGGCGTGGGCGATAGGCGGACGCTATCCGCCGAGGTGATCCCCTCCTCCGGGATCCCCGATCGGGTGACGTGGATCCCGGGCCCTCGGGATCACCGTTAGATGCAAACCGTGGTGGTCTGCCGATAGCCGTTAGATTCGGTGATCTATACCGTCCTCCGGGATCACCACGTCCTTTGCACCTGTGATTCCGGAGGCCAGTATATGACAACGTTTGAACGGTGGAGATAGCGACGTGGACTAAACGGTGGTCGAAGTTTGAATTTTGCCGGCCATGCAATGTACGAGACCAATACAATGAAAAGACGTGGACGTTATGAGACCACCCTCCGGGATCACCATCTGAGTGTGGTTCTTCCCTGTTGCGTGTTGATGTCGATGTAGCGAGGCATGGAGGAGGAGCGGAATGCGGCTGTGGCTGCGGCAGCTATGGACGAGTTAGAGGAGAAGAGAGAAGAGGTAAGTATTCTTTTTTCATTCATAGCAAACTTCAAGGGCTGTAAAACAAGCATTGTCATTTTCGTTTTAATGTATTTTTTTTCAGCTTAGGGCTGAAATACTGGCCCGAATCACCTCCAAATGGCCTGTTTGATCATGGCAACTTACATTGGTATCTGAAGAGCATTTTGGAACCTGATATTCAAGGGGGTGGCCAAATGCTTGTTTGGACTTGCTACATCCATATTGCACAGGGTCCAAGATTTCATTCTTGGGGAGCAGAGGAATTGTGAAGCACCCGCCAATTTCTATCTAAGAAGTTGAAGGCTTTGAGAGAGTGTTAAAAAGAACCTACAAGGATTCCTATATGGCGTTGAAGAGGTATTGGTTTGATTCATGTGTTTGTGTTTTAAATCATGAGTCCAAGATCCAATAGGACCATCCAATAGGTTATGTGTTTGATTATAATTCTTGCTTTTTTAAGTCATTTGAGGTGCTTGTCATTAGGATTACACCTAGTAGATCAAAACTAACTTATAATGCACAATACAGATATTGGTGTTCATATGGACCTCAAGACAAGCGACAAACACTCATGTGGTTGAGGAAAGACCATCCCCAGGGCACACATTAGGGAAAAGGGTTGAGAGGGAGAGGGGCGTAGGGGCTGCCGGTGCCATTTCACAATCGGGCAAACTCTATTTCTTTCATTTTCACATATCACTTATTATGGGTTTGATCACAAGAATATCCAAGGTTTGCCCCGCCATGGTAGGTTTGTTGACCCATCCTCACGGAGTTAAGTTCAAGCTAGCACCACGGATCTCACAAGAATTGAGGGAATGGGTAAGAGAGAAGCTTGTCCAATGGCACACACCATGTAGTGTCATGAACATGCATGAAGAGAGGTGGAGGTTGAGACTTGAAGTGAATGGACGGAAAGCATGTGTAGGGATGATGTGTTGAAAATCGGGACGTGTACAATATTGAAAGGGAGTTGTTCGTAACACATGGAAGCTACATGAAGATCTTCCCACTAGCATTGACATGTGGGTTCAACAACATCAAGATTATGTGTTCATGTATGAGCAAGGAGACTTGTTTCAATTAGGAGTTATGACTCCAATCCAAAGGGAGTCCATGTTGAGATTTATAAAAAACGAGCCATGCATGGACTCTACTTTCAAAACAAAGCGACAAGAGGTGCGGTTCTTCCTCAACTTTTTATTGTGTGTTGATTTGATTCGTGTGTATGGTTTTAATGCGGGTTCTATCTTTTCACACTTATCGCCTTTGATGAGTATTCCAATGGTTTACCATTGGCTTACGTTAATACCAATTCTCAAAAAGTGGAGCTATAACAAAGTGGATGCAAGCACTAAAGGAGTCCTTATGCCGAGATGATCACGATTGGCAACCTTCTTGCATCATTACGGATGATGCCCATCTTTGAGATAAAGGCCGTGAAAAAAGTAACTTGTCCAACTCTAATCCTTGGAAGCAAATCATAACTGTACTAACATTGTTTATTTTCATAGGTTTTTCCTAGTGTGCCCGTGCAAATTTGCATATGGCACGTGAGGAGGGCTTGGATCAAGTGGTTGCAAAAGAACATCAAGAACAAGGTGGCACGCAACGAGTTGTTCAAGGAACTTGGTTACATTATGTACAGGACAGAAGGTCCTCTAGGGGACAATGTGTACGGTGAAGAGTATAGGGAGGCAGTAAGGAGGGAGGCAACTAGGAAATTGGAAGACTTATTGAGGAAGTATCCTCAATACCCCAAGGGCGGCTTACATGAGTAAGGAGTGGACCAAAAACATTTGCCAATGGGTATTGGCTACAAGGATGTACCCCCACTCCAACCAAGAAACTAATGCAGCCATAGAGGCATGGCATTGTGCCTTGAAAAGGCGCCTGGGCAGAGGATTGATTGGCTCCTCTACATTCTAACCAACAACGTGGAGACACACATGGCATACATCAGGTATAACTTCTAATCATCTTCTGTAGCCTATTTTGATTTTGCAAGAATATAATTCTCTTGTCATCTAGGTCCATGAAGGAAGCAGGGTTTGTGGTGAACACCTCCCAGGAAGAGATAGTACAGTGTGCCATATTGGGTGCAAGGAAGATTGCTGATGAACAGGTCACATTCACTAACTTCGAAGAAGGTGAGGCAGAAGTCCAAAGTGAACGCACTCTATGGCAAGGACCATACTTTGTGAACGGGGCACACAAGAACTGGGCATGCTGCGACTGTCCCTGGGGAGCCAAGGGCAACTTATGTAAGCACCAAGTTAAGGTCATGCAAATGTTGGGCAACTACAGGGATCAAGATCTTTTACAGGTGCTTGGATCCCAATATGGGACAATTGGTGGGGGCATGGACTACTTGAGGCCATGTGAGGATCATGGGGCCTTTCATGGGGAGGAAACCACATACGAAGATGTGGTTGAGATTGTAAGCTTGGATGAGTCTCCCTCTCAAAAGGAGACAAGGATTAACCTGGATAAGACAAAGAGATCTTTACAAGAAGTCATTGCTAGAGTGATGTCAAGGGCAGAAAAAGATCCAGGCAAGCTAATTGCAACTGATTCACTCATGAGACAACTCGACACGCGGCTTGAAAGAATGGATGATGTTGGCCACACAAACTCTAACAGAACCATAACATGTATCCCCACTAATGCAGTGGAAGAGGAGTGTGGTAATAGTTTGGTAAATTTGAAGCCTACGATAGAAATTGGGAAGAGGAAAGACAAGGAAACCAAGAAGAGTTGGAAGCAAGTTGAGATGGAGGGCCCGTTGTGAGAATGGCATAGTGAGTTTGTTGTTGTTTAATGCTCATTGACACCTCATGAGCTTCATTTGTCTTGTTAATTGTTCAGGTCAAGTTTACAGTTTACCTATGTCCTTCTTGTAAACAATAGGTATAAATAAATCAATATTTACCTATTTATTTATTACTTAACCTATTGATAAATATTGTTAATGTTATCAATATTTAATGTTAGGAGTTAAATATTAGGATAAGTTTGTTTAGAGTTTAGACCATAGGATAGAAAACTAATAAAAAGCGTCACGGGGGGTCCTCCTCCGAGGGATCCAGCGTCATTCGTTTGCCCTGGTGATCCCGTCGCCCGGGATCACACACTAATAAAACGAGGATCCCCTCCTCAGAGATCCAGCGTCGCTGCTGGTGATCGGGTCCTCAGGGATCACACACTAATAAAGCGGGATCCCCTCCTCAGGGATCAGCGCCCATCCGCACGGTGATTCCTCCTCCGGGATCACAGCATTGAATATGTTAATATATTATTTATCATATCCCTTAACCATTGAAATATGTCTTGCAATAACCATTGAAATATGTCTTGGAATAGTGGAAACATTGAAGTATTACTTTTAATAAGCTTTGAAACATTGAACTTAATACAATGGCTTAAAACTGACATTCCAATTCGGAATCACTCCGAATCTACCTCAAGCACTGTTGCCATGGCTTCTGCCCGGACGTCCTCCTCAGTTACATCTGGCACACCGCAGGGTAGTCTTCACATCATGTGATCGAAGATATCGCATAGGGTTGGTTCAGACCCCTCTAGGACATCCCTGATCAGAACCTTCTTTCACAGCCTCCGTGCAACATACATTTCCTCGAAGCATGCTTTTAGGGTGTTGCCTTCCCAGACAACGTCCGTAGCTGGCAAATGCTTCAAAGCCTTGCCCTGGATAATGCACTTCTTCAATTCCCAAAGCAATGCCCTGTGGCTTGGCCGACCGGGATCAGTGTCCAGAGGCCTAGGGGTCTCTCTGAATTCCCCATTCTCCATGGTCTCTGCATGAACCATGAGGGGATCATGAAAAGATTAATATGAAAGTAGAACATGAATATGAAGGAAGACAACAACATGCTTACTTCGAATGTTTTGATCTTTGTCGAGGTTAGGCGAAGCTCTAGGCCCACATCCTCTGAATTTCATTCAAGTGGACGAGAATATCCTCAAGGCGTGGGCATTGATGTCCGCTCTCAACAAAAGCTGTTGTCGGGTCCTCACCATCCGTCACTTGGCTTGAGCGGTAAGCAAATGAACTTCGGCGCTCTTGAACTCAAGCTGAAACCAACTAACTTTCCACCAAGAACAAGTAAGGCAAGGGTATATATAGACTCATGAATCAGCGTTACTATCAGTTTGTACAAGCGGTTAAGCCATGATTTCAATTTCTAAGGGTAAGATCGACCATAGGATAAAAGGTTTAGAGTTTAGACCATTGAGCCTTAGACCATAGGATAAAAGCAGGTAATAAAAATCGTCGCGGGATCCCCTCCTCCCAGGGATCCCTCGTCCCTGACCCAGGTGATCCCGATCCTCAGGGATCCCGTCGCTTGGCCAGGTGATCCGGATCCTCAGGGATCACACACCAATAAAGCGGGATCCCCTCCTCAGGGATCCCCGTCAAGCTGCTTGGTGATCCCCTCCTCAGGGATCACACATTAGTAAAAGTGGGATCCCCTCCTCCAGGGATCCCGCATCCGCTGGATGGTGATCCGATCCTCGGGGCTCACACCTTAGCAGCGGGATCCCCTCAGGGATCAGGGATCCGTCTTCCACCGGGTGATCGTCCTCCGGGATCACACACTAATTAAAACTGGATCCCATCCTCCGGGATCCCCCATCCGCCTGCTTGCTGATCCCGTCCTCCAGGATCACATCATTGAATGTGTTAATATATTAGTTATGGCCCGACCATTGAAATTATGAATATATTATTTATCATAGAACCATTGAAATAATGTCTTGGAACAGTGGAAACATTAAACTTTGGTGTTGAAACTTTGGTGGAAGCTTTGAAACATTAAACTTTAGTGCATTGAGCCATTGCACTGTCATAAAACAATAAAATTACACTAACTCAAAAGCCAAAAATACATTCAAGTGTTTCAGTATTCACATTAAAGTCTTGAAGAAAATATTCACATTCAAGTGTTCAAGAAAATATTCACATTCAAAGTTTTGAGATTATCACATTCACAATTTTTTACATTTTTACCAGAATGTCAAGGACCATGAACCAGCAAGCGGGTCTGGGGTCTAGTATCACCCGTGTCACCCTGGGGTAAGTAAAAGGTGGACTTCCCTGCAGCCAAGCAATCGTGCAGTTTCTGGAGCATTATCTTGAAGCCTGACCTCATGCAATCTATGTCTTCTTTTTTGAACCAATCACGGTTAATCAGAACCTGCATTAAAACATGAATTTAGCCATGAACTGAAAATGCAGGGTGCATTATGCAATGCACTTTCCTCATGCCTCCACCTCTTAAACACGTCTGTGAGGAATCTGCGAGTATCAATAAGAAATTAGCTTAAATCATAATGCAAAAGATTAAATAATTCGAGATAGAGAGGAATACTTACAGTGTGACAAATTCTCGGGTAGATGCATGCAAGGGATCATATGAATCAAGGTGCAGAATGCAAGGGCAGGGCTTTCCAAGCCGAGCACACGCCAGGCCATCAGTCACTAAGATGAAAAGGCTCCAATGGCCACTAAGAAATAGCAAATTGAAAGGCAATTAAAATAGATTTAAAACATAAATAATCAAGTGATCAGAGTTTATCCAGCATTGACAGGAATATAATAGAATTGTGCTGTCTGGATCTTCCAGCGTGCCCTACCAAACGGGTTGTCAGGGATGAGCTTGGCAAACTGCTCATAAGCCCCTGCCAACCCGGCCTTGCTTCCACTCAAGAACAGCCCGAATGCAGCAGGATGCAGGAAGACATGATGGCACCTTTTCTGGATAGGAATTGAGTGCAGAATTACCCTGTACAACAAATTGAGCAATTGAGTGCAATGATAAACTGAAATTCAAGAAACTTTAGAACTTAAAAACTTACAGGAGATAAGAACCGATGTAATCCGAGTCCACGTCGCTCTCCAGATCCCCGAGGCCAGAAGGGATTGTCATAAATTTAAGGGCCTCGGCTTCTTGGATGTAAAACTCGACATTTGCTGACTTGCTGCCGACCTTGATGAAGGGGCTCTCAACCACCACAGGGAAATTTAATGTGAAGGGGCACTGCCATCGATCGGCATCAACACCTCTTTAGAGTCTATAATATTTGTTACTGTTCTTATTGTATCCCGATTGTGTTCTTCTTCATCTATTATTAGCACACCAGCCCTACCGGGCCTACAACCTTTCCTCAAATTCTAGCCTATCCACGTGTAATTTCCATGTCATCAAAATCTGATGTGTCTTATTTTGCACCATCGGATCTCTAGATTTGCAAATCTAAGGCCAGGGAAATTAGAAATTGGTAAAAAAATGGGCACGGAGATGGGAAGAGAAGCGATCCCTTGATCAATCCCGTGTATTTTTCCTCCTCCAAACACGATCCTTCATCTTATTTCTTCTCTGATCCTTCGCATTTTTCTTGCCCTGTTTCTCCTGCACAACTGCTCTACGATATGATATGAATAGGAGTTGCTCTTCCTCGCGACCTTGCAGTGCTCGGCCAGAAGTCTTCTAAGGGAACGAGGGTAAAATGATTTGTTGTTTAGACAAAGAAACCCCATTTCTTCCCACTTTACGCCGTGCTTGCCTATGTCCTGGCCGCAAACCATGGTGTTGGGGGTTTGATTCCGGTAGCGATGGAAAACGATGACGAATGGGGATTAAGCGCTGAAGAACTCGATCAACTAGAGCAAAACGCCATGCAGCAGGTTGCTCGACGGCGTCTGCCTCAATCAATGGCATAAGCACCTTCTTCTTCTTCCTTAAGCAGCCCATTCTCGCCTTCCTTTCAGTCCATCCCCTGCCAATTTTCCACAGAAACAACCCTTGCTTAAGTCTCCTATCAAGCGTCAGGCTGTGGGTTCTCATTGCTCGCCTGCCAAAATGAGTAAACCACTTCCGTTTAAGGTGTTCAAGGATCGAGATGGAAAAGCGTGGAAGTACCTGCCAGAATCGGGCTGTATAGGTTCTTCATCAGCATTTCTAGGTTTGCATCGATTGATCCTTTTTCCCAATTCGATGCCGATGATTTTGGTATGCTGGTTGCTGAGTCTATAGACGAGGAAGTCATTGAGAAATTGGAAATAATGTTTCTTCCATGTGGTGGACTCGCCAAGGCTGCTTTGCGCTCTGATTGCACAGGTAATTACTTTTGAGTCCAGTTGAAAAAATTATAACTTACTAAGGGAACTAATATTCCAATGTTGCTGCTATGCTAATATTACAGTGGAATGTGAATGATTGTCTGATATAAAGAGAACATCTACGCTGCATAGCAAAGGGCATTATCATTGCATTGATCCAGGAGCTGCAGATGCCTTTTTTAATTACATTCTGATATGATTGATCATCAAACCTCCTGAAATAGTCTGACTGTAGGGATGAGTTGATTGATCAGAGATGTAATCCTTAATCTTGAAGAGGTATGATTTAACGAGGCCACCAAGCTGATAGTGCCAAGAATGGGGTTTCTATACACCAAATCATTATTTAGATGCATAACAACATTATGAAAAACGGGTTCTTCAACAACTGTGAAACAGTTGGATTCTCTGCATAACTGTAGCTCAATAACAGATATATCCGTATACACTGCTGGGCATATGCTTTTCCAGGATGTCAGGAAGAAGCTTTTGTTGGCACCATTTGCTTCTCTTTAAAGACAATGCAAATCTACTGCATATAATCCTTATCATTTTCATGTCAAAGCTGTCTTGTGAGTCTATATTTATATGAAGTAGCAATTCTTACATCCCATTCTGACATAATGCAGGTCGAAATTCTTAGAAATTTTAACAAATGGCTCTTTGACCTGCTGCTTGGAAGATCAACTGTGTTTGCGGCAGCATGCCACAAGGATGGGCCAAAGACTTACTTAATTTTCCCATTGGCAAACAGGTCAATAGTTGAAGAGATCAAAAGACATTCGCTCATAAATTGGAATCTACTAAATTGCCTGATTCGTTAGGACCTGCACTTGGCTAACAAGCTTCCCACTCATTCTTCCAAGATGGCAGTTGTAGATGTTAACCCTTTGTGCCGTAAAATTAGCATTCATCAAATATCTATTCCCTGTTGAAACAGGTAGAATCATAGTTTTCTTCATTTTTATTGTTGGCATGTAATAAGGTTTGGTAGAGATCAGTAATCAGCCTGAGAGTGCATTGGGAAGCTCATAGATTTGAAGTTTTATTCATGGATCCTGCCTTCAATCTGACAGTGCACAGACATAAGATTATATCTTGGCCTCCCAAGCATTGGTCTGTGGAAGGTTCCCTTTTCAATATTTTATTTTTTAGAATATATTGTTCGTTTTAGAAATCCAATTTTCATGTTGTAAAGATCAGGATCTTGGTTATCCACAATTTGCAGGTTGAAGCTAAATTATACTGGTACCTTGGGACTGCAGAATGACATACAAATTGGATAACATTGCGAGCACCTTTGAAACGCTTCCAAAGGTGCTCTTCATGCAGCTATGTATCTTTGGTGTATGCTCTGGTTTGGTGCTATTTGGTCACATGTCGAATCCAATGATATTTTGCCACAATGATGTTTAGAATTGGCAGGGATCATTGTGGCAAAGTATGATCAGCGTCAGATATGTATAGTTGGGCTGTGCACAGAAACTTTGCCACAATGATCTCCAAAGGTGCTCTTCATGCAGCTATGTATCTTTGGTGTATGCTCTGGTTTGGTGCTATTTGGTCACATGTCGAATCCAATGATATTTTGCCACAATGATGTTTAGAATTGGCAGGGATCATTGTGGCAAAGTATGATCAGCGTCAGATATGTATAGTTGGGCTGTGCACAGAAACTTTGCCACAATGATCCCTGCCAAATCTTTTGCAGAAAGTGAAGAGTCTCCAGATGCATATGGAGCATCAGGATTGGGATTTATGCTGTTTCTATTCGTCTCTGTTATATTAACCCACAGATATGTCACAAATGTACTGTCGGTAACATTGGCAAGAGTACCCATCTGGCCGAAAATTTTGAAACAGGTCTCATTAGCTTGACTGAATACTACCAGGCAGTTAAAATTCCACTCACAAATTTTCATCCAATCGGAAGCATTGGTATGATTTGAGACATTGTTGGGAAGCTGGTATGAAGAATAACTCACTTCAGTCAAGTTCAGGAAACATGTGTTAGAACTATTTACCCGAGTGCATCCCTATTATCAATTGGAGGGAACCTGTTAGGGCCAACACTTCAGTCGAAGAGTGGCCTTGATATTTGCATCCTTTTCTTTGTTTTTTTGGGGCTCAACTTGGGTAAATGAATAGGGACAATCACATTTTCCTTGCCTGCATAGGCCATACTTACCACATACATCCCACGCATTACAAGATCCTGAACTTGATGTGTTTTGCCCACAACAATCTTTGAACTAGGTGAGCAACAAAATCATTTTCTTCTCGCCTTTCCTTAAACCATGTACCCATATCCATAATAGGCCTATTTACTTTTTCTAAGGTGTGAAGTTGCCTCCATTAAGTTGCATTAGGCGGCACAGACGTGCAAAGGTATCTTTCTTCTTTAATTTACTATGACTTGAAGTTGGCTTGGTGAAAATGGGACAACACACTTGGCTTATATTTGACGACTCACAACAAAAATTGCAATATTTTTTTCTAAGTAGAAACGGGAGGAGTAAAGGATTCCATATTGTCATTACTAGGTACTTGGCCATATCAACCGTGAATTTAAAAGGTTAATGTTTTTTCGATAACATTATCGCACATAGACCAATCAAATTTAGAAGCCAAAATCCACGAGGGGCCATCTTATCTTTGGGACATAGTCTAATGAAAGAGATAGTATCTATGAGTTAATATAAAAAATGTAAAAAAGGATTGACATTCAACATGGTAAAATTCATTGGCATGACCATTTCATAACCTTCAAGATATACATTGTAGCATTGAAATGTTTCCTAAAAGCAATAGGAAAGCACATTTGCAAACCCCCAACAACAACCATTTTTCTAGCGTTATCAATAGTTCCTTTGTACACCTTTCCCAAAAGCTAAGATTTATCAAAGTTACAAGACAAACAATGAAATATTCATTAAGACCAGCAACCTCCCAACGATCACAA
This sequence comes from Isoetes taiwanensis, assembly GCA_021234155.1. NCBI lineage: Eukaryota > Viridiplantae > Streptophyta > Lycopodiopsida > Isoetales > Isoetaceae > Isoetes > Isoetes taiwanensis. The sequence goes on along the minus strand of JAJEKV010000045.1, from coordinate 631,539 downwards.
TTTCAGTACCGATGTACTGCGTTTTGAACATAGGAAGCTGCTCAAACAACCACTGATGTTTCTCATGCTTGAACTGCCTTGGTATAATCACACAAAAAGCCCACCAAGGAAGGAACCATTCAACTGTAGATAGTGACTCTAGAGGTATGGTTTAGAAGTAAGTCTAATGCAAATTTGTGGATTCCATTGTGTCTAAGTGCAGAAACTGTCTAGGATATGACATCTATAGAGAAATTCCTTATGCACTCTAAAGGCCTGTTATTGAGTGCACAATTCTGTTTTACAAATTATCAAATACACAGACTTCCTTCCTTTTGATATCTCGAAAATTAAAGAGGCAATTTCGTCATTGGTCATATCACCATCTCAGAATTTTCAGTATAGTATCCACATATAATGTTATTTTTGCAACCTGTTTTCCTTGTGGGAATGAGAGTTGTTGTTTTGAAGGTTACCCTTATTAGAAGATCCAGTTCTATATGTGGCTTCTTCTATTGCACAACGAGCTGCTGTTGTGCCCACCTTCTTGGTAAACGGGACATACAAGTTATTGATAAGGGTTTACATAGGCTCTCTAATTCTAGAGCATCAGTTGCAATAGTCACAAACTGAAAACCCAAAGGTAATTTAGCAAGCCTAAATTTACTACCAAGACTTAACCAGTTTGGCCTTGCTAAAGCCTTCTGGTGTGCCTTTTGCTAGTTTCTTTATTTTTTATATACTTGTATTCCCCTAGGTCATGGTATCAGAGCCAGCTGGTAGCAATTAAGCAAATCAAGGTGCTCAAATTGGCACATCGACGTTGCACCCTTCTTGAAGTCAGATTGCAGAGAAGTTGGATTTGCATGTTAAGTTGGAGCTTGTCAATGGAGCTCAATCAACCAAAGAGGTGTTGAAATGAAGCATCTGTCACGGGGTAGTCGGTCCGGCATATAATAGGTTTCTTTGGAACCTGTTCTTAAGATAGTTTGGTTAAGTTAGTTTCAAGTCCAAAGCTATGCAAAGATGGCGATTTAGGTGGCGGCATGGGAGATGCCTTGAATCAAGATTTTGATCTTTGTCAAGATGATAGTGAAGAAAGGTCGCATGTAGGCATTTCAAGCGAGAAAAAGATTGGTTGATTGCAAAAAGCATGTTGGCAAAATCATGCAAATAATCGGGACATTGACAAGGAAAATATGATTTAAGAGTTTCGCTTTTGGCCGTCACATATCTTGAAGAAATGAAATTTATGTTTTGAGTCATTCCTTTGCAGCAAGTGTTCAAGTTGCAGCCATCGGGTTGATAAAATTCGGTTCTTTTCTAGAACTTTTGAAGATTAGAAGGAAATTGTTTAAAAAATGAAGGCCGTTCCAAGTTTGCAAATAGAGAAAGAAAGAAAGAAAGAAAGAAAGAAAGAAAGAAAGAAAGATTTATTAACGCGTCACGTGAAGACAGGAAGGGTCTATGAGACCATAACATAAACAAAATTCAAGACCTCCGGGGAGGAAAACCCTCCTGTTATCTAAAGTATGGAAACAAAAATATTAAGTTCAACGGTTGAAAATCTAAGAATCAAGCCAGATAGGGTTTGATGGAGACAGCCCATTCGCTTCTGTGGATCGCCGCAAAGTACACTTCATAATACCCCTTCTTGGCTTGCATTGATGCTTCTTTGCTTGGCCTCTTCGGAAAGACTTTTTATGTTTCATGGCTGCTGATCGTTTTATCTTCTTAGACAATGCCAAAGTTACCCCTTTAGGGTCGGGATACTTTGTAGCGTGCAAAGGAGGGGGTATTCTTGTAAAGACTAATAGATCGAGTCAAGTGCATGTTCATGGATGTCAAGGTCTTGCCTCTTTGGAAAAGCGAGAATTCAGTTTGTTTTGAATCTCCTTGCCTTAGGCGGAGAATTCTCATATTGCTCTTTTGCATGAAGATCTCCTTGTGAAGCCTTTGTCTATCGAAGTTTCCCTCGAGAAATGAGTTTCGATATGAAAGTTTATCAAGCAATTTCTTCCTAAGATTCTTGCCGATGACAATGATCGATTCTGGTGGTCAAACATTGCTTGATTGTGCGCTAGAAATCATAAAATTGTTCAAAAGGTGTGGTTTACTCATTTATAGTCATGACCTGGGGTGGAAACACAACGTTTCTGTTCACATTGAAGGCAAGGTTTCCATGCCTCTTCATGTCAAATGCAAATGCTTAGGTTTCAGCAATCGGCCAAGTGCAACCCTTAAAAACGGTTTTTCAAATTTTAGCAATAGCCAATTGAATGGAAAAGAAAAAGATGTAAGTTTTTGATGAAGCCGTCGGGTGTGATCACTTTACTTCCATCGGATTTTCTTACATCTCATAGTCGGATATAGGGGCTTAAAAGCATATAACAACCTGAATTGTCACTCCTTTGTATTTATAAATCCAAGTGGGTTATGCTGCTTTGCAAAGGGAAAGCTATATGGGGCTTTGTTGGAAGAAAGGAAAGCTATATGGGGCTTTGTTGGAAGATTCATGATTTTTACATGAACAAACCCGGAGAGTTCCTATATAAAGAAATCTTTTGAGTATGTGTATGGCTCCTAACTTCTTTGAGCTTGAGAAAAGGTGCTAGTATATGGAGGGAACTTCGGTGAAGGGTTGTAATAACAACAAAAATTTGACATGAAGACACTTGTTGACCCCGACAATCTTTGTTTAGTTTTTGGCAACAATAGATTTTGCAAGATAAAGATTGGTAGTTTCATTTGCTATTCGACTAAGCCAACTATCACTTGGGTCCATTTTGCCGCATGTTGGCACTCCTATCTAGAGCTTCACCACGGTAATGCTTCCTTCTTCATTTCCATCTTGTTGAAGAGAATGTGCAAATTGGACTCGTGAATGCGCAAACATTTCTAGATAAAGCCACTTGCCCGGCATTAGATAAAGAGCCGCACTAAGTGAGCTCGAGGTGTAGCGAGAATAATCAGCTTTATGAAGCCAATTTTAATTCAATACAGACTCAAGCGAGGGTGCTACAACACAATTCATCTGTACACATAACGAAATAATGAAGTCTTCTTTTGGCGTGAGCCTTCAATCATATGCATCCTTGTTCCTTAACCAGTTCTTAGTGCAATTATGTCTCGCATCTTCGTCAAATTGCCAATGCCCAATGCACAACTTTGGATTTTTGTGCAAGTTGCTTAGCATATGTTTTCAACAATTAGTACTCAATATTTGCGTTTTTTTTTATTTGGATGGTTCAGAATCTTGTCCTATTGGCAGTTGGAGCTAAAGAGTTCTAAAGAGGCGTTTACCTTTTTGATAGGCCTGTGGGCTAGGCCTGATAGCCGATCACGTAGAGGGCCGGGTATGGGTCTGACACTTCCTGGGTGTAGAGGTGTGATCCGTATGGAGCATCTTGCACTTTGAGTAGATTTAGGGTGAGTAAGTTGGGTACGGATGCGGGGGTCGCTGATGCGGCACGTATTCTCTAGCTCACCCATGGAACCACTGTGATCCTGGAAGGGGACGCTTCCCTGACCTGCCTCATCGGACCGGGGTGTCATGAACCCTGGAGTAGACTCACACGGGTGATAGGCTATAGCGAAGCCATAGCGTGAATCGACCCATCTGCAAAGTGTGCACAGGAGGGGCGGATGGAGTGGACAACCCTAGCCGATGTTCTATGCCAGCCAATGCCATGCCAAGACTCGGTCTGCTGATCTCTTGAGGCCCAGCCGTCAGTCGATCCTCACTGGAGTCTGAGCCGGGGTAGAACCTGAGGTTTGGGGTGTTTTCTTAGTTTTAGATGCATATTCTGTGCCGTTGGTATTTGGATGGATGCGCCACCCTTCGTGGTGGTTATTTATATATGATTTATGCTGTGTGCTAACCCTTGTATTCATGCTTCAGCGGCGTAGGGCTGCATCGGCGTGGGCGAATGACACCTCCATGTCCTTCACTCGAGCCTCTCCACGTAGATAGCCCGGGTCAGACGGAGGGCCCTGCCCATGGCAAGATGGAGTGCCCGGGAGGGGAAAGTCCGTATGTATACGGTAGGGGGTCGATATATATTGAGGATGGATCGCCACAGTGGTATCGAGCCGCGTGATTTTCGTTGTTCGAAATCATAGCACTGACCAAACACTAACTCGTTAGTTGGTAGTTAGGGAGGAGGCTAAGTTAGTGTGTTGTTAGTCCTCTTTGATGTTTGGTTTTGTGTTAGGTTAAAGTAAGAAATTGTAGGTTTAAAGAAGTTAGGGTGACTGGAGGCCCCAAGTTTGGAGGGGTTACAAATTTTTGTAGGTGGTTCAAATGAAGGGGAAAGTGGTTCCATTGGATCGGGCGTACCCCAAATACCTCTAGGGGATACTGCCATTTGGCGGAAAAATGGTCAAGGGAAGGCAGAAGTCAAATCGGCGCCGCTGATTTTTTGTCGCCTTTGCGGTCGAGGTGGGAGAGCCAAAAATGCGGTCGGCCCAGCGCCGACCGTACCCGTTCAGGGTCAAGCGGCCCGAAAAGTCAACCCGGCGCCGCTTGCTTTACCGTCGACCCGGCCCAGCGGTGGGGCTGGCGTAGAATGCCGTCGGCCCGGCCAGTATGTTTCAGCGTATTTTACGCCAGTATAAATATCTTTATAATAAAAAAATTAAAAGTTGATAAGAAAATTTTGAAATTTCAAAAAGTTAACCGCCGCTAAAGTTTGTTTATCACTTTGCCTTTCACCGCTAGACCATCACCGCCATAGTCATGATCCTAATCTTTGCTTCTTCCTAGTTCCTCGCTAACCCCTAGCTCTTCACTCCGCTTCCAGTCGCTGTAGTTTCCCCATCACCGGGTTTCTAAACCTTACGTACCATAAGCTATGGCTAACACACTAAGAGTGCTCGATCCTACCAACCTTACTATAGCCCGATCTATGCTTTGATCGGGCAATAAATATGGCTACCTAATCTCCGCTTTGATTGATATACTGCTAGACGAGCTAGTAAACATATTTGAGAACAATGATAGGATCCCCTATCCTATTTACCATTTCTCGGAGCCATTCTTGATCCGACTGAACCTCCGCCAGCTTCCTTACACCATGGCCGAGCAACCTGACTTGGTCATGATGCTGATTAAGTTCTACCCTCCCGAATGTGAAGGACAAACCGAGGAGGAGGTATCAGAAACTTGGCCAGGGAGGATGACCGCCAAGAGATAGAACGGGCCGATACGGCGGCTCGGGGTAAGGAGTATCGGTACCTCAGGGATGGACTCGCTGTTATAGATGGCCGGGCGATCGAGATTCCCCCATACCGATGGGATGAGGATTCCCGCAGCTTCATATGGGGGGGAAATCCTCGACATCAAAGATAGACTACTTAATAACAATCCATTGATTTTTGGCCCGTAGACCCCAATCGATACCATAGTGAACTCCTTCGCAAGTAGCAAAAGCACAACATTACGCGTGTTGAAGAAGACCTTTAGGAGAGCTCGGGAATTTCGGGAAGTAAGGGGAGAGGATAGAACGGAGAAAAGCAGAGAAGGCCCGACAGAGCACTGACTCGCCAGGTGCGTGAGATCCGGGAGTGGGCAGGGCCCAATACCCCACCGAAAGCACGCTAACCGCTAAGCACCGGAGGAAGGTCGCGGGTCTCGAAATCCAGCAAATCAATACAAGGAAAAACTAAAGACCGCCGAGCTTTTTGGGAAGAACGCGAAGCTCCCGGAGGCAAGAGCGGGTGGACGCCAGTCCCGACCGGGCTTGTTGGGGCCAAGACCGCGTACGCAAAAAGCGGGGGCCGGCCCAAACCCCTCTTCCACGAGGGAAGCCCCACAGGCTGCACCGGCAACCGCATCGCCGCTACGGAAGATCCGTAAGTTTGAAGTCGACCCAACTTCGTCACGGAAGCTTCCCTTCCGGAGGTTGGTTCGGGGAGATTGCCGGGGAGTTTAAGACCGACCTCCGCCTTCGGACTTTTGCCATTTTGGCACTCCAAGAGGCTGCGGAGGCCTATTTAGTGGCACTTTTGGTGATGCCAATCTTTGCGCAATCCACGCAAAGAGGGCCACCATCATGCCTAAGGATTTAGCCCTGCGCCGCTTGAGGATTAGGGGAGCATCCTTAGCATATTTTCTTTGAGTTCCAGATTGTAAATATTTTTGAGATTTAATAAAAACTTTTTGTTTTGTATTAAGAACCTTTTATTTTGTGATAAATACGAAATTGCTGACGTCAGCATAATAAAAAAAAAGGGGTTAAAAGGATCTTCAAAGTTTCATTTCATTTGTCATATCTGTTTTTCTTGCCTCCTCCTCCCTTCTAGCGCCATGGCAGCCACCGACCTTTTTGTATGGTACGAAGACGGAGAGCATTGGGGTCCGCAAGTGCCCTTCGACTTGTTGCGGCCCTTGTTATGCCAGCGCCTAGACCTCATCACTAATATGCAGCGGCACCCAGATTATGCCGGGTTCTTAGACTTTTACATGGAGGAGATGCTTCCTTTGTGTATTCCTCTTGGGGATCCTCCCCAGTTGTACCTAGAACGGGAGGTAGTCCGGGATATGTTAGGGGGCGACACCCATGCATATGATGTGCTGAAAGGAAAGCTCAGATGGGGCAAACACCTGCCCGTTGTGCAGCATCAGGGGCGACAATATCTCGAAGTCGCCTTCGCCTTCGCCTTAGCCATCCTCATGGATCAGTACGTTGAGGATGAGACCTTGCCTGCAGAGAAAGGCAAACTCCCTGAATTTTCCGAGGAGGGAGAAGATGAGCATATAGGCATGGGTGACTTCGCCCGTTGGAAGCAATTGGCAGAGGAGATGCCACCACGAAGGGAACAAGCTGCACGCTTGTCAGGGCTAGATGCCCTTCCAGTTATTTATCACCAAGGGCAAGAATATCTTCTCTTGGATGATATCATCTGGACCTATCACATGGTGGCCGGATTTAAGCGCTGGCGTAAGGACCATGTGCTCTATGAGCTAGCGGAGTACTATATGGATGATTTCATCGACTTCGCTCCTATTGAGCTTCCCCTGGAGGTGCAACAGTTACTCCAGTTCCGCCAGGAGACCATAGAGCCAGCTAAGACTTTGCTACGGCTTCGGGAACTGGTGATGTAGGAACCAGCCTCTCAGCCCTCACCGGATGCCTTTACAGCTATGGGACCTCATGTGCCAAACATTAACATGGTTGAGGTTCCTTCCGATTCGGATGAGGAGGGAGAGGATCTATACCATAATCCTGCTCATTTGAAGGAAGAGCAGCATGAACTTAAGGAGGAAGAAGTCTCTATGGACTTAGATAAGGAGGTGGCCACGTCAGAGACCCCGCAAGGGAAAGTATTGGGAAACCACCTTACTCGTTTCTTCCTTTCAGCTTTTCGACAGGGGCAAGTTCTTTTTATAGCCCGAGATTTGGGGCCGGAGGCTGAAGCATCATGGTGGACCCTCCGTCCCCCTCTCCACATTGGCGGGCACAAGAAGCTTCCCTATCGTCGCGTTCACCTATGTACTGCGTCTGACGGCGGGATCTTGCCCCCTGACGGCCTTGGGGCGAGACATTGCACCCTGGATGAGCATGAAGCTCCTTACGGCAGCCCCTTGGGCATTGCTTATCCGCCAGAGGTTGCTTCCATCGCGGGCTGCCACGGTAGACCTGGGGGTGACTCGCTACGACACACCGCAGCCGCCACCACCTCCTAGGTCGACTAATGAAGAGGGAGGACCTAGCTCTTAAATAATTATATCACGCATATTGTATTGCATATACATGTAGAATTTTGGATTGGCAACTTCTAGCCATTCTATAGTTATGATATACCATCTTTTTATCAATTGTGACTATTGTCTCAAAAGAATACAATTGAAATTGTTTCTCTTCCATGTTGCGTTTTTCTTCTATCCATTTAGAGTTTAGGGCATAACGAAATTGTTCAATGTTCTATATTCATTTCTATTGTCTTCACGGAAGAAACACTCGAAGAATATGAGGAGAGGATTCTGAGGACGATAAGGAGGGATGACCCGGGGGCGCTTGAGCCAGGACTATGGCCAAAGGTATGGGGAATACCGGAATGGGGACGAAGGTTCTGAGATAGAACCCACGCCACGGGGGAGCCCTATGATCCAGCTAAAGGCATGGAGATAGTTAACATTCTCGGGAGCGAGCCTCACGAGGACACTGAAGCAAACTCTTATTTGCACATGGGACTATTGGGACATGTCAAGGCCTGGCTTTCGAGGACGTCAACGACCACGTGGCAAATCTTCTATGCATTAAGGAGGCTTTTCAATCTCCTTATTATTAGCCCAACGCTAGATTACCAATCTGTAATAGTCCGGGCACGGGCGCGATACAAGCTTCGTTAGGGTCAGATGCGTGAAAGTGTTAAGCTACTCGATTTTGTACCCTTTTTGAACCCCTAGGTCCGGTCTCTTCGGTTTTGTTAGTTTCTTTGTATGTGAGTTGAACTTTAAATCTCCAATGTATAATGTACGTCCTTATACTTAATCTTTGTATCAAACTTTGTGTTACTATCATTTATCTTGAACTATAATAGAATGACTGTTTTCACCTGTAATAAGGATCTTTGCCATTGTACTTTTTATTCTATTCTTTCTCTAACTGATCCCAAAATGGCATTGTTGTGAGACCTTATGTCACCATAAGTCGGCTTATACTTGTTGTATAATTGGATATAGGCGATTGCATAGCGCCGCTAAAGCCGCCCTCAAGTGCCGATGAGATTAACACCTGAACATGAACTTATGCTAATGAAGAGGCAATTAGGCGAGTTGCAAGCGTATGTGTTGCATGCCAATCCACCCCAGCATATACAAGAAGACGGACCGGAGTTACCTCCGCCACCGCCAAGTCCACCTACAACAGCAGCCATCTCCACCTGAAACCAGCCCTGTACCTGCACAGAGGGGACCTCGTTCTAAACGTCGTCGGAGTTCCTCTAGGGATAGCGCCACCTCCTCACAATCAGCCACTTCTGTGTCTTCTGAGTCGTCAGTATCAGCTGGTGACCATGCAAAGCGCCGGGATAAGGAATACCGCAAGACGGTTGATACCGCCATAACGAGTATATGGAAGAATAGGGAACTGGCCCAGTTTGATGGGAAATCTAGAGGCGGACTGAATGCAGAGTCCTGGCTGGACGAAATGAAAGAATTTGGGAAATCCAATGGCATGACAAAAAAGGATACAGGAAAGGTTGCCACCACGAACCTTACAGGAGCTGCCCATATTTGGTGGAAGGGCTATGCTAGAGCCAAGCATCTGGATAGAAGCAGATGCAAGTTTAAGAAGTTTGCTAAAGCTTTTAAGTCGCATTATGTGCCCCGTGCGCACAAATGCCAGCAAATTCAGACCTTCTATAGGTTAGAGCAGAAGGGTATGTCGGTTCAGGCTTACACTGATGAATTTATGCTTCGAGGTGTATGTACCGTGTATGAATGAAAAGAGGGGTGGAGGGCTACATTGAAGGATTGGCCCCATCAATCAAACGAATGGTTAAGGCCATAGACCAAATCGATTCTAATGAGGCAGAGGCTAAAGCATTGAGCCTCGAGGAGGACACACCAAAGAACCAGTATCCGCGTCCTGCCCCATACTCGCAGCCACGACTGTCCACACCTTACAAACCTCGCTCGCCAAGTCCGGGGCCCTCTCAGCAGAACTCTTATGGCGCCAGGAAAGAAAGTCACCTTCAAAGACGGCCGATAAAACGTAACAATGTCGGTAAGGAAGTTCGGAACCTTTTACAGTCCATTCCGAAAGAGGCCCGAGAACAGCTCCGCCGAGATAAGGCATGCTACAGGTGTATGCGGCCCGGGCACTTTATGCACAATTGTCCTTATGTCACGCAGACTGCCCAGCTGGCCATGGCTGACCTCGATTGGGACGATCTTGAGTCAACTCTACCTGTCGAGGAGGAGGCTCCCGAGTACATTCACGGTGCATCTCATATCCTTGCAGCTAAAGAAACCTGCAATGCTGAAAGTCAGCCTGCTGTCATTTCCACCATAGGTCAAGTAGACAGCAAGCCTTTTGTAATTCTTATGGATACGGGAAGTACACATAATTTTGCTTCTCCTAGAATGGCCCAGGTCTTACAGCTTGAAACATTGAGGTCCCGACCGAGGCCTGTCACTCTAGCCAGTGGTAAGGTCAGACATACTCATGGCCGTCGCATCAATCTCAAGATGCAGTTGCCAGGTGCACCCAGTTGCTTTGGGTGCCGAGCTGATGGATATTGGCAAATACGACCTCATTGTTGGTATGGAATTCTTGGCATCTGCAAAAGCCAACATAGACTGCGAGAAACGTGAAGTTACCTTCAACGCCGCTAATGGAGCCCGCATGACTATAAAAGGTGAACCATTCAACCCTATCATGCAGTCTATGTCCATCAGGCAGTTAGATAAAGCTATACGCAAGGAAAAGCTCCTTTGCGTCATTAGGCTTGCCTCCATTGAGTCAGAAGCTAAACAGAAGCAAGTAATCGACACCTTGCCAGAGGGGATTGCTCATCTTCTCCGAGAATTCGGTGATCTTTTTCCAGATAAAATCCAGAAGCTTCCTCCTTTCAGAGGGGTGGAATGTGAGATAGCTTTAGAGCCAGATACTAAGCCTACCAGCAAGGCCCCGTATCGTATGAGTCCCCCAGAATTGGCAGAGCTTAAGAAGCAACTTCAGGAGTTACTAAACCTAGGTTTCATCCGACCTAGCGTTTCGCCTTTTGGCGCTCCTATTCTTTTTGTTAAGAAAAAGGACGGCTCCTTGAGGATGTGTATTGATTATCGGCAACTCAACAAGCATACCATCAAGAATCGCTATGCTTTGCCTAGAGCAGATGATCTAATGGATCAGTTGCAAGGGGCTAAGTATTTCTCAAAGATTGACCTACGCTCCGGATACCATCAGATAAGGATTAAAGAGGAGGACATCCACAAATCTGCTTTTCGCACTAGATATGGGCATTATGAGTTTATAGTTATGCCTTTTGGATTAACTAATGCCCTAGCAACTTTCATGCGATTGATGAATGATGTCTTCCGACAATACTTGGATGATTTTGTTGTTATTTTCTTTGACGACATTCTCATCTATAGTAAGACCCTAGAGGAGCATGAGAAGCATCTTAGATTGGCCCTACAAAAGCTAAGGCATCACCAGCTCTATGCCAAGTTCTCTAAGTGCAAGTTTGCCACTCCGAAGGTCGATTATTTGGGCCATGTCATTTCGGCAGAGGGAATTGCTACAGATCCGGCAAAGATAGAGGCCGTAAAGGAATGGCCTATTCCAGGAAATGTTTCCGAGGTCCGAAGCTTCCTGGGATTAGAGGGATATTATCGGAAATTTGTAAAGGATTTTGCGAAGATTGCAGCGCCTCTTACAAATCTTACGAAGCATGAGAAAGTGAAGGATTGGATGGAGCACTGGAAGGCAAAGGTTCAGGGAAGTTTCCAGCAGCTTAAAGATGCCTTAACGTCAGCATCAGTTCTCACATTGCCCGATCCTGAGAAGGATAAATTAGTGGCAACGGATGCCGCGAAGATTGCCACGGTGGAGTCCTAATGCGGGAGGGAGGGTTATTGCCTATGATTCAAAGAAAATGAACGAGACGGAGCAACGATACCCTACCCATGATCAGGAATTGTTAGCCGTCGTCCGTGCTCTGCGGATATGGAGACACTACCTTCTTGGTAGACGATTCTAGTTGGATACGGATCATCAAAGTCTCCGTTATTTATCCACCCAGCCAAATCTCAACCTCCGTCAGAGAAGATGGATGGAATTTTTGGAGGAATATGATTTTGAGATTATGTATAAGTCTGGCAAGCACAATGTGGTTGCGGATGCGTTGTCACGCCATCCCTTGGTAATCCGAACCCATTGTAATGCAATTTCTACACTCACCAGTGAGTTTGGGAAGCAGATAGAACAGACCTTCGCCACGGATCCTGAGTTCTGTGAAGTTTGGGATAGTTTGGCCAAGGAAGCTCGCACAGATAAGGAGCAGGAAGCCTTTCGTTCGTATAAGAAAGAGGGCAACTTGTTATATTACAAAGATAAGTTGTGTGTGCCTGAGACTTCGGGAGTGCGTAAGCTAATCCTCCACGACACGCACAACAGCCCTATAGATGGTCATGCAGGTTTTATGAAGACCTACTTTAAGATTCGCTCCAGCTATTTCTGGCCTTCTATGAAAAAGGACATTGCCAGGTACATCAAGCAGTGTCAGGTGTGTCAGCAAACCAAAGCTGAGCAGTTAAGGACTCCAGGCGAGTTGCAACCCCTGGATGTGCCCAACGCCAAATGGGAAGTGGTAACCATGGATTTCATTGTGGGCCTTCCACGAACTCTCCGGGGATATGATGCCTTAATGGTAGTGGCCGACAAATTGTCGAAAATGGCTCATTTCTTGCCATGTCGTACCACAGATACAACCTTTGATACTGCTCTGCTATTTGCCAAGGAGATCTTCAGATTACACAGAATGCCACGAGTTATTATATCCGACAGGGATCCCAAATTCGTAAGTGCATTCTGGAAGGATTTCTTTGCCACCATTCAGACCAAGCTCGCTATGAGTACGGCATATCATCCTCAAACAGATGGTCAGACAGAGCGTACCAATTGCATTATAGAGGATATGCTAAGAAGTTATGTGTGGAGTAAACAATCACAATGGGCTGACTATATTTATCTGGTCGAGTTTGCCTACAATAGCATGAAACAGGAATCTTCCAGAATGTCTCCCTTTATGATAAATTATGGTTATCAATGTCTTACACCAGACACATGGCATAACCCCGTTTCTAAGGTGGAGGTTTCTCAACAACTCCTCTTGGAGATGCAAGCTCTGGTCGAAGAAGTTCGTGGTTACTTATTAGCTGCACGCAGCCGTCAGAAGAGTGTAGCCGATAAACACAGAACCCCACGCGTTTTCCAGGTGGGTGAATCAGTTTGGCTCAAGATTAAGGTAAAACAAGCCAAGCTTAAGATTGGCAACTGTAAAAAGTTGGCCCCCAGATGGGCTGGACCGTTCAAAATTACTGAACGTGTTGGAGAGCAGGCATATCGCTTGGATTTGCCGCCCCGCTTGAAGATCCACAAGGTCTTTCACGTGAGTCTTCTAAAACAACACACCCCTGATCCAGAGGAGGTTTTAGATACCCCAACCCTCCTCGAAATGACAGAGGAGCAGCTGGAGATAGTGCCTGAAGCTCTTCTTGATCGAGCTTATAAACAAACCAGAAGGACTCAAATGTTGCAATATTTGGTTAAGTGGAAGCACTTACCAGTTGAGGATGCTACTTGGGTGATGAAGATAGACCTTGACAAGCATTATCCGGACTTCATGCGGGAATCTCAAGGCCGCACCATCAACGATGCTATCAACCCCGCAGCCGGCGGTAAGCTTGGAAGCTTGATTGCCAAGAGTAGCCCTTTAGAGGGGTAGAAGCATCGTAAATAATAATAGTTACCGATGATGAGATCACCTTGTGTTCTCTAGGACGTGGTGTACTGTCAATGTTGACCTGACCACGACTTGCTTGGAGAGCATATAGTAATAGGTCGCGTTCATCTCGGCTATAATGGGAACTTGACCATTCCCTATGCTGCAATGAATTGCAAACCATAGACATGATAGGTTCCCTGGTAGATAGAGTTTTCTTTTACTTAATTTAAGGGGGTGGTCCCTTCAACCACAATCTACTTATATATACTGATATACTGACATGTGCAGGCCAATGAGCAGTACGTGACATGCCCATGTTAAAGGATCTTCAGTTTTTATTTTGTCTACATGTCGTATTTTTCTTGTTACTCGGATTTTTGATATTGGACCACGGTCCTTGAACTTTTTGATTACGATAATCATTGAAATGCACCTTGGTGCTTAAACTGTTTTCAACTTTAAAGTTTTTAATATATACATATTACCTTTGGAAATAAGGGATTACCTTCCTTCATAATGTCATATCCTATAAATGTATCTAACCCTAATTGTTAGTCCTGTGCCTCCTGGTACAGGACTATTCATGCATACGACAGACCAGGTCAAGCTCAAGGATCCTCAGTCAGCCACGGGTCAGACATCCAAGGCTCCTTGAAGACCAAGCGGCCAGACCACCTTGATCAAAACACGTGGGTGTCAACAAGAGGCGCCGCTCAGACAAGTGACGGCCCGTCACCGCCCGCGCCTTGGCGTCAGGCGTGATTCTAGGCACTTCAAGAGGCACCGCCAACATTCCTGCAAATCAGGCCTCCTTCCAGGAGTCGGCACCGAGATCAGTCAGAGTGTCTATGTTGGGCCCAAGGCCATTGTACTATATATATGAGTAGAGTTAGCACATAAGTTTAGATGGGTTTTGAGTCTTGTCTCCTTGGTTTTCTCTCTATTGCGAGAGCTCATGTATTTTCATCATTGATATCAAGGAAGCTTATCATCTTTTTCTCATTTGTTGTTTCCTTCTTTTTCTTCTCTTCTTGCAAATCCCGCGTGACATAGTCCCCGGACTCTCTGTTAGATCCACGGGTCCTCCACAGGTATCTTCGGGAGTTCAGAACCCGGACCCCAAACAGCATGCGCCGCTGCCGGGTGCGATTTTTATCCTACTTTCTTACATCGCCATATGCGTAGTAATTTCCGCGCGGAAGAACTCCTTTCTCAGGACGGCCTCTCGGCTTGGGCGCCATCGTTGTCGGGGAAGCTGATTCGCGACATGTATGGATCTGCTTATGACATAGAGGGAGGCCATCTTGATCTAGGGCTCGGTCGCGCCACCCACCCCCTCGTGTTGATCTCGTCCCAGTTCCCCCCCAAAGCGTGCAAACATTGCTCACAACCTCGGTCCCCCTCATCACTATCAGGAGCCTTATCAGGCTCAACCTTCTCAACCGTACTTTCACACCCCTGAACATGCCTACATCCATCATTCTTCAGGCCATACGCCTCTTCCTTCACAACCATCATCTCCCCCGGGTGGGCACGGCTATCCACATGTCTCCTTTCGCGCCTACCGGGGAATATCCTTTCCCCACGTTTCCCTTAACGCTCTTCCCTGTTTACAACCTTACGGATCTCAAAACCAATGCTCCAGCTACTTGGTTTCTCAACCACGCAGTCACCCCTTTCATCGGGTCCGCCGGGCACAATGCCACATCCACCTCAACCTCCATATCCTCACTATATCGTTTCTGTCGGCCAAAGACTTTCACATCTACCTTTCGGACTCTGAACCGACTTATCCCACCTTTGGCAACACGAAAGGCAAACCGTTAGACCAAAGTGCTCGTGCCCACATGGAAGAATTTGAGGCTCGGGCTGTCCTAAATGGTCACAGCGCAACCTCAACTGAAATTCCACATCTTTTCCACCACCTTTGCGTGGCTCTCTCCTCATCAATGGCTCATGTCCAACAAAAGCCATTGGAAACAAGATCGGTCCGAAATGCGACTTTGCTTTTACGTCTCATTTACGGGACCACGGATGATGATCAACTTCATCTCAAGCAACTCAATGAACTTCAACAAGAGCCCACTCTGAGTTCCGTGCGGGATTTTGCGGATCGACTTCACATTCTCGCTAAGTAAGCTCAAGGAGTACCCTATCTGAGCGGATTTTGGTCGGTTTCTCCAAGGACTTCCTCCGCTATTCGACTCATGATGAATACTGCCCAAAAACTTTGGAGCGGGGCTATCGACCTTGTCAATCACTCCGTCAATGTTTCCTCCCCGTGGCTCTTCAAGAGCTCCGTTCATTCCACTGTCATGGTTCCACAAATGGTCTGTTCAGCCTCAACACGCTAATCCACAGTAGCAAATCAAACTGGTGCCATATTTGCAAATACCAAGGCCATTTGGCCAATGAGTGCAACTCCACCAATGGCCCGCCTCATTGCAAGCGATGCAACATGTGCAATCATGCCACGGAAGAGTGCACTCGCACTCATCCCACACCGTTCGCAACAAAATGGTTTATCAAGTGCAAACCACACCTCAAAGAACAATCGCGACTATCGCCAGACCACCTCTTCAAAAGGTGCAGCCCGCATAACTCTATCAGCGGGGACCAACCACGGGGATCCAACCAACGTCCTCCTTTTGATCCTTCTAAAGCTCGGTGTTATCCTTTGGCCAAGAATGGGGTCATACCACCCGGCGTGTCCTCAACTTCCACAAGTTCGTGCGACTTCCGGCACAAATCAGACCACATCGGTCCGCCTCACGGCTTACCAACTAACGGCTCGCTAATGGCAAACAAGGCCCGCGACCAGTTCTTAAGAAGCCACCAAAGGCGCCTCGGCAATCACGCTTATCAACCAGCTCCGGCCAAATCAACCTCATTTGGATCAACAAGCCCAAGAGGAAAATTTTCGGGCACTTAATCCTCCAGTCCGGCCCGTCAAATTGG
Organism: Isoetes taiwanensis; assembly: GCA_021234155.1. NCBI lineage: Eukaryota > Viridiplantae > Streptophyta > Lycopodiopsida > Isoetales > Isoetaceae > Isoetes > Isoetes taiwanensis. The sequence continues at coordinate 615,144 of JAJEKV010000045.1, read as the reverse complement.
GTTGGTTTAGTTTCACGCCGGACCAAGGCATCACGTCCCTTGACTATTATTCGGAAGGGCACGAGAACACGCCTTTGCAGATTGACACCATTCCTCATGAGGGCGAAAAAAGGTTCACTTTGCACCCGACTTGAAAAGCTCATGCCACATGTCATGCCCAAAGTTAAGCCAAAGCATTTTGAATCTCATGCAGCCGGGAAGGCGCGACATTGGCAAATGTTCATGCCACCACTAGAGCTCAACAAAGACAAGATACCCCTTCAACATCTCAACCTCCACGCTCTCGGACATATCCCAATATTGCGGTTAGGTTGACTTACTCAAAAAGAATTCTTTGCTTCTCACGCCACGCACTCCCGCACCAGATGGAACCAAGCAGATCCTTTTTCTCATGTACCTCTTGAACTCCAAGAGGAGCTCGCCAAGATCAAAATTCCTTTAAGCTTGGCCACCATTTTAAAACTCGGCCCTGCTCTCGAAGGACCGGTTACCACTCCCAACTGTTTTAGTTGGGGCTGTGGCTACCTCTACACCCACGGTCCATGCCACGGTGGGAAATCAGCAAGTCAACCATGTTCAAATCGATGGAGGTAGCGCAGTCAATCTCATCACCGGATAAACTCCCAAAACAAATGGGCATCACACAACTCTTTCGTGCCCCATATGACATCAAATTGGCTAATGGCCATATCACGAGACCTCAAGGCGTCACACCTATTCTTCACATCAACATTGGTGATCTCCGCTTTCCCATGGAATTTGGAGTTTGGAAAGCTGGCGAAGATCCAGGTGACTATGAAATGCTGGTAGGCAGACCTTTTCTCCGCCAGGCAAAGAGTATCCATTACTGGGCCACGGACGGTTAGTCATCACCGATGGTCATCTCAATGCCACCATGGACTTGCAAGTAAAGCGGGATCATTTCTGTTGACAATGCGGAACCCTCTCTCTCAGACACTGATTCTGAAGAAGCTCAGAATATTTATCAAGTTCAGGCTCCACCTGCGAGTATGCCTCTGTCATCCTACCCCGAATATGCTGATCCTTGGGGAGAAATGACTCTTGATCAGGACCAGGCTGTGGCTGCCTTGCTTGACCCCTACCTGGCTCCTTGCAATCGAATCCAACGCGTTGATCACTTTTCACCTTTGAACCTCCCCAGTAACTCCTGTTGATGTACACGCATTTGTCATGAAGCAACCTCTCGCTAGATGAAACCGAAAGCAACCTCTTTTTCACCACGCAAAGTGCCACGCGATCCGGTTATGCTCCAACCTCCCGCACATTGTCCGGGATTTTGAAGTAATACCCCATATTCGGACTCGAAGTTGAGATTGTGGGCGTTGGCAACAATCAACCCGGCCCGCATTGCTGCAAATCTTAGGCTCCTTATCGCGTACCCGGGCCGTCAAGTACATTCAAAAATTCAAACACATTTTAAGCACGGAGTTACAAAGATCTTTGGGAATCAACAAAAGCTTGGGGAACTCACCATTCCTACCAAATCGATGCACGCACCGATTAGCAGCGGCGCATCTGTGCTCAACCCTAATACCGCGGATCGATGGCGCCAAGGGAAATTGACAAACTCCTTGCTGCGGGTTTGATCTATGAGGTCAAACATTCGAATGGGTGAGCCCCATCGTCATTGCCCTTAAGCACAATGGTAAGATCCGGCGTTACCAGGTGGACTGCCGGAAACTCAATCAGCCCCGCGGGCGTGATCATTTTCCACTTCCCTTCACGGACCAAGTTACGGAAGAAGTGGCCGGACATGAGATGTACTCCTTTATGGATGGTTTTTCGGCTACAATCAGATCTCCATCAAGGACTCGATCAACTCAAGACCACTTTCACCACCCGCGGGGCACTTTTTGCCTACAAGGTGGTTCCTTTTGGATTATCCAACTCTCCTTCAACATTTCAACGCATCATGCTCTCGGTTTTTCATGATTTCATGAAGGGAAAATCCCTTTCTTGCAAATTTTTCAAGATGATTTCTCTCGCCTCTGATTCCATGGCTGACCATTTGGATAAATTGGAACTCGTCTTCCGTAAATGTGATGAGTCCGCATTAGTCTCAATCCCGAGAAATGCACCTTTTCGCCACTTCGGGTGTTCTGTTAGGGCCATGTTGTCGACCAGGCAGAATCACCACTGATCCTGCCAAAATCGCTTGTGTGCTCAAGGCTCAAGCACCAGCCAATATCAAGGAGACACGCTCTTTCACAGGAAAGGTCAATTATTACTCCACCTTCATACCGGACTGGCAGCCATTGCATCCCATTCATAAACTCACGGTGACTTAATCCACGGGCTTGAATTCCTGCGAAGTCGCTTTCCAACAAATTTGAAGCTTTTGCTTACTCGCACCGGTTCTTGTTCCTCCTCGGTGGGACAAGCCCTTTCACGCTCATGTTGATGTCTCGGCGTTTGCTATTGAGCCTGTTCTTTCTCAAGAATATGATGCATTTCGACAAACCAAAACTTGACCGAAAACTCACTGGCGCGGCGCAACTATTCGCCACCGCGGGCGTGAAGCTTTGGGTCTCATTTTTTCGTGGTCCAACGCTTCGTCATTACCTTTTGGGCAGTCAAATCAAGTTCTTTGTGGACCACCAAGCACTCCTCTATTTGATCAACAAGTCCACGCCCACGGGCCGCATTGCTCGTTGGGTCCTTCTTCTCAAGAATTTGCTCCTTTTGAAATCGCTCATAAGGTCGGGCAAATCTCATGTTGTTAGGATTATCTTTCACGCATCCCACGGATGATCCCTAGAATGGGGTCTCAGACGCTTTTCCACGATGCTCAGCTCTTTTTAGTCGCGGTAACACCACATTGGTTCCATGATTTTCAGCAAGCACCTCCTCACGGGTGCTCTTCCACCGAAAGACGAGGCGCTCTCTCGCCAAGCGACAATCCTTGTCGCCATCAATTTCTCGAGAGGTCGTGACTACACCATGGTTGCGGACATCTCTACAAAAAGGGTAAGGACACCATCAGCCTCTGATGTGTTCTACCTCATGAAGTTCGGACATTGTTGCAGAACCACCTCCATCCCGTTGGTCTTGGTCGGGATGTTCAGCCATCCCGCACACCAGCCGTCCATTCAATGCTACGGTTGTGGCAGCCGAGAGATCCGGACAATTCATCTTGCAAGTGATCCACTCGACAGCGGTTAGTGGGCATTGTGCAATCTTCGTTCAAAAAGAAGCAGCCATACCGAAGCGCCATCGGATGCCTTCGTTCCTCGGTTCGTCTTTATATAGCCCATCGAGGAACTCCTTGTCGACGTGGACCAATCACACAAATCGCCAACGGTTTGCAATGCAAGGTTTGTTTCTAAAATGAGAATCTTTTCTCCCGCCGATATCTAGCCATGGTACCTTCGACACATTCCTTTTAATGATATCCCACTTCGAAGTTGCCGGCATTGAATGCCATTCCTTCTTTTCGCCCGTCGAACATTAATGGGTGTCCTTTGCCATCTGTCACATCCGATCTTTCTTTTCACGTCTCATCCTCACCGTTCATTGCTTCTCCCTTACGTTTTTTGGGACTTAGCCAAATTTTTGCCTCTCAATACCCTTCTTGGCATCTTTTGACACTGCACTATCACCGCAGTTCAGTTTACGCTCTTCATACCTCTTAGCCTCGGTTGTAAGCCCTAAAACAAACCTTTTCGTTTCCTCAAGCCTTTTGTCCTCCGGTGCTTTCGTTTTCGTCTTCCGCCTTTGGCATCCTCTTCGCTTTACGCACATCATTTCCATGGCTGCCCCAAGATTTTCTACACTTCGCTACTGCTCCCCAAGGATCCGCCCTTTTGCATCTATGTATCCTTCTTGACGCCCCCACTTTCCGCGGAAGCCCTTGTTGGCCCAAATAAAGAAGTCAGCCGAACGACACCAACTTTACGAATTCTCTCAAATGGAACTTCCGCTCCAAATCGACCAGCTTTTGAAGCGCTTCATCGCCAATATCAATAATCGTTAACAGCAATTAAGGTTACACCGCGGGTCGATGGCACCACTATTTCGTTGACTCAACATTTGATTTCTGAGGTATTTCATATTCCCTTGCACACCCTTTTGTATCATGGTCTGCTATACAGATCTCGATGTCACCGAAGTTTGGTGCACCCGCTTATCATGCCAATGTCCATCGTCGACCAATATCGACAAGCCTCCACTTAAACCCTTTGTTAAATTTCGCGGGCGAAAATTTTTTGGGTATTCTATCAAGAACACCCATATCAATAAGCCTTTTTCTATAACCTGGTCCTCATCGCTACACACCCAAACACCACATAGATTGGCCCCAAATGATGTTCTATCGTTTCTCCAAGAAATGGACCGCCTTTTCGGTACCACTTCTATTTCTCAAGTTTTCTCGGGAGGCCACTTTCAAGCCCTCATCCGTCATTACCTCCCACACCACCAAATTCTCATAATTCCACTCGGCGCCCTTCCAATCACTCACCAAGTTGGCACTTCACGCTCTCGCTTTCCACGGGTCATGTCCAGCCACACCCATGTCACCGCCTCCTCCTCCGCTACACCATCCACTTCACACCATTTTTCCCAAACATCCCAAACCGTCGTGCAGCAAAAGCGCCACCACCACAACACCCTCGCCGGGCTTGTTGTATCAAGATCAGCCAGGATGCTGCCGCCGCCTCAAGTTACAAGAATCCCAAGACGCCTCTTATGAGCGGGTTCACCGGCACTAGAGGCCCCTCGATGCGGCAGACACCAGACCTTCAAGCCGCGAATCGCCCAAGTTGCAACTTTGAGGCCAAACTTCAAGACAAGCATGAAGCTCTCTTTACTGTGCCATGCAGATCTCAAAGTACACAAGCTCAAGTCAGCCAACTTGAAGATCAAATGTGCTCAGCTCATCAGAAATTCAGACTTTATTGGAGCACAACAAGTCCAAAGCCGCTCCGAAAGTACCAAGGACGCAGATATTGCTAAACTCAATGCCTTGTACTCAACCGTGTGAAAATTTCAGCACTCGTGTTCAAAATCTTTCAGCCCGGACGCCAAGTCGCCTCCTTGACGGCTCGGCTTTCTAATGTGACCTCTCAGCCACCTCTCTTCAAGATCGGCTTACAGAGGTGCGAAACGTAAGATACCGGATGACGCTGAGATTGCCGTTGCCGCCTCAATACACCGGGAAATCTTCCTCCCGTGTCAACCCTTCTCGAAACGGGTCCGTGACGGATCCACGCTTTGCTGCTTTCGAAAGGGACAACCGGATCCGTGATCTCAACAACAGCCTGCAGCAAGCTATTGATCTGGCTGGGATGAGGCTCAAGCAAAGCTTGACGCCCATACCGCCATTCTTCGCGAGAACGCCCGTTGACTTCCCAGTTCCTCCCCGCTATCACGATTATGTGGTTGCTCGACGCCACCTCTTCCTTCGGTGGGCATGCGGCCATGGCCCCTGTGGATATTCCCCTCGGCGGTCTGCAGATTTTCTTCGATTTGGCCGTAACTCTCCATTGAAGACAAAGGGTTGTCTTTGTGCCTTTTGTCGCCTTTTGATCTCATATTAATCGTGGCCGATCCGGACTTTATCACCTTCAGAGTGGTTCAGCCCATGGCTTACATATTTCATGATTTCTATCCGGGTGATACATGGGAACACTTTGGAAATGGGCCACGCCAGACTTTCCGTGGTGACCCTAACTGCGGTAATGGGTGCTTCAGATAACAATCCATATCTTATGGATCCCCGCTTTCGCACTCCAAACTCTTCATCAAGAGTACATGCCCGAGCTTGCCAATCATTTATCTCTCGGGCAAGCGGAAGCCAGCAACAAATCAGAAGTATCTAGGACATCCCGAGGATCTTCCCTATGCACAAATTTATATGCAGACACCGGCATAATCGATTACAAGCTCTGTTGGATAGCAAGACGGTCCCCACGGGATGGGATAGCCCTCCTGCCAACTCTCAGCTCTCGCTTCTCTTCTTTGGGATCGTTGGTGTCGCTTTGATCCAGATCTTGTCAGTCAATGGAGAGACCGCCAAGAACCCCACCTACGGGCATGGTTCCTTCTCCTATGCTTCCCGGCACTTCCTCCGCCCCAGTGTCCCCGACTCTGACATGCCTTCCTTTTTTTGGACCAAGGTCATGGATGGTCATGCAAGGTGGACACCACCTCGGATCTCGACGGATCTCCTCCGGTGGGATCCACGCTTTGTTCGCCGCCACATTGGGAAGAAGGTGCCACTGACAACACCACCAATTGATCTACATTGCTAATGAGCTGGTTGGCAACAGCCGCGGATGCGCTTCATGGTCTCAACACCTTCTTGCAGAATGCCTCCACCTCACCCGGATCCTTTCGGTCCATCTTCAAGCTGTGATTTTGCGCCGCTCTCAAATGCATTTTGCTAAGCTCCTTAAATCTAAGCAGCGTCCCATTTTTCACCCATAATCCGAATGCGATTAGCCGCCTTTGGCCTTCGTGACTGTCTCTCATGGAATGTCGGTACATTTCTTGAGCGGCATGCACGCGCCTTTGAAGACATGGTGCGCTCGCTTTCTTATTGATGCCGATCACGCCCTTGGCCAAAACACTCCTCAAGCTCTTCAATCACGCGAGGATCTCATAAGCCGGTACCATAATGGTGCGTCCTCACTCCCGTGAGGATCACTTTTCAGTGCAGAGATGGCTTCAGCCCTAAACGCTTCCTCCTTTTCTTTCTCCGAAAGTGTCGTTTGGTGGGGGAGTTAGTGAATCTGGCCTCCTGATGCAGGACTATTCATCTCTGACAGGACAGGTCAAGCTCAAGGATCCTCGGTCGGCCCACCGGTCGGACATCCAAGGCTCCTTGAGAAGACCAAGCGCCAGACCACCTTGAGTCAAACACATTGGGTTGTCAACAAGAGGCGCCGCTCAGGACAAGTGATTTGCCCGGCCACCGCCGGGCGTCGGCGTCAGGCGTGATTCTAGGCACTTCAAGAGGCACCGGCCAACATTCCTGCAAATCGAGCCTCCTTCCGTGAGTCGGCACCGAGATCAGTCAGAGTGTCTATGTTGGGCCCAAGGCCATTGTACTATATATATGAGTAGAGTTAGCACATAAGTTTAGATGAGTTTTGAGTCTTGTCTCCTTCAGTTTTCTCTCTATTGCGAGAGCTCATGTATTTTCATCATTGATATCAAGGAAGCTTATCATCTTTTTCTCATTTGTTCTGTTTCCTTCTTTTTCTTCTCTTCTTGCAAATCCCGCGTGACATAGTCCCCCGGACTCTCCTGTTAGATCCACGGGTCCTCACAGAGGGCTGTCTTCCAGGAGTTCCCGAACCCAGACCCCAAACACTAATGCTGAGGACAGCATTAATTCTAAGGAGGGGAGAATGTGACGTTCCAAGTATTTATACGGTATATGTATAAATACAATGACACATCACCCAGTATAGATACGCCACCATGGGGTATGGTAACCTAGGGGGTTGACCTAAAAGGGATTTAATTAGCTATGTTAATTAAAACATTAAGGATATTAACCTACGATTAAGGAAATTAAGAATAATTAAGCTAATTATGGTTTGGGAAGGCGCCACCTAACCAAACTCGATTGGCCAGCATGGGGATTACTAATTGGAGACAATAAGGTGGATCACCACCCCCATATCAACCAAAATCAAACCAGTTGAGCGCCCAAGGAGCAGTTGAGCGCCCAAGGACTGTTGCAGACTTCACCAAAACCACTGAACAACCACTAGCTGTTGCTGCCACCCTACTTGCAGCACTATGGAAGCGCCCCATGATAACGGTTCCAGCCGAAACACGGGTTAGTAGTAGTTTAACTTGTGAGCTGTAGGGTAGTACCTTAGTACTCTCTTTTCTGATTGCCTTTGTTGAGATTAACCCTTCTCTGGTAAGTAGGATTACATTTCAATTATGTATGGTGCTCTGTTAAGGAATTGGTTGATGCATCTATGAAGTATTCCGGTAGCTTCCATTAAACAGGGGTTTAAAGGGGGGGTAGAGACCTCTGAGCTCATATATGGTAGTATGCTCCTAGATAGAGCCCTGCAAAATTCCCATTAATTGCGGCCTGTGCACAAGAGACCACCGGGTCGTAGATGCTATGGTCTGGCTTAGCACCAGATAAGGGACACAGTGGTGAAGTGGGGGTGGGGTCTTGCACGAACATAAAAGGCTCCCCGAGACTCCTAAAGTGGGCTAGGGCGACAGCCTGGCCACGTAGAGAGGGCCGGGTATGGGTCCGACACTCCCGGGTGTAGAGGTGTGATCCGTATGGAGCATCTTGCACTTTGAGTAGATTTAGGGTGAGTAAGTTGGGTACCGGATCTCGCGAGGGCCGTGATGTGGCACGTATTCTCTAGCTCACCCATGGAACCACCGTGATCCCGAAGGGGACGCTTCCCCGACACGGCCTCATCGGACCAGGGGTGTCATGAACCCCGGAGTAGACTCACACGGGTGATACCTTGAGTTTGCGACTCCGAAGGCTATAGCGGCCATAGCGTGAATCCACCCATCCGCAAAGTGTGCACTGGAGGGGCGGATGGAGTGGACAACCCTAGCCGATGTTCTATGCCGCCCAACGCCATGCCAAGACTCCGGTCTGGCGATCTCTTGAGGCCCAGCCGGCCATCGATCCTCACCGGAGTCCGAGGGGTAGAACCCGAGGTTTGGGGTGTTTTCTTAGTTTTAGATGCATATTCCATGGCGTTGGTATTTGATGGATCGCCACCCTTCGTGGTGGTTATTTATATATGATTTATGCGCGGTGCTAACCCTTGTATTCATGCTTCAGCGACGTAGGCCCATGGCGTGGGCGAATGACACCTCCGCGTGTCCTTCACCGAGCCTCTCCACGTAGATAGCCAGGGGTCGACGGAGGGCCCCGCCCATCGCAAGATGGAGTGCCACGGGAGGGGAAAGTCCCCGTATGTATACGGCCGGGGGTCATATATATTCAGGGAGCGTCACAGTACCGATGATGAGATCACCTTGTGTTCTCTAGGACGTGGTGTACTGTCAATGTTGACCTGACCACGACTTGCTTGGAGAGCATATAGTAATAGGTCGCGTTCATCTCGGCTATAATGGGAACTTGACCATTCCCTATGCTGCAATGAATTGCAAACCATAGACATGATAGGTTCCCTAGTAGATAGAGTTTTCTTTTACTTAATTTAAGGGGGTGGTCCCTTCAACCACAATCTACTTATATATACTGATATACTGACATGTGCAGGCCAATGAGCAGTACGTGACCTGCCCATGTTAAAGGATCTTCAGTTTTTATTTTGTCTACATGTCGTATTTTTCTTGTTACTCGGATTTTTGATATTGGACCACGGTCCTTGAACTTTTTGATTACGATAATCATGTGAAATGCACCTTGGTGCTTAAACTGTTTTCAACTTTAAAGTTTTTAATATATATATTACCTTTGGAAATAAGGGATTACCTTCCTTCATAATGTCATATCCTATAAATGTATCTAACCCTAATGCTGAGGACATCATTAATTCTAAGGAGGGGAGAATGTGACGTTCCAAGTATTTATACGGTATATGTATAAATACAATGACACGTCACCCAGTATAGATACGCCACCATGGGGTATGGTAACCTAGGGGGTTGACCTAAAAGGGATTTAATTAGCTATGTTAATTAAAACATTAAGGATATTAACCTACGATTAAGGAAATTAAGAATAATTAAGCTAATTATGGTTTGGGAAGGCGCCACCTAACCAAACTCGATTGGCCAGCATGGGGATTACTAATTGGAGACAATAAGGTGGATCACCACCCCCATATCAACCAAAAATCAAACCCTTGAGCCCAAGGAGCAGTTTTGAGCCCAACTGTTCAAGAGACTTCACCAAAACCACTGAACAACCACTAGCTGTTGCTGCCACCCTACTTGCAGCACTATGGAAGCGCCCCATGATAACGGTTCCAGCCGAAACACGGGTTAGTAGTAGTTTAACTTGTGAGCTGTAGGGTAGTACCTTAGTACTCTCTTTTCTGATTGCCTTTGTTGAGATTAACCCTTCTCTGGTAAGTAGGATTACATTTCAATTATGTATGGTGCTCTGTTAAGGAATTGGATGATGTATCTATGAAGTATTCTGGTAGCTTCCATTAAAACAGGGGTTTAAAGGGGGTAGAGACCTCTGGCATATATGGTAGTATGCTCCTAGATATATACGCAAAATTCCCATTAATTATGCACAGGCACAAGAGACCACCGGGTCGTAGATGCTATGGTCCGGGCTTAGCACCGGATAAGGGACACAGTGGTGAAGTGGGGGTGGGGTCTTGCACCGAACATAAAAGGCTCTCGAGACTCCTACAGGTGGGCTAGGCACGATAGCCCTGCCCCACGTGAGGGGCGGGTATGGGTCCGATACTCCCCGGGTGTAGAGGTGTGATCCCCTATGGAGCATCTTGCACTTTGAGTAGATTTAGGGTGAGTAAGTTGGGTATGGATGCGGGGGTCAACGATGCAAAGACGTATTCTCTAGCTCACCCATGGAACCCCGCGGATCCTGGAAGGGGACGCTTCCCGACCTGCCCTCATCTGGGCCGGGGTGTCATGAACCCCCGGAGTAGACTCACACGGGTGATACCTTGAGTTTGCGACTCAGGAAGGCTATAGAGAAGCCATAGCGTGAATCGACCCATCCGCAAAGTGTGTGCAGGGGGAGGGGCGGATGGAGTGGACAACCCCAGCCCGATGTTCTATGCGCCCAACGCCATGCCAAGACTGGGTCTGGCGATCTCTTGAGGCTCGGTAGGTCGGTCGATCCTCACCGGAGTCTGGGAGGGGTAGAACATGAGGTTTGGGGTGTTTTCTTAGTTTTAGATGCATATTCTCGTGTCGCTGGTATTTGATGGATCGCCACCCTTCGTGGTGGTTATTTATATATGATTTATGCTGTGTGCTAACCCTTGTATTCATGCTTCCGCGACGTAGGCACCCATCGAAGGCGTGGGCCGAATGACACCTCCGTGTCCTTCACTCGAGCCTCTCCATGTAGATAGCCCGGGTCAGACGGAGGGCCCTGCCCATGGCAAGATGGAGTGCCATGGGAGGGGAAAGTCCCCGTATGTATACGGCCGGGGGTCGTATATATTCAGGGAGCGTCACATAGAAGGCCGATATTAAAGTAAAACATGCATTTGATGATAGTGGCGCATTTGTTCATGTATAGCCCATGGATATGTTCATGCATAGATGTGCATTTAACATGTCAGAAGTGAAACTCCTTTTGAAACTTGTTAGAGATTGAAATATAACTCTCTCACTATTCATTATTGATGACATGGCATGCCACGTCACCACATATGACTATATAGTCGTCATCTAGTCACCATTGCCTTTTTCCAATAATAGATGACCTATTGTGGCGTCTTGCATCTAATTCATATGAGCCCAATTGTCATTATGGTATCAGAGCTGTTTCATATAGAATAGATGTCCTCCATATTTGTCGCGTTCGTCATCAACGTAGGTTCCCGGGGGATTCACCTTTGATCAACGTATAACCCATGAGAGTTCAACGGAGGGGTGTTTTTTTGACCATTTGCGTACGTATACTTAGGGGTTAGGGGTGTTTTTAGGCACTGATTTGGAGCAATATCTATACACAGAGGGGTCAAATTGCCTTTTAAAATTGCGTATACAAGGGGGTTTTTTGCTACCCTCCGAACGCAGATGCCATATCCCCTTTATGTATAAGTGCACCCCCCGGGCGTAGGTTTGCACCTTTTCAGAGATCTTCTGGGATCTGAAGCCAATTTGCATGTTGCATTAGCTACCCATTGATCTAATTCTTGGCGAGTTTTGCTGAGTATTTGGAAAAATTTCTATCAATCTGTGCAGACAGGTATATCTTGAAAATTTCAAGAGTCTTTGTGGCAATTCTTGAGTAAATCTGTTTCTGCCTATTTGTTGGTCAATAGGTCGACTTTGACCGGTGGATCAGTAATACCAGTTTGATTTAAATAGTCGAGGGTGTCTTGGCTGGTTCTTGAATCTTTCTTATCAAATTTGTTAGAAAAATATAATCAGACAAATATGGAAGTGATAGATCCATGGAAGTTGTCTAGTAATCCACTCCTTAATGCTACAAATTATCAATCATGGAAGGACTTTATTGAAGTGTATCTTGGTTTGGTTAAATTGAAGAAAGTCTTGAAGTCAAGCTGGGATTCAACAGCATACCCTGAAGTTGATGAAGAAGCTTTAGATCATCTCAAAGCTTTGGTGGAGCTAGATCTTAGGAGACAATGAAGATCTATGAATACATTCAATATGTAGCATTATAACAGGGGGTTTTTTTTCCTGTTTTTGTACTGTTTTCTCTAAGGTTTTCATATGATTTGGTGGTCGTATTCATCCAGGTGTACTAAATAATATTTCTAGAGTGCACCCTTTTCTTAACCGTTGATTTTAGAAAAGGGGGCAAATCCTGTGGTGGAGGCTTTTTTTGGTGGGTGTGAATATCCTCCCATGATCTTTAGGGTCTTTTTAGGGGCTTTTAGGGTTTTTTTTAGCTTCGTAAGTTTGGAAAAGGAGCTCGGGAGCATTTTTGGAAAGCAACAGGCAGATTGGCCCTAGGCGGTCGGCTTTTGGGGGCCGATATGCTTGGAATCAAGAAGTAGTCGCCACTTCTTCAAAAAGCTTTCGATTCCTTTGCATTTTCTTCAAGCCGCCCGTGAAATCAAGGCTAAGATCCACAATTATCTCGATTTGCGCGAGGGATTGGCTTCTGCGGGGTTTTTTGCACTTCTTTGGATTTGCCACGGGATTGGCTTTCGCAAGGTTTTGCAACTTTGCGGATTTGAAACAGATTGGCTTCTGGCAGGATTTGCTTTCACATCTAAAGTGGATAATGGTGATTGCACAACACGTATGCTCTTTGACACTACCATTTCATTTTGCTTTTCACATAACTTCGAAATGGTGCGTTGTTCTATCGATCATAGGTCGTTATCAAGGTAATCTAGCATGCCCCACATATTCTAGAAGAAGTAAAATCCATAGGGAAACTATTCTCAATGGTAGGAGAACTGTCTTATCTCGTAGATACAAAATCAGAAATAGAATTGGAAGAAACCTAATAGTGAGCTCTGAGTCTCCTCGTAGATTCATGATCTTAGGCCACTGTATTTCCATGTCAAAAAACAGAGGCCTATGTATTGCTTGTTTTAGGTTGCAAATTTAGTTAATAAAAAGATCCTTCCATTTTGGTTGCATTTTCCCCACCTAAAAATCTCATTACATTGTTTGTCTTAGAAAAGAGGAACCACAAGGTGAGTGATAATTCTTTATAGTGAAGAGAAGAAGCATTTTCCTACCAATTAACTTGAAATGTGAGTTTCGAATAGCGATTTAAATCTTTTATTGTGGGAAGAGTTCAAACAATCATATGCAATTATAAATAGTTGTTTGGGCAAAGTTACTTAGAGATGAAGACAGATGTTGGGATTCCTCAACATATTTGTCTTGCTACATGGTCTTTTGTCGGGCTTAACAACATCATCGGCTACAAATAGTCAATTGATGGAGTGCAAAGACAATTTTCGAGATCCACTCTTTTCTGATTTCAGATAGAAAGAAAAGGAATGTGACAATTTGTTGCGGTGAGAATCATTTTGATGCTTCTCCTTGCATTTCATGTGCTGGTTGTTACGGTTAAGTCCGCAGAATCGCTTGGCATTTTTTGCATAAATGCTCGCTATTTTTTTTACCTTGTTCTAATTGTGTCGAACTAACTTTATTAATGTCTTCCTTTATACTCAACTTGCAGAGCTTGATTACATCACGGGCATATGTGTCTCTCCTTGTTCCATACAACGACTCCAATGATGCAGTAGCAAACACACAAGAACAAAGAACAATGTAGTTAAACATACAGTACAGACCTATGGCAGAATATAGTTGCCGTGCTCCTATATTAAAACTCCTATATTATGGTTCCCTTTATTAGTGGTTTATAATTCACCTAGTGTTACTTTATCTTATCTTATCTTTATCCATGTTTATCTTTATTCTAATCTTGGCAAATCACCATATTCTTACATTTATTTTTTTTTTTGGCACTTATATACTTACATAAACAACTTCTATAGTGTATATTTCTTGGCACTTACATACTTACATAAACAGGCTAACTGGCCCATAAAGTTTACCTATGTTTGCTTTAGTTAGGGCCCGAAGGGCCCAAAAATTTTTTTAATATAACAATCAACACACAACTACCATTAACATCCTTAATACAAACCATTGCATCCAATACATTTAAATTAAAATCCCCCTTAAACCCCCTTTGGTTTGGGTGCATATTCACAGGGGTTACGTGAGGGCAAATGAGAGCCCCAAAAATTTATTTACAATACATGTACAAAATTAACACCATTAAGTACATTCTCTCAAACCTTATAGTATTTTGCAAACCTTAATATACAGTATACAAAAACTTGTACATGTATACCCCACAAACGAGGATCGCTATGTACGGTCCAGATCTTGGAATAAAGGGCAAATATGCCCATCCGACAGCTCTCGTTGCCCGGAGTAACCCCCCGTGTGAATATGCACCCAAACCAAAGGGGGTTTAAGGGGGATTTTAATAAGAAGCCTATGATTATCTGAGAACAACCCGCACAATTACTGGAATTGGCAGGCAATCTTTAGTCAAGGAGCAGATGAAGCAGTTAAGGCTTGAATCATGTGATGGAATTCAAGCTCATCTTTCAAAATTAAAAAAACTCAAGGAAGATCTAGTAAGTGCTAGAGGAGATATTAAAGAACCTGACATGATTATACTTGTTCTTCGGGGGATTGGAGATAAATTCCATTATATTACTGGATCTATCAAAACATGTTCTCAAAAAGGAGTGAACTAGACTTTCAATGAAGTATATAATCTGTTGCTACAAGAAGAGTTGAAGTATGCCCGAAGAGCTCAACAGGCCCAGATTCATATTGCTCAGCTGAATTTGGCAGTTTCAGAGTCCAAGAAAGGTAAGCAGCTATTGAATGATAATCTAAAGTTTCTAATAAGCCTAAGAAGGACAAATCCATGATCACCTGTTATCACTGGGGACACAAGGGATACTATAGAAATCAGTACTCAGATTTCAAGAAATTGTTACAATCAGTAAGCAGCCAAGACTCCTCTTCATCTACCTCTAAAGTTACTCATGCTATATCTGGAGTAGGTTTACTTTCCCCTCTCTTCTCACATGAGTATCATAACATGGATATTACTACTGATCTCTCTTCTCTTTCTCACACATATGCATAAGATCAACACATTATTTCTCCTAAACTTATGATGGATTCAGGTGCTACAAAAAATGTTACTGGAGTCTTGTATATTCTGGTCAATGTGAAAGAAGATCATAGTGTTATGGTAACTATGGGTAATGGGAACAACTGCCAGTCTCACAGCAGAGGTGATTTGAATCTTAAATCTGCCTATGATGTAGTGAATGTTCCAAATGTATCATATTTACCTGGTCTTCAAACAAATCTGTTCTCAGTTTTCAGATTCGATTTACAAGGCAGACATGTGTTCTTTGGCAATAAAAAGATGTAACTCAACAAGCACAATCCATTCGAATTTATTGATCCAAATAAACTAGACTCTTTTGACATGGCATTTAAATCAAGCAGGCTTATATACAATTGATGCTGATCCTATTCCTACAGCTTCCACTTACGTTGCAACAGACTTGTTAAAAGAATATTTATGGCATGCTCGCCTTGGTCACGTTGGAGGGCAGGCTCTAGGAGAACTGTCTAAACTTTCATTGGCAGAAGGTATGCCTCATTTACATTCTAAAGCATTAGAGTGTGAAGCCTACCACTTGGAAAAAACATGCTCAAGCTCCCGATCCTATTTATGCAGATGAAAGAGCTAAACATCCCTTGGAGCTATTCAGATCTTTGCCACATGCCATTACCATCTTTAGGAGGCTCAAAGTTTTTTTTTTATTTAAATATGGGTATAATATGATGGTGTGGTATGAAACATCATAGGAATAATATTATGGGGAGTCATACTACATATGTTTGGCTGACTCTATAGGATATGATTATCATTCTAAATAAATAATCATGGTATGTAAAATAAATATAGCAGATGTTTTAGCTTATACCGAATGGGTATGATATTTATTGGATTAGGGTTACAATGAAATCAATATTGATACGAAGGCATATTTGGAGCGCAAACCCAAAACTGGTTGGCAGAGTCGCTGGCATTTATGGCTTAGGAAGTGACGGGAATTGATTATACGCAAGTCTGATAATATGGGGTATGACTCAGATTTGGATTCTGAGGGAAGCATTGACACTGAGACGCTGAATGAGATAATCTTAGAGAAGGAGCTAAACCGGGTGTCTTTTAAACTCAAATCAACAAGCCGGGTAACATGGATAAATATGGGAAGAACAGGGATTTTGATCCTAAGAGAGGCTTCGATTGATGGTAATACCGGGCAAAGATAGTAAGAGGCCAAAGATATTTCAATAGAAATAAGCGACCAAATGCAAGATATGGTGGAACCTCGTATGAGGAAGTCCCTGAAACACAAGTAGAGGAGGCGTATGTCTTGGAGAATGACGACTTACAGGTAGATATGGGATGAAAATGATAAATGGTGTGCTGATTATAGGCATATAAAATCTTAACATCTGCTATGATATAGTGGAACTGTGGTAAGGCAATATTTACTGGATTTCTAATGATATGAGGCTGTGGCAGATATAGCACTGTAGTATTACACTTCATAATCATAGCGATTAAGCTAAAGTAGCTAAATAGTAAGAGCCAAGAAACTCCATATGTACCTTTTGGCCCTGGTCCCGTTACCAAGATTATTGCTAACGTGGGCTTGGTTGGCTGCAGGTACGAGGGTTTCTTCTCTTATTGTCTATTTTTGTTCCTGTGCTCAAGATCAATAGGGAAAGGATGGTAAAAATATATTGAACACGTGATACGGATGAACTTTGTGATACTATGGCTTATAGAAGAAAAATGTGAGCTGCAGCATGAAAGGTTTTCAAAACGTACAGACCTCTGGATTTGGATATTAAGCAGGAAGACTTCTCTTTTACCTATCTAATGTTCATAGGGTTTAGGGTTAAAAAAAAAAAAAAAAAAAAAAAATAAAAGCATTATGTTGCTGGTTTGATTAAAGGCTATAGTATATGATACGGATTGATATCCTGCTATAACAGGCAGCATAAGCCCAGAATATAAACTTATAAGTGTGCTTATGTTGAGTAGTAAACAATATGAAAAGTTTTGAAAGCATATAGGCTTCTGGAGTTGGATATTAAACAGGAAAACTCCTTTTTCACTTATATTGTGTTCATCTGGTTTATTTTGTTTAGAACAGTATGTGGTAATTGCCCATGTGACTGGTCTGATTATGGGATGTTATGTATAACACATATGGATACCCTGGTATAAAAGGAAATATGAATTCAGAATATAGATTATGGCATGTAGCTATGATAAAAACTAGATATAGAGTCTACTGAATTATAATTGGGAAATGGCATGATAATGCTGTATGGGGCATAAATAACATATGAAATGAGTGATGTGGTACATAAAATGAGCAGCATAATTTATAGTAATACTACAAGTCCCTTGTTATTTAAGGTCTGTGCAAAATGAATTGTGTATTGTACGAATAAATTTTCCTTAGACTTATTTTTGGTGGGATTGTTCAAGGTTCCAGATCCGGTTATGTTAATTAGAATGAATATATATGAATTGCCTTAACATCATGTAGGAGCAGTTCATAATTTACAGATCTTGGGCACTCTATAAGAACATTTGTCTTAGAGATGTTCTCATTTTGCCATGAAGATTTCTCTTTTCTGACTCGTTTAAATTTAATGGACTGAGTTACTAAATAGAAATATTTTTCGACGAAATATTTGACTTTGCATGTAATAGTAATGGATAGCTATGAATATAAAGAAGATGTTTATAAGGAAGAGTAATTTGATATAATTATCTCGATACAAAAGGGTGAAAACGTTCAAATTACATATAGATTTCCATAAGATGTTATTTAATACATTATCTCATGAGATGCCTGCAATTAGTACATTGGTAATAAAGGATATCTCACGGTCATTTCCACATGTTACACTTGAACTTCGAGAAGTAATTTTGCAATTCTTAAAATTGTATAATAGTTTGTGATGCTACGAAATAATATTCCAAAACTACACAAAGCTGACCCCTACAAACGTGGACATAGAAAAAAGTAGGTGTAGTTAAGAAACAGGAAGATTTATATGTATGACTTATAGTAGACAGATTTTCAAAGACATTAAAGTATTCCAGAAAGATTTGCCTTTGGAACATGTGAAAGGCACTTAGTTCACTAGATAAAGCATTGAATTCTGCTTGGGAATAAGATTTGGCTTGCTGAAGTATTACGGAGACTAGTCGAATACCCAATAAGATGTTTTATTACATCGTAGCGCTAATAAAATCTTTGCTATCAAATATGTACCTTCAACAAAGATCACAAGTACAGATTTTCCATGTAATAATGAACCTTGTAATGAGAGCATAATTTATGCATCTGGAAAACAACAGCATGCTACCCGATGCAAGGCTAAAACCAAAAAAATGTGCACAACCAAAAGCAAGAAGTTGTAATTTGGAGCCTAAGCAAGGCAGAAGAAGCCCTGTGAAATGCGGAATGGCAGTGAAAATTTATGGCACATTGGGTACTAATGTGCACGGACACCTAAAAGTTTTTTTTGCTGACTAGTCGAGTTCATGAAATATTAATACAATCTATGAGTCTTGAAGAACTCTCAAAGATTCAGCACAAGTGTTATCCAAAGATCTTTTGTTCTAGAAGCAAGAGGCTAATTCAACCTGCTTCTAGAAACAAAACAACAAATTAAAAATTTCTAACTTACCACTGCAAGCAGATACTAAGAGGCCAATGAACTTGCTAGAGTTATTCTTGCTATTCACCATAATTAGAAGCCATAGAATGAAGCCTGCCTTTGCACAAGAGTTGGATAAACGCCTTCTACTATTCGCTTGCCTATATAACTCCTACCTGATAATACGGTCCAAAGGGGAAACCGCACAAAGGCAGAATGAACATATAAACTAAAGACAACAAACCTTAATTGAAAGTCATTGCATCCATACACCCAAATGCATTCATATTCATTCGTATTTCACACCTATAACTTGACAAAGAACATAAAGTGCTTGGAACATTGACGCCGCTTCCCCGATTAACGATTTCGTGAACATGTTTTGTCAAGCCGCGATACTGCTCCTCCTTCTACTACATATAGCAAACTGAAATACCAAAATGACGTTATTGATAGTACTTACATGTCCCACTTCAGGGCGACTAAATCTTCTAGTGTCTGCCTTTACATAAAACTATGAAATCCAATTTAAACTCCATGCTCACATGTGGCATGCATCCAGAAAAGATATGCTCAATTTACCCGCGAAATATTTAGAACCCAAAATGCCATTTGTTGCAACTTGCGTTTTGATAATAGTCTTTGGTGATGTTTCAAGATGTTTGGTCCTGAAAGATATACCATGAGGTTTACAAAAATTTGCATTGCTCTATCAAACTTAGAAATTGCAGCAAAAGAAAGGTAGAAGTAGATTACCAATTTGGAGCAATCCACTTTGGAGACCTTGGCTGAGAAAATGTTGAATTTCTTAAGTCCAATCTTCATCAATTAGATCTACCTGCCTTCTATTTAGACAATGCATCAAAGAGTTGCGTTCAAAATGTTTGAAGCATTCTAAAAGATCAATATGCAAGACTTCCAATGAACTATCTTCAGGATTTATATGTTAGAAATTTCCAAATGGACCACCTGGCATTAGCTCAACCTGACGGCAACCACTTGGGAAAATCATCAAAAATGTACTGGTGCCCATAATTATTTGCAGCTCCTCATATATCCACAACCACAACCGCGTCTTTCGCATCAATCGCGGCAAATAAAGAGAAAGCATGAAGTAGATTACAATAGAGATTTATGTTACTTGGTTGTAGTTAGTTGGGGAGCTCTAATGGCAAGAAACTATTAGCCATGCATGTTACTATTCATTTTGGTCCATCCAAGTTTCGATATCCGGGAGTATCATCAGGATGCATGCTTTATGCTTAGTATATCTCCAAACCACAAAGTATAATAGTCGTGGCCTCCATGTCCTCATCTATCTTGTCAAAATGAGCACAAAAAGATTCTCAGATGAATATCGTAAACATGCTCACATGTGTGGCATGCATCCAGCCAGAAAGATATGCTCAAATGCCACGCAAATATTTAGAGCCTAAAATGCCATGCAGCTGTTGCAACTTGCAGTTTTGATAATAGTGCTTGTAGCTTGCTGAAACTCGGGCACTCCCGGTACTTGTCCAACCTAAAAATGGAATCAATGCTTCACACAATAAGTTACTTGCTTATCGGTTGCATTCATCTTCAACTATGGTAAGCCTTGACATACTCCAAGAGGCATGCCAACAACAACAGTCTTGAATAAAGCTATCAAGAAACTAACTCATAAAATATGTCAGGTCCCACACGCTATAATGCCTACAAAAAGAAAAGGGCCTTTGTCGTGACGTGCCACCCACTAACATTCCAAGGCATAAACAGTAAATTCAAAGACAAAACAAGAGCCCATCACTTCATTATGAACCTCAAAAACTCTATTCAAGACTCAAGAGAGAATATTTGAATTCTGAAATTATGCACACATTATTCCACTCTCGACTTCCCAATTCTATTCAATATCTAACGTAACATATGATATGAAATCTGAAAATATCATTTGAATGATGGAACTTACGCACACTACTCCTGGAAGAAAAAGCTCAAAATACTACAGACTACACGTAGCAATCACACATGCACACTTCAAACACCCAACATGCAAAGATGGCTTTCTTTTCCAGAAAAATATATACAATAAATAGATCATTCTATAATTAAATGACATATGAACATCGAAGTGAACCAACATCAAATGCAAATATGAAATCTAGATCTCTAAACAAAGAACCTTCTTCTCTGACTCTAATCTTAACCTTCTCTGACTCTAATCTTATATGCTATAATGCCATATTACTATTGTTCTGAATAGAGGTAGCAAAAGCACTTGAGCAATAAGTCCGAAATTGAACGGGGGATACTCAAATAGCAATGGTCCATTTGTTTTGCAAAGTCAGTAGCATGACCTAACAACCATAAAAATAGCAAAATTCCTTCACTCATGTCCAATATCATTATTTACTCAATACAACTAAGCTCTTAATACATGTCCTTACCACTATGCACATTAAGCCGGGTTTGTTCTCTACAGGCCGGGTTCTGAAGCAACTTGTTGATCAAGAAATTCAACAAATTTTATCCCCGCGGTGCCTTAGTCCAACTTACTCGAGAACCTTGGCGTCAAGGTTCTGCAGAATTCTCGCAATAGAACAAAGTGGAGTCCGTTCGGTGGTCTCTCACGGCTCTCTCGTGCAAAAATGGTCGCTCTTGTCCACCCTCGACAAGAACATATGTCCGCTTAGCCCTTGTACTCAATTTCCTCCTTGACTTGGAACGGGTTCTCGCTCATGGCGCCAAAGCCTTCAGCCTTGTATCATGGCTTCGTGGATCCGGGCTCTACAAAATTTAGCTCGGTTTGTTTTCATTTAATCTATCTAGCTGCTGCATCATAAGCTGGCCACGCTTTTCTTCTGCAGTGTCAAAAGAGCCTAGCCAAAGACACACACCTTGATAGGGATCTTGAATTTCGCAGCCCACTCACCAAAGGGCACCCAGAGGGCCTCTGAAAAACCCCTCTATAGTGACGCTTTTGCGCTTATTATTAAGTCGCGAGTTCATTTCGATCCAACCGTGATGAATCAACAGCCTTCTCATCATAGTCCCTAGGAAGTAAGAAACAAAGACTATTACTACATGCTACCATTAAAGCCATATTGATATAAAACTAACAAAAATATGAACAAAAAATACACACCGACTCGTTAGAGGCGAGACTTTTCATTATCTCCACTATATCCTTGACCTTGTAAACCTTGGCCCTCCACGCATTACGCTTTCATCTCTTCCTTCATAGCCCGAGTCCCAACATGAACACCACCATTACCTCCATGTCCAGCCACAATTTTATTGTTCTCGGTTCAATAAATGCTCCATTCTTAGCCTTGTTCTCAACATTTCCAAACTTGAACAACTGTCCATGGCATTTTTCTCCATTTCCAGGGACGGATGTCTCCCAATCGACCAGGATTGAAGAATATCATGAGAAAACATGTCCTCCGGAGCACTAAATCCACATCGGCATGGACTCTCAAAGCAGTATTAGTCTTCAAACTCCAACTCTAGATAGTCATACCCATTATTATAAAAAAAACTCTCTGTGCATATCCGCACCGCAGAGGGCTAATACAAAAATCCCCCCCCCCGAAACCGTGTCCGGTTAATGGGGACGTGATACCATGACACATCTTGAGTTTCGTATAAGTGAATCCGACTATGGATTTATAAGATTAATATATTTTCAAATATCACATTAATATGTGCCTCAAACGAGAGGTTCCACCAAACCGAGACAAAGAATCCAAAGAGTGACATATTAGGCTCGGAAACACATTAAGGTACTAAAAGCTTCAACCAAAATCATGACCCTAACTATCCGAGAGAGAAAGCTACCAATTTGTTTCCAACATGTACTAAAAAAAAATGCGAAAAACCAAAATTTCAAAACAAATCAGCACACACATAGTACCTCTATGCATGAAGTGGCCCACACCATGAATTAATTTGTTCATGTATGATGGAAGATCCTTCTACAACGACATGTGCCTTTACACCAAGCCTAGGATCACCTCCAGAGATGCTGGAAAGCATGCTCTGTAAAAACTTGCAAGAGTTCCTTTGGGACATGAAATGGTGCTGCCACAGTGCCAAGTATCAACCTCCAGTAGGGCCCCAGAGCTAATTGGGTCTTAGATGAGGCCGTTGGTGTAACCTTTGGTGTAAGCGTTGGCGTGATATAACTGCAATGAAATTGACTTCCTGAAGTAAATATTACTTTTAATACTTGTTTAAAACATATCATCAGAGCTGATAAAGCTAGGATTTGAAGTTACCTTCTTCATCTTCCCATGTCTGTCTCAATTTTTCCATTTCAGAAGAATATCCCCTTAGTGGGGTCACACCATCTGCTAACAGAACAGCATAAATTACTTAAACATCGCAACATCTTATAATTGCCATTTAATGTTTGAGCAGAGCCACCTCTGCTGCATGTGAAGCCACCTCTGCTGCATGTGAAGCAACATTCAAATGAGAAGCCCGTTCTAAAAATTCAGCTCCCTGAGAAATAAACAAACAACCCATGAGTTCGCATCTTTTCTACTTAATCATGGACAATCGCAAAATAAAGCCATACAAGGATATATAAGCCATGCAAGAAAAGATAACATCCCTTACAATTTAGAGAAATTCAAAAAACTGATATTGTATTCTGGAATGCGTATACTACCAAATGAACTGCAACTCCCCAATGCCAGAGAGAGAGCATATGATAAGAGATCTAAATTTATATCAACAAATGTCAGTTAAAGGTATATAATGCCAGAGTGACTAACCTGAACGACATATTGGTCACGGGCCACAAATTATAAGAGATAAAAATACCAGTTAAAGGATTCACAATAGAATCCATCTCACTCTGCTCTAGGAGATAATTGGGATTCGGAAGAGGGTGATCTGTGACGTTTGTTTTTGCTAGTTTCATTTTCATCAGAGCGAAAATATGAATGCCCATCTAACTAAAAATATGAATGCCTATCTAACTAAACAGTTAGACATTCTGCATCACGGAAGATGCATCATGGCCTGCTGAATTTCTTGCCATATTCCTTTTCTTATCTGTGCTAGATGAATCGTGTTAACCACCTAGTGGTTAACATTGTGCATGCACATGTTAGGTGCATGCACATGTTAGGTGTCAGTAGTGGCAGACTGACACTTGGCATGATTAGGTTAACATAAGTGTAGGGATTAGATTTAGTTAGATGTACGGCTCAGATTTGCGGTCTACACTATATTAGACCGGAGCCTCTTCAGATGTACTCAGGTTTATCTCATATTTGGAGAGCCTCATTTGGCCACGTTCCCCTTCATTCTTTGTATATATTTCCTTGTCTTGTTCTTGTTTTGTGATCATGAGCATGGCAGCTTTGTAGCATCCGGCAGTCATGGACTGCTGCTGCAGGGTGTATGCCAAGAATCCAAACATTGGCGCCGTTATGCCGGGTTCGCTCGTGATCACTTTCTTCTCCCTTGCTGTTTGCTGTTGTCTTGCTGCTTCAATTTTTCCCTGTTTCGACGACTTCTTGTATACTATTCTTCCCCTGTTAGGTTTCCTTAGTTTGCCCAACCAAGTCGATTTGTGTATCCGCTTGGAGGCGTTTGTTTTCCACACAGCTGATGATTCTGCCAGCTGATCAAATTTAATTTCGTAAATCTGTTCTCAAAACTCTGTTTTTTCAAGTGCAGCAAGCACAGTTTGCAGTTTCAGGATTTCTGGAGTGGTGACAACACTCCTCTCTGCAAGATCTTCCGAAAAATCAACAGTTTGATCCTCTTTTCTCTTCTATTTGCTGAAAAATTGTTAAAATATCATGATTTTTTCATCCTCTGTTTTTCTCTCATCCTCTGTTTTTCTCTCAGTTTATCAGATTCGTGCTTTTGCACACCAAAAATAAAAATATTTTCTATCCTTTCTTCTTTAGTTTAATTACAGAGGGCCAGCACTAGGCTAGCCCCCTTTGAGCCCATATGTTCAAATTCCTGGCTGCTGTATTTCAAGGTTTTCTTCTACTCCTGCAAATACAAAAGTTTCAGAAGTTTCTTGAGCTTATACATTACCGCAGATAACAGCAGAGTTGGCACGGATTCAAGCAAATATGATTTTTCACCAGCTCTTACCTTGATTCATTTCATTTTTACCTCCACAGCGCTCACTGCATCCCACGGATATTCTAAGTTGCTGATGCTCTCTCTAGTTCCTCAGCCCACTTCCAGCACAGGCACTCTGTTTTCAGAACATGGAAAGAGAAGGATTTTCTTAAAGTCTTCCGGCCTCAAACTCGTTTACATTCTCCTTGATTTCTTTCAGAGGGCCAGCACCGGGGCTAGCCCCCATCCATCTGTTCAAACATATACAGGTTGCACACCCAACAGGCTTATATATCAGTGGATCTTGGAAGCATCAGGCCGATTCTCTGTCCTGCAAACAAGTAAACAATTTCATCAGTCAAAGCTAGATTCTATTCGAAACTTTTTGTGGGTCAGATATTTTATCCAAGCCAGCACGTCTAAGGTGATTCCTTCAGGCTCCTTCATCTGTACCATCTGCAAAAGAAGCAAATGATTTCATCAGTTAAAATGATTCGAACATTCTTAAGGGGCACAGTCTAATATCCAAACCTCTGCAGCATTCCTTTACGGCTCATCGATCTCTTCAACGTGGAAGCATCTATTTCCCCTCTGCATTCTTCTACTCGGCTCGGCAGCACCGCTTCAGGCAACCAAACGGCTCTGTTCCAGCATACATCCGGCCAGTTCCTGTCTATGGAAGCTTCAATTTCGGCATCATATCAGACTTTCCCTTCTGCAGATCTCTCTTTGACATGCGCACTTCAAGGCAGATCTTAAGCTCTCTTCGACACACAAGGCCCCCAAAAATTAACTTGGAGTCATAATCATGATGGAAACCTGTATAAGGGTGGTTTTTAATACGTGCAAGTCATAATGTCAATAAGAACTAGATGACTTTCATGGTTTTGTACTATCACTACTAGTTTGATCATAGTTCTTATACTAATTCTATGTCTTACACTAGTTTCTTACAATTAGTACTAGTTTAGGAGGTGATTTTTAAGCATACATTGTCAATATTATAATTAGAGATGATTTTACATACTAGTTATCACTGTCATGTATATAGTTTTAACCCTGTTTTAATCCTCTCAAGTTTTTTTTATTAGTTCAAAAACCATGTTTGATTTTGAAAGTGTGTTATGGTTTTTGGCACATGCTTATTTACTATGCTTGTTAGGAGTCTACTATGTTGGTTTATGCTGTTGTTTTTTTAGTATACTTGTTTCAATCCTTAAAGTCATTACGGACTTTGAGCATAATTTCTTATAATAACTAGTATTTCCAACTATTATATATAATTTTGCATTACTTTTAGAGCATGATCCCTATTTGTAGATATAAATTTTGTTATGTACATTGACTTGTTTAGTGGTCGCATGGTGTGGTCTATTTTTTTTCTTTCTTGTTCTATACCTAAGTGTACATTTGTACTTTTCTTTTTGCCAATGTATTCTGTGTGGTATACTATTAGTATCCATACAGTGTGGACATTTTGTCTGAAAGAGAATTTGGATTATTTAAAATGCTTATCATGCATGCTTTAGGTGTTCCCTTACATATTTAGAGTGGTGAAGAGCTCTAGAGATATGGTGTAGAGCACTAATGCACTATTGTCAAGGATTCTCCTATAGCAACAATGGCAAATCCTTCCGCTACCAACAACGTATCATTCTAGCTAAAGTTAAGGGCATAACTCACTTGTGATAAGGGATATTTATGTCCTAATATAAAACTCTAATTCTCATGAGGACTCACATCATGCATCCAAACTGCCGATAGACAGGCTCTTCCATTCATTCATCTCAGCAGGTGTTTACATTGGTTGAGAGTGGGTAGCCGCATATCGCAGGCTACCCAATAACTAAATATAAATTATTACAAATGTATAGCTAAAAACCAACTCCTCACTTACGTTGTTAAAATAGAAAAGTATGATGAGATGTTGGATGATGTACCTGCTGAAGGGGGAAACGAAGTGTTTTCCTAGTTCGCCACTCTTGTGAGCTCGGAATGTGGTTTTGAGTTCGCGCATGAGTCCATCGCATCTTTTTTAATCTATGGACCAATTATTATGACCAACGGAGCCAAACTCGACTCGCTATGGGTAACTAGCCAACCTTTCGCTCAATGCACTCGGCCTTGCCTATTGCACTTATCCTCTAAAGATAGCATGTCATCGGCAAGTTGGGCTTTTGATGGATCTTCTACTTCGTAAACATGTGCCCTAGGGTAACTATAGCCTTCTGGATGCAATCACGCAGTCGAACTATCGTTGCGTACCTTCTAGCATGCCCAGTCGCACGATGTCTAGCTTGTTATGGGCCATCGTGATGGGGCAAGTATGGAACCGGTGCATGCGAGGGGAAGGGTTTGTTCTCCTTCTCTTCAAACCCTAGAGGAAACCTCAGAACAACCTCTCGGCCACGCCAGGCGGGGAGGGATCCAAAAACCTAAACCCTACATATTTTGTAGGGTTTAAGTATCTGGCACCAAAAAGCCTCCATCGGCTAATCCCAGGCATTCAAATGGTAGCTCATCTCCCAAGGAATGTTTTTGAAAAGAAAATTGGCCATCCACCGCATGGATGTGCCACACCCCAAATTTCTCGCTTTTCGACGTAGGGGCACAAGGGGGAAATGAAGTGTTCCCCTAGTTTGCCATGACCGACGGAGCTAAACTCGACTCGCTATGGGCAACTAGCCGACCTTTCACTCAAAGCACTCGGCCTTGCATAGTGCACTTACAATCTAAAGATATCATGTAGTGGACAACTGGCTTTTGATGGTTCTTCTACTCGCAAAACATGTGTCCTAGGGTAATTCTAGCCTACGGATGTAATCAGCCGAACCTAAACCGCCATTCCGGCATTTTCTAGCATGCCCAATTCGCACAATGTCTAGCTTGTAACGAGACATCACGATAGGGCAAGTATGGAACCCAGGGCGGGGCAGAAGAAGAAGAAGGAAAATTCTATGATGATCTTCTCCTATTTGATTTTAATCTTGAAAAATATGATGCCAATAAATATATGTAATAGATAAAGGCCAAGAACAGGCAATTTCGCCTAGTGAGCCAGGCGAAATGGCCTTCTCTTGGCCTTTACCTTACATAAAGAAATAGATGATGATATTTCGGCGCTCCTCCTTGATCCTTGAAGCTGAGACATCCAAGAAATTCCTCGGCCCTGATGTTAGAAATCAGGTGATCGTGAAGAGGACTATTGCTGGATATAAAATGGGCCGTAATCATATCGCCATCTGTTCTTTTATTTTATCGTTATGCATGTGGATTGGGCCTATAAGACCATATAAGGCAAAGCTAAATTACCTGACAAAAAATAAGCTTTTCCCATTTGCATATTTTGAATATTAAGACAAGTTGAAAATGTGGAATGTTTGAAAAGAATTTCACGTGCAAAAGGTATAAAATTTCATGTAGTTGATGATACTACAAGGTATGGTGCCTAAGTTCGTTTTGTAGCATTAGAATGGACCATATGCTTTTTGAAAGATGGTCTCATACAATATAGCTGGATATGTTGCGAAAGTTTGACAATGCACCTGCCCATGGTGATTACAAAGTATTATTGCTTATGGTGCCCTTGGTGTGAGTTGAGTGCTTAAGGTGGAATTTACGGAGACCTTGGTGCCTTGATATGTTTCCCTTAAGGATGATGGTGTAGACTTTGCACTTAGAAGATATAAGCAATACTTTATACAAGAATTTCTGTACCTTAGAATGGCTTGAGAAATTTCATGGTGAACATTTATTCACTAATTTCTATGAGCTAAGACATAAGACGAATTGCCTTGTTTTTTCTTAGAAAAAGGGTTGCTTTACGAGGAAGAAAGTTTTTTTTTTATATATCGTAGCCCATTTGGAGCATTTTATTCAATGTTATGTTTGCACAAAACACACTAACGGGATACCAAAAGCTATTCTAAGAAATTGTGGCCGAATTTTCTAATGATATTATGGCTTCGGCTTTGGCTAGAATGCCTTGGAAATGGCAATGGATATGAATTTTTTTCCTTCCTTCCCTTGCATTATTTTCCCTCAATGACCTTTTCGTTTTTTTTTGCCATATACAAATTTGTTGGCCGCCCTGTAACCACAGGCGACAAACCTTAAGGGATCCGATACCTAAGGGGATCCTGTTTATTTTTGGCGCCTAAATGGCCGCATGTTGGAAACTTCGGCTCTAAGACAACTGGAAATGCTCTGGAAATGGTCTAACATAGCAGTTCGATGCCGATTTCTGGAGGCCGAAATGTTTATAGTAGGCCGATTTGCTCTGAAGGTATGCTTCTCACATGTTTGATAGCCTAAAATGGTGAAATGAATATGGCCCGATATGCTTTTGCAAAAATCGTGATATAAAATGGCTAGTGCATGTGCTCTTATTTGGATTATATATGCAATAAGGCAAAGATATGATATTAGAAATCGATAACAAGCTTGTAGGATATGACAGATCTGTGGACTGAGATTTATCTGCAAACATTGGACTCCAGCGACTAGATGTTAAGGCTTTTTGTTATCTGCATGACTCAATAAAGCCACATAAAGTTTATTATGGTTTCTACTTCTCCCTTAGTGCAATCGATCTGTGGCACTTGACGGTTCGCTGATACAACCTTCAGGTTTGGGAAATTAAATACGTCTGATTTCACTTTCAAATATTCTATGTGTTCTTATGACCATGTTCTAAGAAGGTGATGGTCTTTAAGGTAATGATTTGGTGGTTTCAACAGGATGTTGTCCGGAGATTTAAGGAGCGTCATTCCGCTTTAGATTGCTTTGCAGACAAGGTTTGCCCATATTAAGGTTTAATGTTTGCAGTGCCACCAAGAATAGGAATATGAATTTCACTTCAGCCAGTTCATCATGGCATGATATTTTATTTCTTCTCATGCTATTAATTTCGAGAAATTTGTTTGTCTTTTATGGGGACACCCAATAATTGGAGTTATAGAGTTAATGCGAATACTTGTTGATGTGGAAAGTTTGGATTGGAAGGCTTGGGATATCACAACTAAGGTGGGTGTATTCCCTCAGGATTCACACTGTGATAAAGGAAAATCTGGAAAAATATCCTGTAGAGCTGTTGGAAAATGTGCTTCCATGACATATGAAGGTCCTTCCTTTGCATCTTTGGTTTCTTTCATAAAATTAGTTAGAGATTGAGCCTAATCTCTGGTTTGTGGTTGTTAAAATTGGTCAGATTATCTATTGGATAAATTACTACTTCCTCGAACATCTAAAACGGAAGGGCTCCATGCTGATGTTGGTGCATCATATTCCTTGTCTCATCTGCCAGGTCACATGGGTAATACTCAACTAATTACACAAATTTGCTTGCATGTTGGATTTCATAAGATTTCATGGTTCATGCATATAGGTGAATACATAGGGCTTACTAAGGAGCGACTTCATGGAGCACATATGCTTGGCCTTAAGCTTGCCACACATTATGCAGCCTCGGAGGTATATTAGGTATATTATGTTTGGGGTGCACATGTTAAAAAGAATTAGTGGTGTTCATTAAATAAAGTTCAAGAGCACACTCCATTAATCATAGGCATGCGTATATCCATGTCTTTAATCTAGGCATTCTATCTACTCTTAGGAGAAAACCATTTCTTAGGAACAGACTTCTACTATGACCAGATTTATGCTCTGAGCGTATTTATACTTAAAATAAGATTCTAACTTTGAAATGGTAGCGCATCTGCCTTTGTTGGGCCTAGCTCTTAAGCATTTGTCCTTAAAGAGGGCTCATGTTTTTGTTACATTTTGTTTGCTTAGAAAAAATGGTTTGCAGAGATTGCCATTGTTGGTGAGGAAACTCGTGAGCTTGAACATGCAACAACCGAAAAGGTAGCTTCAATACTAGATCAACTTTCAGAATTCGTCCAGCCTTGTGATGTGAGCCTACTGCAAAGGTATCCAACCAGTTTCGTTGGACAGCTATTAAGTTTATACTTAGCATTTGTCTTTCTTACTATTAACAAACACAAAGGAATACATATCTGTATATGAGATTGAAAGGAGTAATTGTCCAATCAGAAACTTATTCTGCTCTTATATTTCAGGTGCTTGTTGTAGCTACGATGTGACAGAGCCAATGAAGGAGAATTGTAATATGTTTGACTCCAAGCAAGGGGGTATTGTTGTTGGCAATAAATCTGAACCTAAAGTTATTCCAAAAAAATTTGATAACTCAAGCCTTATAGAGAAGAAAGGTGCTGGCACGATATTATTGTACTCTGATAACAAAATTCAATGAAGAAAAATTGGGCATTATGTAGTCTTTGCTTTTGTAATTCATAGATAAAAATATTGGCAGTAAGAAAATACAAATTTAAAAAAAAAGTAGTTCAAATGAACAATATGCTAATTGATATCACAAATTGGAACCACGTATGTTTGAGCCCTCAAACTTTACTGTGTAATATATTAAAGTGGAATACTATAGTCTTTTATCGAATCACAAAACTTGCCACATGAAGCACACTTAGATATCAATACTAAAATCACGAATACTTACAACCTTCTATAATCGTATTGTTATCATGAAACAAAAACACAATAGCTTTTCACATTCAAAATTAGGTATATTTACAACATTCTTTAATCGTATTGATAGCATGGAAGAAAAACATACTAGTAAATCTAGTTTTATTGATAATTAATCACTATAAAATATCATAATAACTATGCACATAAAATTACAAAGATGATTAATCACTGTAAAATATCATACGTATTACGCTCATAAAATTACAATGTCGATAAACCAAGGATAATAGATGTGATCAAATACCATTATGATAAACTTTATAAATTAATTAATAACACACACCATATATCTAAGTTTGTCATAAAAACTAGCTATAAATTATCATCTTTCAATATCATGTGAAGAAACAATATTTGTTTGTCACACTACTAAATTGTATTGATGAACTGCATTGTATAACTAGACATGGTTTGTAAACTTTTTGGCCCACATACCGGTATTGATTTTAAAAGTTGGTTTTCACTAAGAAATCATTAGAAAAAAATCATATTGATTCAGTTTTGGGGGCCTTGTGACACCCTATTTTCTGAAAATAGCAACAACCGCAAATCTCGACCGCCCGGAGAGCTCTGTTCAGATCACTGCTATGACTGGCCGCCGAAACAAGAAACCATTCTCTAGGGTTCTACCTTTTTAGGGTTCAAGGCTGATCACGGGTCATGCCGTGGGTCAACCCTACCTCACGCTCAACGGACTCAAGGGGCCCCACGCCGCCCACGCTCCAACTTTTTCCACGGGCCACATTCACGGTCACGCGCTTCATGTCCTTTTTGCTCTCACGGGCCATGCTCAGTAACAATAAACCCACGCCACGCTGACGCTCCCGCCACGGGCCACACCCATGCATTTTTAAACTCACGCCTTCAGAAGCCACGCCCACGCTCATGTTCCCACGCCCATGCCCACGCTCACGTGTTGACCCATGCTTCAACTTTGACCCACGCCCACGCTCCAGCCACGCTTCAGCCACGCTCTTTATGCTCCCACGCTCACATTTTGCTTGCTTATTGTTGCCCATTTTTGGCAACATGGACCAGCATCTATGTATCAAAACCTTTGTTTCATTTATATTTCCTTTAAAGAAAAGTTCCAGGCTATTGTGATCCCATCAGAGTTTGGAAGACATTTGACCAAGATTGGAAGGCATTGGGGATCTCCTATTATGGCCTAGTCTTTTCCTTGAGGTAAAACACCTTTCTAGACACATTCCCATTTGTTTAACATTTTCCTTTGATTTGAAGACCAGGCAAAGGCTATAGCAAGTTTACCAAGGAGGCACAAGACATTTTACCAAAGCTCAACCTTATGAAGCTTGCTTGAGTTGCATTAGTAGTTTGAAGTCACACACATGAGGATGCTACCTTAGAAGTGAAATTTGCTCTTGTTCTAGCCTTGAAGTTTGGAAGACCCTTATAGAAGTTTGGAAGACCTTAGGCTTTGAGCAAACTTATCTTCACTATGAGGTATGATTTGAGCCTTAGAAACAATTTGAGATAAGATCAAGTGCTTTCTGAGAGGTACCCATCTCCTCTTCATTCCATTCATCTTACATCCTCCTTTTTATATCCCAAGAGCCTTCAAAAAACTTTTCCTTCACCATTGTTTCCACTTTTGAGACCTTTTCTCATCATTCCACTACTTATTTTTATTGATCCCACCTTCATTTGAGAATTTCCCCCTAGTGATCTTGAAAACCTTCAAAGGCAAGAAAACTCTATTTTCATCCTCATTTCATCTTCCTAAACCCTAGTATAGCTTATTTACACCTTTTTCCCATCTTTTTCCCATGATTTTTTCACCATCCCTATGTTGCAACATTCATTGACCATGGGTCAAAAGGGACCAAAATTCAAATGTTTTATTTTGGCCTAAAAACCCTCTAGATGGAAAGCTTGGCAAAAAAGAGCTAATTTGGTCTTTTAAAATTCGAAAAAAACCCTTGGGAAGGCCTTCAAAATTGGATTCTTGGGATGCGTGCCAAAAAAAATAAAAAAAACCTATTCTAGCCTATCTACCCTATCTATTTACGATCGTTCGAGTCATCCCCATTTTCATTCTCATTTCCACGTGGGGCGTGGGGGGGCGGACGGGCTGGTTGTCCCCCTGCGTGGCACGCCAAAAAGTTAATAGTGGGGTCAACATTATTCCTTATATACGAGGAGCTTCTGGACTCGTTTTGGCCTGTGGGATATATCCACGATTGAAAATTTTTCGGCGAACCCTAGGAAATAAGGGAAGCTGCTAAATCCGGCCAGTTCGTGCCTAAATCCGATTGAAGCCCGCCAATTTTCACCCAAAATTAGCTCCTAAACCTTTTCTGAGACCTTGGGGATCCTTTGTGGCACTTGATTCGATAGAAATTGCTCAAATTTGGCCTTAAATCACTCGACCGAGCTAGCTTTTGGGAAGAACAATTCTTAAGCCAAGAAAACAGATCAAATCAGTACGTCCCCTCAGAGATAGACCTCTGTGATCTTGGCGCATTTGATATTCTGGTATTATCTTGCTCTGCTCTACTCGGATTTTGCTCTGCTCTGCTCGGAATTGAAGATCTGTCCCGGTGTGACTTGTTCGACAATTGGGGCACTTCAACTACAGCTCAAAAAATCATTTCGTTTGGCTTCATTGGTAGTTCTGAGATTCGCTAGAGGCTCAGACAGACCTGAATTTTGCTCTCAAGCACTATTATATGTTAAAATTTGGTAATGCCCTGCTGACGCTATCAAAACTTCTTGTGTTACATTTCTATAATGCATAGTCTTTGTCTGGAAAATTATTGTCATCATTGTATATTCATCTTTTGTAATCCTGCATTGTGCTTTTAAAGCTAGAAACTACAAAACAAAACCCAAAATATTTATTCCAAGTTATATTCTTTTCAGATAGTTGCATTTTATCTTCATAAAAACCTTAGAAACCTACACCTTCAGAGAAAACATATAAAAAGACCTTTTTCCATAACTATTACAGAGTTTGTTCTTTTCTTGAGGCCTCGGCTACTTACAGAGAAACTAAAACCTTTTTTTGCTATTTAAGCCCTATGCACATGACCTAGGGGCTATTTTGAAGTTGCCTGCACAGATCCCAACTCAAAATTCCTTATCAAACTCCATCTGCAAATTTTGGTTCTCTGTTTTGGCACTGGCCAACTTTTTGACCCGGCTTTGACCTAGATTTTCTCGACCTTCCCCTATTCAAATCAAGCCAAGTCTTCACCATCAGTTCCCTCTGCTTGTTGATCATCTATACCACCAATCACATCTCAAAAATCTCACAAGGTGTGTCTGCAAGGCCAATTTTTGCTCTGGCAGTTTTTTCAGTTTCAGGGACTCTAGTGATTTTGGAAAAACCAGCATTCCAAAATGACTTTTCTCGCTTCATATGTTAAGGATTGATCACCCTAAGTGATCTGGAGGTCCTAACCATTTTGTTTGAGCTTCCTTGAGGTTAGACTAAAATTCCAGGTTTTAGGCTAACATTTTGGAGGTCCTACCGAGATATTCACCTGGAAATTGAACTCCATGGCGCCAAGAAAGCTTGCTGAGCCTGCTGAGCCTGCTGAACCATCTGAGGTAGCAGGTCAACCAGATTTAGTAGGGGTAAGCATGAAAGTGGCTACAGATCCACAACAAATGTTGCAAATGTTTCCACTCTGCCTATTCCTCCTCAAGCTCCTTATCTTTTTGAGCTTACTGTACCTGTTTCTCCCCCTTGTTATGATTCTTCCATGAATGCTAACCATTTCTTGAAGACTTTTGAAGAATATTATGAGGAGCATGGAAAGAAGAAAGGTACCAGGTTTGCTGAATTTACCAAATGCATGAAAGGTGATGAGGCCAGGTCCTGGTTGGATTTTGAACTGTCAATGGGTACTAAGTGGGATGAATTGGAACAAAGATTTCTGTCAAGGTTTGGTAAGACTACTTCACCCCAGGATCTTGTTTTTGAGCTCAATTCCTTTTCTATTAAATCTGGTGAAAGTGTGAAACAGTATGTGGAAAGATTTAACTCTTATTTGCTGGTATGTAATAGGAACCATGTTTCCCACCCAACTTTGCATCTAGTTGCTTCCTTTATCAGAGGTTTGATGTCCAGACCTAAGATCTATAGGAAGATATTAAAACTTCAAAAGTTTGGTGAACTAGATTCTATCCATAAGACATTTGTAAAGGCTGTAGATTTAGTAGAAATGCTAAGCTATTTGCCTGATGAAGAAGTCAGAGATCCATTCT
The DNA here is from genome assembly GCA_021234155.1 of Isoetes taiwanensis. Lineage (NCBI taxonomy): Eukaryota > Viridiplantae > Streptophyta > Lycopodiopsida > Isoetales > Isoetaceae > Isoetes > Isoetes taiwanensis. The sequence continues at coordinate 579,321 of JAJEKV010000045.1, read as the reverse complement.
ACCCTCCTCATCATGATACTGAGCAGGAGTTACATTATGCTAATGCTGCCCCTGTGTATGCAGTTCAGAAAGAAAAGAAGAAGCCAAAAGCTGAAGAGTTAGACCCTCAGGTTTCAGAAATGAAATCTGAGATAAGTAAGGTATCTGAAGCTCTTTTAGAAGTTACCAAACAACTTATGGAGTTAAAAAATGGTAATAATGCTCTTTCTTCTAGCTCTACCATACCTGAATGCACAAACTGTGGTAAGCCCTACCATAGGGCTGAAAATTGCTTTGCAAGATCTTGTCCTAAATGCCACAAAAGGGGCCATTTTGGTAGAGAATGTCCTGTTTGTTCTTTTTGTAAAGAGATAGGTCATGAAGAGAAATTCTGCAGTGTCAAGAATTACCTTGCAAAGCAAGAAAAAGGTAAACAGGTGTCAAATGTTAGTTTTATTGAGACTTGTGCAGAAGAGCAAGAAGAACAAGATGTTATGGTTGTGCAAACACGCGCTAGGCTTCATTCAGGTACCTCTACCTCTGCAAGTTCTGTTCCACCAATTACAGCTCCTAAGGTAACATTTCAGCCAAATCCCCAAAATATAGCTCCTCCCCCTGCTCAAAGGTATAAACAGAAAGATTCTGAGCTTGATGAATTTGAATTGCTTATGAAAAACTCCAAGGTTACTGTAGACTTACTAACTCTATTGAGGATTGCACCATCATACAGGGAAAAGTTTATCAAGAATACCCAAAATGTTGAAGAAATTGCTGCAGAGACTTGCAACAACATTTCTGTAGCCTTACCTGAGCACACTGAAGATCCAGGTGCTTTTACTTGTAGTGCTACTATAGGTACTTCCCATTTAGATAAGGTCTTGCTGGATGGAGGTTCTTCTCTAAATGTCATGCCTTATCATGTTATGAAAACACTGAATCTCAAGGTAGAAGACAATACTTCTATTGTTCTAAAATCCTTTCCAATGCTAAGGTAGTGCCAAAAGGAGTGGTGAGGAATGTGTCTCATAATCTGGGAGGAATCATTGTTTTAGCTACATTTGTGGTTGTTGATTTTGAGAATGTTAACCATGCTAACATCTATGATTTATTACTGGGAAGAAGGTGGATGAAAACAGTAGATGCTAGGCCTATATGGTCTGAAGGCATTTGTACTATTTCAAATGGGGCAACTTCCATTAAATTGGTAAACAAAACTGACCCCTCTGCTAATATTAGGTTCATAGATGTGGATATACTGCAGGAAGAAGAGCTAGGAGTTTACAGTTTAGGTCTAGATGTTGATATGAATGCAGAAGTTATCAACTTTGCTCATGTAGAGTTCCCTGATCCAAAAGAAAACAAGGCCTACCTTTGGTTTGATGGAGGTATGTCTAAAAAATTAGGGATTGCTTCTTCTGCTGCTATTCTGAAGGATGCAGATCTTAAGCTGATGACTAAGATAGGGAGAATTCATCCTAATATTTCTTCTAATGCAGCAGAGTAGCAAGGTTCATGAATATTTCCTATATTGTTATCTATGGAGACTCACAACATTTTGGGAGAATACCAAACAAAACATCAAAGATATGGAGGATCGAACACACAAGCAAGGCTAACTTTTTTTTATCATTGGGAGATTTATCATATTCCAAGGTCCAAAAACTTTGAGGCTGATTCAATGTTGTTAAAAAACTCGTTTTTTATTTTTAAAGTACCTCTATAAAAATCCTCACGTTTTTTAAAGGATTTTTATGATTTGCAAAAAAAAAAAGCAATTCTTTTGCTTTATTGAACATATTTGCTACTGTTAAAATGCACATTTTGCTACAAATTATAAGATGTAATAACCAAGCTTATGCTGCTATTAGAAACTAAAGTTCAATACAAAGATATCATGGAGTTTTGTCATGCAACTCTTAAGAAAGTTGAGGAAAAACATTATTATTGAGGTTAAGAACACAATTTTATATACAAAGGATAAATAAGTTCAAGAATATCATATTTTTGAATTCATTTTTGATTTTTAAAGATTTTTTAAGGATTTTAAAGATTTTTCACGTTTTTTAAAGATTTTTTTCAAAAATTTTAAAAATCTTCAAAAAATCTTAAAAAACGTTTTTTAAACGTACGGATTTTGACGTACTTAACAACATTGGGCTGATTCTTTGTGCAGGAAAACACTCTTAGAGCATTTATCTGAGGGAGCTATCAAGGAAGATGTTCTAGATGAAGATGATCTCTCTCAATTTCATTCTATCTTGACCATCAACCTAGCACAAGAGGAATCACACAAAGAGCTTAAAGTGCATAAGGAAGGTATGTCTAGAACTTTGCAAATGGGAGACCTATATGAAGAGGAATGCAAAGGTAAAATGGTTAAGTACTTTGAAGATTGGGTGGATGTTTTTGCATGGGAATATTCAGAGTTAAAAGGGGTTGATAGAAGCATTTGTGAGTTTGAGATAAAAGTTCGTGAAGACACTAAACCTGTTATGCAGAGATTGAGAAGGATTAATTCCTCACTTTTAGATCTTATCAAGCAGGAATTATTCAAAATGCAGGAGTCAGGTTTGATAATTGACATTGTGAACCCTTCTTGGGTTTCTTGTATTGTTCCAGTTCTAAAAAAGAATGGTTCTCTAAGAATATGTGTGGATTATAGAGATCTCAATAAAGCTACTGTTAAAGATTGTTACCCTTTGCCTTTTTTGGAAGAAATCCTTTATGCAGTGGCTGGCAAGTCTATGTACTCATTTTTGGATGGTTTCTCTGGTTTTAATCAGATTAGCATCAAAAAGGAGGATCAGCCAAAGACATCCTTCATTACTCCATGGGGAACTTATGCAATGAAAAGGATGCCTTTTGGCTTAATGAATGCCCCTGCTACATTTCAGAGAGCTATGGATACTGTCTTTGCAAGCATGACTCCTGAGCAATTCAGAGTTTATCTTGATGATTTATGCTTAGGTACTGATACAAGTGATCATACTTCAGAGCTAACAAGGATATTTACATTGTCTTGGCAATTTGGAGTTAATCTAAACCCAAAGAAGTGCATCTTTTGGCATCAAAGGCCAGCTCTTAGGCCATGAGGTTTTACGCTAAAGGCCTTCAAGTAGTGAAGAGAAGATCATAGCTTTAAAAAGCTTCAAACACCCGGGACAATTAAAGAAGTCAAGGGATTTATGGGAATGACCTCTTTCTTGGGGTGTATGTGCCTAATTTCTCTCACCTTATTAGTCCTATCTCTAAATTGACTAGAGTAGGCCAAGTTAGTAAAAGAGAAAGTAAATATAGGCCTGTTGTTTGGACTGATGAGTGTGAAAAAGCTTTTTGCGGATCATAGAGGCTATTTGCCATTCTACACTTTTAAAACTCCAGACCTTTCATTACCATTTAAAGTTTATATAACTATTACTAAAAAAGGCTCTTTGGAGTTGCCATTTTGCGGGATAGGCACCCTATTGCTTTTGCAAGCAAACAATGGTCTCAAACTCAAGAGAAGTATGCTAAGATAGAAAGGAGTCTTTGCTGCTCTCATCTTTTTGATAGAGAGACAAGGACATCTTCTACAAAAATCCCAAGCCACTATCTACATGCAGTGAACCCCATGCCTTTTTGTATGGTAAGAAATTAGAAAAACCTAAGCTCCATAGGTGGGCTTGTAGGCTTCAATCTTATGATTTAAAGGTAAAGGTGATTCATGTATTGAACAATCTGAGTTTATACTTGCCTGCTGCCTACTTTGAACATGAGGAGGTTGTACAAGAAGAAGAAATGACTAACCTTGTTGTAAATGAGCAGGACTTGTCAACTATACAAGCTCAAGGTTGGCAACAACCTATTAGGAGGTTCCTTCAAATTATCAAGAGATACCTTCGAATTTTCAAAAAGCCAAGCTTTACAAGTTTAAGTTAAAATGTTTGACTTACTCCTTGATTGGTGACATTTTGTGCAAGGTAAATAGGGATGGTGTACTCTTAAGATGTGTTGATGAAGATGAAGCTGCCCTGGTACTTATTTGAAAATCACAAAGGTGTTTGTGGTGGTCATTTTTGGTGTTGCAGACACAACCGCCAAGAAAATATTGAGGTCCGGTTACTTTTGGCCTCATTTATTTAAAGATTGTTATGATGTTATAAAGACTTGTCATCAATGCCGGATCTTTGGCAAAAGAATCTTGCATCCCGCCTCCTCTTTAGAGGAATTGTCTCCCTGGTCCATTTCAAGTTTGGGGATTGGACTATGTTGGCCCTATCAATCCCCCATCCTCAGCCCCCAAGCATGAATACATTGTTGTGGCTACAGATTTGTTCACTAAGTGGTCGAAGCAAAGGCACCCTTAAGGAAAGCAAATGCCCATACTCTTTTGCTAGATTTTTGCATGAGAATATTTGCTCTAGGTTTGGCATTCCTTTTAAAATTTTGACTGATAGAGGCTCTACTTTTATTAATGAGGTTATTAATTTCCTTGTTTCAAGCCTCAAGATCAAGCATGTGAAAAGCTCAGCCTATTATCCTCAAGGAAATGGCCTGTCGAGTCTACTAACAAAGTGCTTAAGGGTATTTTGCAGAAAACAGTTTGCCAAAACCAAAGGGATTGGCACTTGAAATTATATGATGCTCTTTGGGCTCATAGAATTACTTCTAAAGCAGCTACTAATGCCTCACCTTTCAGTTTAGTATATGGAGTAGAGGTTGTTATTCCAGTCGAGTTAGAGGTACCTTCTTTAAGGATGGCACTCAAGCTTGAGTTGGAGTTTTCTGAACACAGGTATGAAGTTCTGTTAAAATTAGATGAAGAAAGGTTTGTTGCAGAGAATTACAACTTCTTTGAAGAAGGCTAAGAGTGCAAAGACTTTCAAGGCTGCTCACAAACTACAAGACAAGTTTGCACCTATGGAATTAGTTTTAAAGTGGAATGCTGCAGATGAAGGAAAGCTTTCAAAGTTTGAAAATCCCTGGGAAGGCCCCTATCAGATTTTAGGAGATGCTGGCTGCTCATCTTATAGGTTGGCAGATCTTGGTACAGGATTAGAGCTGCCAAATCCTATTAATATTCAACACCTTAAAAGATATTGGCCTCAGCATGCCTGCTTGAGCCTCTTCACTTCTATATAAGCATTTGTTCTAGCTTAGAATAGGTTAGTTTATAATTTCAAAGTTGAGGTTTTAATATTTCTTTTGATTAGCATATTTCCTTTGAGGTTTAATAGTGTTTTTTTCTGTTTAGCTGCAGGAATGTGGCCACAAGGGATAAAGACTTTGATTATTACCTATTAATGAGTTCTATGTTGTCATGACAGGGCCATTTGTCAAAACATTTCATCTGCCTTTCAAACTGGCTTATTCTTCATAAGACCTTGCTTCTCCATTGGAGTTCTAGAGTGCTATCCATATATAATTTTCCACATCTTGCTTGGCACTCATGCTAACTTTGATCTACTGTCATATGCAGGTTCATTCTTTTCTCTTCCATTTCCATCTGCCTATAAGTTGCCCTACATACCATTTCAGCCTCCTATTCTTTTATTCTTATTCCCTACAATACTCTGCACCACATTTCCATCATAGCAGAGTTCATCTCATACTCATTACCACTCTCTTTCATCATTCTACATCATTCTGTCACTTGCACCAGTATCTGAAGATCCTCAGTCTAAATTTACATTTGTTAGGCTGAGGGGACCAGCCTATTCTTTCCTTTGAGGAGATGTTGCCCATTTTTGGCAACATGGACCAGCATCTATGTATCAAAACCTTTGTTTCATTTATATTTCCTTTAAGGAAAGGTTCCAGGCTATTGTGATCCCATCAGAGTTTGGAAGACATTTGACCAAGATTGGAAGGCATTGGGGATCTCCTATTATGGCCTAGTCTTTTCCTTGAGGTAAAACACCTTTCTAGACACATTCCCATTTGTTTAACATTTTCCTTTGATTTGAAGACCAGGCAAAGGCTATAGCAAGTTTACCAAGGAGGCACAAGACATTTTACCAAAGCTCAACCTTATGAAGCTTGCTTGAGTTGCATTAGTAGTTTGAAGTCACACACATGAGGATGCTACCTTAGAAGTGAAATTTGCTCTTGTTCTAGGCTTGAAGTTTGGAAGACCCTTATAGAAGTTTGGAAGACCTTAGGCTTTGAGCAAACTTATCTTCACTATGAGGTATGATTTGAGCCTTAGAAACAATTTGAGATAAGATCAAGTGCTACAGAGGTACCCATCTCCTCTTCATTCCATTCATCTTACATCCTCCTTTTTATATCCCAAGAGCCTTCAAAAAACTTTTCCTTCACCATTGTTTCCACTTTTGAGACCTTTTCTCATCATTCCACTACTTATTTTTATTGATCCCACCTTCATTTGAGAATTGCCCCCTAGTGATCTTGAAAACCTTCAAAGGCAAGAAAACTCTATTTTCATCCTCATTTCATCTTCCTAAACCCTAGTATAGCCTATTTACACCTTTTTCCCATCTTTTTCCCATGATTTTTTCACCATCCCTATGTTGCAACATTCATTGACCATGGGTCAAAAGGGACCAAAATTCAAATGTTTCAGTTTGGCCTAAAAACCCTCTAGATGGAAAGCTTGGGCAAAAAAGAGCTAATTTGGTCTTTTAAAATTCGAAAAAAAACCTTGGAAGGCCTTCAAAATTGGATTCTTGGGATGCGTGCCAAAAAAATAAAAAAAAACCTATTCTAGCCTATCTACCCTATCTATTTCTGCATCGTTCAGGTCACCCCCATTTTCATTCTCATTTCCACGTGGCAGAAGGGCGTGGGGGCCAGACACGGGCTGGTTGTCCCCTCTGCGTGGCACGCAAAGTTAATAGTGGGGTCAACATTATTCCTTATATACAGGAGCTTCCAGACTCGTTTTGGCCTGTGGGATATATCACAGTTGAAAATTTTCGACGAACCCTAGGAAATAAGGGAAGCTGCTAAATCCGGCCAATTCGTGCCTAAATCCGATTGAAACCCGCCAATTTTCACCCGAAATTAGCTCCTAAACCTTTTCCGAGACCTTGGGGATCCTTTGTGGCACTTGATTCGATAGAAATTGCTCAAATTTGGCCTTAAATCACTCGACCGAGCTAGCTTTTGGGAAGAACAATTCTTAAGCCAAGAAAACAGATCAAATCAGTACGTCCCCTCAGAGATAGACCTCTGTGATCTTGGCGCATTTGATATTCTGGTATTATCTTGCTCTGCTCTACTCGGATTTTGCTCTGCTCTGCTCGGAATTGAAGATCTGTCCCGGTGTGACTTGTTCGACAATTGGGGCACTTCAACTACAGCTCAAAAAATCATTTCGTTTGGCTTCATTGGTAGTTCTGAGATTCGCTAGAGGCTCAGACAGACCTGAATTTTGCTCTCAAGCACTATTATATGTTAAAATTTGGTAATGCCCTGCTGACGCTATCAAAACTTCTTGTGTTACATTTCTATAATGCATAGTCTTTGTCTGGAAAATTATTGTCATCATTGTATATTCATCTTTTGTAATCCTGCATTGTGCTTTTAAAGCTAGAAACTACAAAACAAAACCCAAAATATTTATTCCAAGTTATATTCTTTTCAGATAGTTGCATTTCATCTTCATAAAAACCTTAGAAACCTACACCTTCAGAGAAAACATATAAAAAGACCTTTTTCCATAACTGTTACAGAGTTTGTTCTTTTCTTGAGGCCTCGGCTACTTACAGAGAAACTAAAACCTTTTTTTGCTATTTAAGCCCTATGCACATGACCTAGGGGCTATTTTGAAGTTGCCTGCACAGATCCCAACTCAAAATTCCTTATCAAACTCCATCTGCAAATTTTGGCTCTCTGTTTTGGCACTGGCCAACTTTTTGACCCGACTTTGACCTAGATTTTCTCGACCTTCCCCTATTCAAATCAAGCCAAATCTTCACCATCAGTTCCCTCTGCTTGTTGATCATCTATACCACCAATCACATCTCAAAAATCTCACAAGGTGTGTCTGCAAGGCCAATTTTTGCTCTGGCAGGTTTTTCAGTTTCAGGGACTCTAGTGATTTTGGAAAAACCAGCATTCCAAAATGACTTTTCTCGCTTCATATGTTAAGGATTGATCACCCTAAGTGATCTGGAGGTCCTAACCATTTTGTTTGAGCTTCCTTGAGGTTAGACTAAAATTCCAGGTTTTAGGCTAACACTTATGGCCATGCTTTTTGCTCAACATCCACGCTCTGCACAAATATTGTGACGCATAGCCACACTCTCCTATGGCCGATCATGGGGGACACTTTTAAGGTGTTTGTGTTTTGAAGGCCCCATATACTCATTGCTTTTAAGCTTTTTTCGTGACCTTTTGGGCAATATTTGTTCCAATGGACTTACCCATAATATAAGGGGATGGTCCTTATGTTTTTGGCACATGTTCCTTTGATCCCTGTTCTGCATCGACCCTCCTTCGGATCCTCTTCGTCATCAATGCCTTCATGAAGATCTTTTGGCGACAAAACCAACCATCACCATTACCATCCTTTTCGCCCCTAAAATTTTTTAGCACCATGTTGTAATTGTCGGACTTGTCTTATAAAAGTCTGTACATGTTTTTGTGCTAAAAAAAGTTTAGGGGGAGGCAGTGTTAACCACCTAGTGGTTAACATTGTGCATGCACATATTAGGTGTCAGTGGTGGCAGACTAACACTTGGCATGATTAGGTTAACATAAGTGTATGGATTAGATTTAGTTAGATGTACGGCTCAGATTTGCGGTCTACACTATATTAGACCGGAGCCTCTTCAGATGTACTCAGGTTTATCTTATATTTGGAGAGCCTCATTTGGCCACGTTCCCCTTCATTCTTTGTACATATTTCCTTGTCTTGTTCTTGTTTTGTGATCATGAGCATGGCAGCTTTGTAGCATCCGGCAGTCATGGACTGCTGCTGCAGGGTATATGCCAAGAATCCAAACAAATCGTGTGTAGCACATATCCTGTCTCGGTCCTAAGGTAAAGTCCGAGACATGTCCAGGTAGTCTGTCTTTTGATCTTTCTTCTGATCTGGGCTAGACGAATCATATTTAGAACCATTACCACTTCCCGCAGATTATCCTCCGGAAAACCCTGGCGGGTATTTTCTCTTATATAGAATATTCAAGAAGAATACTTGTACAGACAGCTCATAAAAATGACTCAACTTGCTTATGATTGTTGTAAGCAGATAAGAGTTTTGGAAGAGCCGAAGGAACAGAGACATTACGCAAGAACTTGAACCATAAGGGACTAACATGCTTTAACACACTAAAGAAATAAATCTTATCCAATTTTAGCACTTTTGTGCCTCTTCTAAGCTCCCGTGATTGCAATATATATCAACCAGAGCAGTGCCCAGAATGACATTTGATTCTAGTCTATTCCTAATAATATGATCATGAACCACCCCTGCAAAAGATCAATCCTCTGCTACATTCTCGAAGAAAATATGATATTGACTTGCTACGTGATCACTCAAAACAGGAACAAAGTATTGTCTCCATGAGCCCTGCAGCTTCATTCTGCAATCCTTGAGCCCCTGCAGAATAAAGCCTAAGGATTGCCCTCTTTGAACCTTGCGACCCCATTCAATGTCTTTCTTTTGTTCACATTCTTGCAAAAGAAAGTGTACATTATCTGTTGTAATAGAATCCCCTGTTATCCCATGAGCTCTGCAACCACATTGCCTCCTGCAATAAACCCACTTCACATAAATCTTTCAACCTGTGGGGCAGTAAGAAAATTATATGAAGTTGATCCTAGGAATGAAAAAGGATTCAATCTTACTAATCTAATCTTACTTGTTTCCAAAGGCAGGGCGCAAGCTTGGAGACAACTTGCAGAAAGGTTGCATCAGACTGACTGAACAAATAAAGATCCATTACCAAAATTCTGAATGGGATAGCACAATTCGGTACAATGTTTTGGCAACTTTGAACATAAAACAACTCCATAAACCCTACACTTTTCAGGCCATGTCAGCCAAAGTCAAAATAACCAGGACTTTGGCCAATAGTCTCAAGTTGAACCTTTGCACAAAAAACTTTGTAGCATGTGCCCACAAGAGAAATCAAAGCCAACATCATTCTGAAGGCCAGAAAGCAGATCTCATTCTTCTGTGTCGCCAGCAAGAATAGAGGTTTGGGGATAAGAAAGAGGTGCCAAATCAAATATACTCTAAGCAGACACAAGCAGACAAGACACAAGCAGACAGATGCAAATCATTCAGCCCTGCTTCCTGCCCTGCTTCCTGTAAGCACCAAATCAAATGCGCAGTGACCTAAGCAGAAGAATCTAAATGTTCTAGATGCTCTTCCAAACGAATCTGTGAGTGCCAAATAAACTGTACACAGACCTAAACAGAAGAATGCAAATGTTTGGGATGCTCTTCTAGACAAACCTTCAAGTGCCAAATTAAATCCACAATGATTCAAATAGAAGAATGTCAATATTTGTTTTAAAAAGCTCAACAATACAGCAAAAGTACCTTAAAGCAAAAGCCTACAGCTTTAAATCTGATGCCCCTGCAAGAAAAACCAATGCAATTAAGCAGATCTAAAATACACAGCTTTTAAAAAAGGGATCTAAATCTTTTAAATGGCATTAGCAAAATCAAAAGAAAGATGAGTTACCGGATACAGAACACGTGCAAGGGCTAGATTTCAGGCAACAACTTGCTAGAATCAAAACTGGAAAAACTGATTTGGCTCTGCAAGAATAACCAAAGATCGGATTTGCAGAGTGTAGCAATTTCAAAGAGTGGTAAGCAATATTATACAGATAAGCTATATACAGAATGGCAATCTCACAAAATGCAGAAGCTTTACCTGCTATAGGCCTATTGTTGACATAAAGTGCTGCTTTTGCAGCCTAGGAATCCATCTCACTCTGCTCTTGGAGATAATTGGGATTTGGGAGAGGATGATCTGTGACGTTTGTTTTTGCTAGTTTCATTCTCATCAGAGCGAAAATATGAATGCCCATCTAACTAAAAATATGAATGCCCACCGAACTAAACAGTAGACATTCTGCATCACAGAAGATGCATCATGGCCTGCTAAATTTTTTGCCATATTCCTTTTCCTATCCGTGCTAGATGAATCGTGTGTAGCACATATCCTGTCTCGGTGCTAAGGTAGAGTCCGAGACATGTCCAGGTAGAAGTGGGTGCGACTCCCATCTGTCTTTTGATCTTTCTTCTGATCTGGTCTAGACGAATCATGTTTAGAACCATTACCACTTCCCGCAGATTATCCTCCGGAAAACCCTGGTGGGTATTTTCTTTTATATAGAATATTCAAGAAGAATACTTGTACAGATAGCCCATAGAAATGACTCAACTTGCTTATGATTGTTGTAAGCAGATAAGACTTTAGGAAGAGCCGAAGGAACAGAGACATCACGCAAGAACTTGAACTATAAGGGAATAACATGCTTTAACACACTAAAGAAATAAATCTTAAGTATATTTAGTTCTCTTTACTCCAATTTTAGCACTTTTGTGCCTCTTCTAAGCTCCCGTGATTGCAATATATATCAATCAGAGCAGTGCCCAGAATGACATTTGATTCTAGTCTATTCCTAATAATATGATCATGAACCACCCCTGCAAAAAGATCAATCCTCTGCTACATTCCCGAAGAAAATATGATATTGACTTGCTTCAACCAGATTGCCATGGTATGCAAACAGGCAAATGACGTGATCACTCAAAACACTTCGCATAACTTCATGCCCCAACCTCTTAAGTGATGTAAAACATACTTGAACAGGGGCATATCCAGCAGGGGTCACAGGCGCTGGTGGAGAAATAGGAGGTGTTGCAAGCATATCCAGCACCATATGGATCATATGGAGTCCCTAGTGCTACGCAACTATATACACATGCATACAACCATCATTTCACATGTTTTGAAATGAGTTCAACTACCGTGACAATCTCCGAATTGTGGTGGCCATGCAAGCACAGGTGGGAAAATAAATGCTGGAGGAGGGCACAATCACCTCTTGTCCACATCCGTTTGCTCTGATCATATGCTCCTCTATTGTTTATTCCTGTAACACGAAAAAACCACAAACGGCCTTTTAGATCAACCTTCAATGTTCGCCATTGGAGCTCAAAACTAGTATCACTTTCTAAAAGCTTAGCATAACCTGCAAATTCAGTTTGCTTCCTTCTTGTTAGACACACGACTGCGATGTACAGTAGTAGCGATGCATGGAGTTGCCGGAATTCCGGCTTTCTATCATGTTAAGAAGAGTCTCTTCTAACGAACGGCCAAGATAGAAGCCCTCTTCCTAAATTCTAACGTTCCAGATCAAAAGCCCTAATTTTCATGTTAAGAAGAGTCTCTTCTAACAAACAGCCAAGATAGAAGCCCTCTTCCTAAATTCTAACATTCCAGATCAAAAGTCCTAATTTTCACACCTTTCTAAAACCTCCCCTGCACCTCCGCATCCAGAATAGACGGCCAGGATTCGCCCTGCCCCTTCCATCCTACGGCTTAGGAGCATGGTTCATAACTCCAATGCTATGACCATGCATCAACCCATCCATGCATCCCTATGAGCTGTCATGATCTTTACCATTCATGTTTAAAGCGGACGGTGGGGATTCAAGGGAGTCCATGGGGTATGCATGCACATGGGTTGTGCATGAGGGGGCATGAGAAACCCCCCTCATGCGAAGTAACTATATTAATATTAGGATAATGGTTAAAGTAACCAATTGTCTGAAGATAATAAAAAAGTTAAAGATAAAGAAATATGTACAATATGGTGTGAACCATGGTTATGAACCATATATGGAGGTGATAATGGAATGGTGTAAAGGATGAATTGAATAAGGACATGTGAGATATGGACTGGGATATGATATTGATATCTTTGAGTTGGTATGCCATTGTAAATTAGCTCAGTTTACATATGGGGTGTTAACAGTACTGAGGGATTGACCGAAGTATGTAGCAGTGCTAGTTAGGCTTATGTCAAGGCTAGCTCTGGCTGGGTTTGTTTTAGACATTACATCTCATTGGTCTTACCAGTGAAATACCACTCTAAGATTTTTTATTGGGAGCCAAAAAGTTTAAATATATGATGGAATGTATATTGACAATGGACTAATGCCAATTTTGATATTGTTGTATAACAGGATAATACTGATACACTAGCTGAGTATGTCCCACCTATTTAGAACAAGGAGTTGGAAATGATTGGTTATAACAAGCTCAATGTTGACTGTCCAAATAGGGCTGTGCAGACCTTATTGTGTTGCATAAAAAGTGGCAACATACATCAGTTAATTCTAGAAAAGGAGTTTACAAAGAAGCCAGGGGAGTATTCTGCAATCTCCCACCTTATGTTCAATGATTGAATGGAACGGATCCCTGAAATTAACAAAGTTCACAATGAATGTGATGATGCTGTCAAGATGGTGGAGAGCATATACCTGGGTATACCAGATAGGATATATCAGCATACAATTGATGAGAATCAAGCCCGGGAGAAATATCTTAAAGTTATGCTAATAATATCAGGAAACCACAAGGTACCAAGGATAAACCTATGCTGAACACTGAAATGACAATATTAGAGGATGGTAATGAAGATGATAATGATCCATTTGGAGCTGGACTTCTATCTGAAAAGGATAAAATGGTACTGCAAACACCCAAACCAGCTGATAAGAAGGATGGTGAAAATGAGTTTGACTTTACGTTATATAATTGCCAAAGGTACCCTATTATTCCTAGCAGGAGCAGCATTCTGCAATCATGGAATATGGAGGACTAAAAACTTTGGAGCTCTGGCTCCAATTAGTATGAAAAATTGGGTCACTCTAGGGGAGATCACACCAGAACAGACTATGCATGCTAAAAAAGCTGCTTGCAGCATGGAAAAAATCATAAAAAAAGAAAGAATGAAACTAAGGGTGGATCATACCTTCTTTGAGAAGAAATGCAACAGAGATGACTGTATTTATGTCAAGCAAAAAGGACACATGGCTTATCCATCTGAGGAAAGAGGAGACTTTTACCTGAAACGAATATGGAGGACAATGTGCCCTTATTTTAAATGTGGATGTGAACCAAGAGCTAGGGGTAACGCCTGTCGAGAAAACATGGCATGGCTGGACCAAGGGGTGTGGTACATGTTTAACAATTTGGATAAGATATACCCTGATGTATCAGTTGCTGGACAGATGTTCTTGATGAGGAAATGTCTGAAAACCACTCTTAAACCAAGCATAATAGCGTATCTATCATATCTGGAGATAAGGAATACATTATTGGACATGGCCTTAGCACTAGCCAATGATCCATGGAGTGATTTAAAGGTGAATTATCCGCCTGGTAAAATGTATGAGATATGTGAGAAAACAATAAAACCCAAAAAGTGATTGATTGTGAGAGCTATGCGGGCAATAGCAGTAACAAAAATGTGGGATCAGGAAAAACTGGCATGACATCTAGTACACCAAGTGCAGGATACAGGCCACCTCGTATTACAAAGCTACCAAGTAATGATGTGTGTAACATTTCTGATAGCATATCTGTGGAAGATTTGGGGACGCCAAGTAATGGTGGACATTCCGTTACAAAGCTGGTTAAACAAGCTGATAAACAAATGGTGGATGCGGCTGTACGTAAGCTCAACTTATAAAATCATGGTAAACTGATTTTTGAGATATTGTTTCATTTGAAACTGGCATGATATTTCATGATATAGGTAATATATTATAATATTGTGTATTCATGTGATGGATACAAAGGAATCCCATCGATCCGAGACATCGGATCGCCATTCTAGAATGGGACGAGCATGCATGTTTTGCATGCATGCGGTGATGCATGGATTACGGTTGGGAGTTCGCTATTTTATTTTAAGGCGTTTACGCCCGACTTCTCATCGGCTTCCTCTTCTCTCTCGGTACCTTATTCTCTTTGATTTGTTTCGGGGGGGGCTTCTTCACACGGGTTTGGCCAATTTGGCGTTTCTTTCATCTTTGTCCTTTCTCGCCTTTAGCCTTAATCCCTGTGACCTTCGTCCCTCGATCCCTAGTTTGTTAAGGAAGTTCTTTTTGGTATTCCGGGCGGTTTTGTTGGTTTCATGCGAGTCCCATTCTAGAATCCCATCATCCAGAGACATCGGATCGCCATTCTAGAATGGGACGAGCATGCATGTTTTGCATGCATGCGGGGCGGTGCATGCGGATTCACAGTTGGGAGTTCGCTATTTGCGTTTACTTCGACTTCTCATCGGCGCTTCCTCTTCTCTGTACCAGATACCTTATTCTCTTTGAACCCACCCTCCCCCTTCTTTGTTATTGTATTTTTATCGCGGGCACGCTGAATCAGCCTCCCTCCTCCACTGGGAGGTTTGTTTTGTCTTGTTGTTTTGTTGGTGATGTGCGTACGGGTTAGCGGCGGCATCGTTTTGACTTTTCCATTTTGGGTTTTGGGGGCGATTTTTATGCCTTACATTTGTCCAAGCCCCTTTGCAAGGCTTATCACTAGGGTTTTTCCTCGAAAACCCAAAAGGGTGGGGTTTTTAATTTGATAAGCTTTCGGCGGGTACACTAGCCCAGTCTCTATTAGCATTGTATTTTGTTGGGGTCCAAATGATATAATTGGATTTTCCCTTTATTTTTTATGGGTAGTTCGCATGTGTGCGGCTACCCACTATCCACCATTGTAGAAAATCTGCTGAGATGAATGAGAAGCAAGTCTAAGTCGGGCGGTTTTGTTGGTTTCATGCGAGTCCCATTCTAGAATAACTTACAAAGTCTACATACATGTAGTCTTATTACTCTCTTATGAGAGATTAAACTAATTTATATGACCACTCGGCCATAATACCGCCTTTCTAGACACAGAATTAATTATAGAAGTAAATGTTTATATTTAATAATCCATTTGAAGCTTTAACTGTCGTTTGCAGATTACCAGGACTGTTACAAAAGATGTGTTAGGAAGGTTACATATGAAGGAAGTAAAAGAAAAAAAAAAAGAAAATAGTACATTGCTTATTTTTATCCAAAGTTATGGATAAATTTTGCATACCTAAGGTCGTGTATGTAGCCATGACTGAGATTCTAGGAGAAATGGGTAGGGAAATAATGGAGGATACGATGTTTGCTTGGAAATATACAGAGAATTTGAAAGATATTTGCTATAAGCCATATTATATATTTGCCCAGAGCAAGGAACCTATTTGCCCATGCAGTAACCTGAACTTGAAAGGGTACATAGATGTGTCTATTGGACATATTAGAACTACTCGCCTTGATCTCATTAAGAATAGATCTCTCAGGAATTTGTTTCAGAAGGGACTAAGTCATATACATGATAAATGTCTTGTTTGGAAAGATTTAAAAAGAGAACTGGAAATCGTATGCAGCAGCATTTTTGAGAAGCATAAGTACAAATATGCGCATATATCTGAAGTGGACAAGCAAATGGTATGTGATAAAGTTATTAAAGACATTAGGGAACAGGCACGGGATGTCTGCAAAACTGACAGTATAAGAATGTTTGCATTGAATAATGAGAGTGTAGTCAGAAATCTTGAATGACTGACTAAGAACTTTTATATTGCTGGGGTAGATAAGGCTAGTAATAACCCATCATTCATCTGTCCTAGGCACATCAGGGAAATGGCTCTATTGAGACTAAGCAGTAATGATTTCCAAAACAGAGATATGAATGTGGAGGAAATAACTGAATGGATAAAGAATGGTATGCAGGAATGTGTGGGAAATATATGCCTTGAAAATACTAAGTTACCATATATGTTAGGACTATTCAAGGCGCATAAAAATGATTATAGATGGATAATAAATGCCCATGGAACCATTTTCACTGAAGTTTCTGAAATGATCACTACGGTTCTAAATAACATGATTGAGTTGTGGCCTGAAGTAACTAAGGAAATGTGTGCCAATATATGTACAATAATTCCTGGACATGTGAACCCAAACTGGATTGCTGGATCAATATATGATGTCATCTTACCCAGCAGGATTGATGAGATATTTGTTGCAGACATCACTCGATGTTATGAAAACATACCCCTAAAGGGGGATAATGGTATTTGTGCAATCATGCATAAGGTGGCTATGGCCACATGGAAATATATGAGAAATCAAAATAAAAGATATCAGCTATGGGTAAACAGAACCATGGATGGGAAATTTAATGCTAAATGGTTCAAGATAATACCACAAGGAAGATGCGGGGAAGAAATGGGTCTGGATAGGTTTGTCAAAATTAATACATGGCTACTGGAAAACTGCTACATAAGCATGGGCAATGGAGTATGGCAGCAAATCTGTGGGATCCCTATGGGATTCTCGTGCAGCCCAAGTTGGTGCAATATGTACCTGGCTTGGTTTGAAGTCAATTTTATTAAAAATTTGGCTAAAGAAGGGAGATATGATGATATTGAGATGTTTAAGAATACTTTTCGGTATATTGACGACCTTCTAGTTATCAACTGTCCTAACATTAGGAATTTTCTGAGCTGCCTCCAAACAAATATTGTGGATGATGTTCAGATTTATGATATGAAATTCCTTGGGATAAAGGAGGAAACAGTATTGGATAAGAGAAATCAAACGGATATACCACACGGAATTAAAGCAAACTTTTTGAATATGAGCATAGAAATAGCAAACAAAAGTCTGGGGATATATAGAACGACAAGATATGATAAAAGGGACTGCTTGCAGTTTGTGGCAGTGAAATTTGTTCATGCTAATGCTTGTAGGCCATACATGCAGGCAAGAAATGTGGTGTCATCCCAAATACTACCATATATGTATGTAAATTCAGGCCTTGAGGGTGCTGCAAAGGACATCATGGAACTGATGGGAATCTTCTGCCGGAATGGCTTTGATAAACAGGGAGTAAAACGAAAAGTTATCAAATACATCAGTTCAGCAAGTTTTCCTGGACTTAAATATGACACTAGTACACTTGTACAAATGCTGGAGAAGTTTTAAGAGGTACTACTCACACCATGTATAGATGGTAGTGTTAATTATTATATGCATGTATTGAACATAAAAAAACTATGGGAAGTGGCATGACCCCTGATGTAATAGTAGGGGCTTGCCCATCCTATTATTATAGTATGACATTGTCAAGGGAGATTGCCTTCATCCTACGGGTGGAGGTAGGGTTTTTTTTATTAATTTAAATATGGGTATAATATGATGGTGTGGTATGAAACATCATAGGAATAATATTATGGGGAGTCATACTACATATGTTTGGCTGACTCTACAGGATACTAGTAATGGTGCCCAGCGTTGCTGGGCAAATGTTGGGAACCTGTCAAGGATATGTGGTCTTTATTGATATGAAGTCACTTATTAACAATTTGCTATCTTCAAAGCCAGTCTTCGTTATCCCTGCTTCTACTTCCATCATCCATTCTTCAAAGTAAATAACAGAATAGCTTATTAAAAACCTTATGAATAAGCAAGCAAATCTGCAATGTGCTCTGCTAGCTTCCACCATAATCTGAAGCTTGGCATTGTAGCAGACGTGATCGGCTCCAGGTAACGAAGTTGCTCGAACAAAAGAAAGGAAAAAGAAAAGGGCAAGATGACCATGGACTATCTGGACCGTCGAAATAACTTGTAAGCCAAATCTAGGCCATCTATATATTTTACTGGTTACGGTGCCCAGCGTTGCTGGGCATAAGTTGGGGGAACCTGTAAGTTGGGTCTGTTGTCATTGCCTTTCTTCGACATTGCCTTTTTTTATTTCATAATAAGTGGAAATAGAAATATTGAATTATACGCATGCTATTTACAATGTTTAAAGTAAATATTCTAACAATGCAATCACATGTTGTCACATCTAATTCACATTGATGTGTAAAGAATTTACATACTACAAATTGGCCAAATACATTGGCTACGAACTTGACAAATTCGCTGGTTAAGTTAAGCTTAGAAAGGCTGCATTTAAATATTACATAACTGACAAATTCATTGTCTTATGATATTCCATGAAACAATGTCCCGTTCAGGCATTTGAGAAAAGAGTCCGATTGCATCTTCAAGATTTCCATTTTCAATATAGGCTGAAATCATCACTGTCCATGCAACTAAGTCCCGTTCGGGCATCTCCTGAAAGAGTTGGAACGCCTCCACAGGCAACCTGTTTGGGCATAAGCAGACAAAATAACAGTCCAAGAAATGACATCCCTGCAAGGCATTTTCTGAAAGCATTGCAGTGCTTCTTTAAAAAAACCATTCAGGAGATAAGCCTTGAGCAAGGCATTCCATGACACTATGTCCTTCTCAGGCGTATGTTGAAAGAAATAAAGGGCCTGGTTCACATTGACTATAAGCAGTTGTCATAGTATTCCAAGAAACAACATTTCGATCTGGCATTTGTTCAAAGAGACGGTGAGCATCAAGAAGGCGATTATGCAGACAATAAGCAAAAAGCATGGTATTATAAGAAAATAAACTACATTTAGGCATTTCCTTGAATATTTTGAATGCATCTTCTAGTTGACCCAAGTGGTCTGCTGCAATAATCATATTCCATGAAAATACATTCTTCTCTGGCATTTGCACAAAAGTTCGTGAGCCTCTTTCACCATCCCAACCTGTACATAGCAGCAGACTAATCATGGAATTCAAGAAATGACATTCCTTTCGGGCATTTGATGGAAGAGGCTTAGAGCTTGATTCAGTTGCCCGTGTCTGGAATAAAATTTGAAATCATTGTAGTCCACGTAACCACATTCTTCGTGGCATCTGTCTAAAGATCCTAAATGCTTCTCTAAGTTCTCCTTTTCTAGAATAAGCTGCAATCATAGAATTCCATGACACTATATTTGGGCTAGGCATTTTCTCAAACACTGAATCGCCTCCTTAAGGAGCCCTTGTTGTGCATAAACCGCCAAACATTATATTCCAAAAAAACAATTTCGTTTTTGCATATTGTCAAATACAACTCAAGCTTCATCTACAGCTCCGCACTTGCCATACATCTGCACTATATTATTTGCAAGATACACATTGCCGTATAAACCTATCTTTGCAAGGTGCTCATGAATTCTCTTACCTTCTGATAAGGTCTTCTCATTGTCAGGAATAAGCTGAAATCATTGTAGTCCACGTAACCACATTCTTCTGTGGCATCTGTCTAAAGATCCTAAATGCTTCTCTAAGTTCTCCTTTTCTAGAATAAGCTGCAATCATAGAATTCCATGACACTATATTTGGGCTAGGCATTTTCTCAAACACCTGAATCGCCTCCTTAAGGAGCCCTTGTTGTGCATAAACCGCCAGCATTATATTCCAAGAAAAACAATTTCGTTTTTGCATATTGTCAAATGCAATTCGAGCTTCATCTACAGCTCCGCACTTGCCATACATCTGCACTATATTATTTGCAAGATACACATTGCCGTCTAAACCTATCTTTGCAAGGTGCTCATGAATTCTCTTACCTTCTGATAAGGTCTTCTCATTGTCACACCGTCTCAGCAACGCTGCAATGGTCTCAACATCCACAACTTGCTCCATTTCTTGTGCTTGAGTCAGCATGTCTTTTCTGGCTAAGCCTAAGCCTTGACGGATGCTTGTGAGAGCAAGTTTTAAGCAGCAACTTCTACCCAAAGCCATCGTTCCAAATCATGAGTGCCATAGATGTAGGGCTGACATAAAATGAGATGTCATTTATAAACCACAGATTTGAAGCTAATGAGTAAGTCTCTATATAATCAAAACAACATGAATGGAATTTCAAAACGGATTAACATTAAAAATGCAATGGTAATAAAAGCATATATCAGTTTAAAAGGCACCTGCGGGCATCATTAAAAGGGTGGAACTATTGACTGCAACAATGCCGCATTTAAATATACCATTGACCACTTTATAAACCAACAAAACTGGAACCTAATATCAGTTAAGCCTGTATATGGTCAAAACAGCATGAATGGAATTTCAAAATCAAGAATACTGGTAATTTAAGCATATCGGTTTAAAAGTCACCGAATTATTGGGCATTGCAAAATGCATTTGAAACTATTATTTGGAACAATGTTTGCATTTAAATACCATGCTTTATCCGACTCAGTGCTTCATGTTTCCCCCCCTCTGTTGTGCTAGACACGCTTTCATGTCTCTCCCCACCCATTCCTTAGCTTCCTTGCTCAAATGCTCTTTTTATCTGCATCCTTCTTGCCTTTTCCGTGGGGCCTCTACCTTTAACATCGCCTTCACTCGCCTTAACCTCGGACCCAACAAAGCAAGAGCACTTTTATGCGCTTTAGTCTTAAACATTTTCCTCATATCATAAGCATCCTCTTTATGCATAATATTTAGCCTCAATATCATTAATTCTGTACCCCAAGGTCTTAGTGTACAAATGAAATGCAGCACGGTTGCTTTTTCTCACATGAAGAGATACATACTCAGCCCCAAAAACATCTTGCATAGCCCTCTGCGCTCATAAGCTTAGTAGCCAGACCTAATTTCCGGTGCGTTCTAAGCACAACCAAAGAGGTTATGTGCCCATGACACTCTGTGCTTTCTTCTTCCATCTTAGCAAGGACATAGCCAACAATTTTTTTGTTATAATCCTCTGCAACGTACAGCAGCTGAGGCCATGAAAGAATATGATAGAAATAGTATTTCATCTGGTAATTTTCAGGAAGGCACATGAGATTGCAGCTCTGCATTGCCAGCAGATCATCCACGGTCGCCTGTCTGATGCACAACATTTTCGCCGGAGAAGGGGAAGCTCTCCAACCCTAGACAAAAACCCGGGATCGAGAAAAGGCAGAAAAACAAATCAATTTGGACCGTTCGACTTTTAGGTTAAATCTGAACCGCCCAATTTAGGGCGCGGTGCACTACTTACACTAAAACATTATAATATAAGATGATTATCATTCTAAATAAATAATCATGGTATGTAAAATAAATATAGCAGATGTTTTAGCTTATACCGAATGGGTATGATATTTATTGGATTAGGGTTACAATGAAATCAATATTGATACGAAGGCATATTTGGAGCGCAAACCCAAAACTGGTTGGCAGAGTCGCTGGCATTTATGTCTTAGGAAGTGACGGGAATTGATTATACGCAAGTCTGATAATATGGGGTATGACTCAGATTTGGATTCTGAGGGAAGCATTGACACTGAGACGCTGAATGAGATAATCTTAGAGAAGGAGCTAAACTGGTGTCGGCTAAACTCAAATCAGCAAGCTGGTAACATGGATAAATATGGGAAGAACAGGGATTTTGATCCTAAGAGAGGCTTCAGTGATGATAATACCGGGCAGCATAGTAAGAGGCCAACATATTTCAATAGAAATAAGCAGCCAAATGCAAGATATGGTGGAACCTCGTATGAGGAAGTCCCTGAAACACAAGTAGAGGAGGCGTATGTCTTGGAGAATGACGACTTACAGGTAGATATGGGATGAAAATGATAAATAGTGTGCTGATTATAGGCATATAAAATCTTAACATCTGCTATGATATGGTGGAACTGTGGTAAGGCAATATTTACTGGATTTCTAATGATATGAGGTTGTGGCAGATATAGCACTGTAGTATTACACTTCATAATCATAGCGATTACCAAGATTATTGCTAACGTGATTGTCTATTTTTGTTCCTGTGCTCAAGATCAATAGGGAAAGGATGGTAAAAATATATTGAACACGTGATACGGATGAACTTTGTGACACTATGGCTTATAGAAGAAAAATGTGAGCTGCATGAAAGGTTTTCAAAACGTACAGACCTCTGGATTTGGATATTAAGCAGGAAGACTTCTCTTTTACCTATCTAATGTTCATAGGGTTTAGGGTTTTTTAAAAAAAAAACAGTAAAAGCATTATGTTGCTGGTTTGATTAAAGGCTATAGTATATGATACGGATTGATATCCTGCTATAACAGGCAGCATAAGCCCCAGAATATAAACTGATAAGTGTGCTTATGTTGAATAGTAAACAATATGAAAAGTTTTGAAAGCATATAGGCTTCTGGAGTTGGATATTAAACAGGAAAACTCCTTTTTCACTTATATTGTGTTCATCTGGTTTATTTTGTTTAGAACAGTATGTGGTAATTGCACATGTGACTAGTCTGATTATGGGATGTTATGTAACCCTGGTATAAAAGGAAATATGAATTCAGAATATAGATTATGGCATGTAGCTATGATAAAAACTAGACATAGAGTCTACTGAATTATAATTGGGAAATGGCATGATAATGTTGTATGGGGCATAAATAACATATGAAATGAGTGATGTGGTACATAAAATGAGCAGCATAATTTATAGTAATACTATAATGGTTAAAGTAACCAATTGTCTGAAGATAATAAAAAAGTTAAAGATAAAGAAATATGTACAATATGGTGTGAACCATGGTTATGAACCATATATGGAGGTGATAATGGAATGGTGTAAATGATGAATTGAATAAGGACATGTGAGATATGGACTGGGATATGATATTGATATCTTTGAGTTGGTATGCCATTGTAAATTAGCTCAGTTTACATATGGGGTGTTAACAGTACTGAGGGATTGACCGAAGTATGTAGCAGTGCTAGTTAGGCTTATGTCAAGGCTAGCTCTGGCTGGGTTTTTTTTAGACATTACATCTCATTGGTCTTACCAGTGAAATACCACTCTAAGATTTTTTATTGGGAGCCAAAAAGTTTAAATATATGATGGAATGTATATTGACAATGGACTAATGCCAATTTTGATACTGTTGTATAACAGGATAATACTGATACACTAGCTGAGTATGTCCCACCTGTTTGGAACAAGGAGTTGGAAATGATTGGTTATAACAAGCTCAATGTTGACTGTCCAAATAGGGCTGTGCAGACCTTATTGTGTTGCATAAAAAGTGGCAACATACATCAGTTAATTCTGGAAAAGGAGTTTACAAAGAAGCTAGGGGAGTATTCTGCAATCTCCCACCTTATGTTCAATGATTGGATGGAACTGATCCCTGAAATTAACAAAGTTCACAATGAATGGGATGATGCTGTCAAAGATGGTGGAGAGCATATACCTGGGTATACTAGATAGGATATATCAGCATACAATTGATGAGGATCAAGCCCGGGAGAAATATCTTAAAGCTATTGGCCAGTTGGAAAAGGCTAATAATATCAGGAAACCACAAGGTACTAAGGATAAACCTATGCTGAACACTGAAATGACAATATTAGAGGATGGTAATGAAGATGATGATGATCCATTTGGAGCTGGACTTCTATCTGAAAAGGATAAAATGGTACTGCAGACACACAAACCAGCTGATAAGAAGGATGGTGAAAATGAGTTTGACTTTACGTTATATAATTGCCAAAGGTACCCTGTTATTCCTAGCAGGTTAGTGGAAGGACATGCAACATTCTGCAATCATGGAATATGGAGGACTAAAAACTTTGGAGCTCTGGCTCCAATCAGTATGAAAAATTGGGTCACTTTAGGGGAGATCACACCAGAACAGACTATGCATGCTAAAAAAGCTGCTTGCAGCATGGAAAAAATCATAAAAAAAGAAAAAATGAAACTAAGGGTGGATCATACCTTCTTTGACAAGAAATGCAACAGAGATGACTGAATTTATGTCAAGCAAAAAGGACACATGGCTTATCCATCTGAGGAAAGAGGAGACTTTTACCTGAAACGAATATGGAGGACAATGTGCCCTTATTTTAAATGTGGATGTGAACCAAGAGCTAGGGGTAACGCCTGTCGAGAAAACATGACATGGCTGGACCAAGGGGTGTGGTACATGTTTAACAATTTGGATAAGATATACCCTGATGTATCAGTTGCTGGACAGATGTTCTTGATGAGGAAATGTCTGAAAACCACTCTTAAACCAAGCATAATAGCGTATCTATCATATCTGGAGATAAGGAATACATTGTTGGACATGGCCATAGCACTAGCCAATGATCCATGGAGTGATTTAAAGGTGAATTATCCGCCTGGTAAAATGTATGAGATATGTGAGAAAACAATAAAACCCAAAAAGTTCCTGATTGATTGTGAGAGCTATGCGGGCAATAGCAGTAACAAAAATGTGGGATCAGGAAAAACTGGCATGACATCTAGTACACCAAGTGCAGGATACAAGTCACCTCATATTACAAAGCTACCAAGTAATGATGTGTGTAACATTTCTGATAGCATATCTGTGGAAGATTTGGGGACGCCAAGTAATGGTGGACATTCCGTTACAAAGCTGGTTAAACAAGCTGATAAACAAATGGTGGATGCGGCTGTACGTAAGCTCAACTTATAAAATCATGGTAAGCTGATTTTTGAGATATTGTTTCATTTGAAACTGGCATGATATTTCATGATATAGGTAATATATTATAATATTGTGTATTCATGTGATGGATACAAAGGAATAACTTACAAAGTCTACATACATGTAGTCTTATTATTAAACTAATTTATATGACCACTCGGCCATAATACCACCTTTCTAGATGCAATACTGAACACAGAATTAATTATAGAAGTAAATGTTTATATTTAATAATCCATTTGAAGCTTTAACTGTCGTTTGCAGATTACCAGGACTGTTACAAAAGATGTGTTAGGACTTGGCCATTCTGGATTTGGCACTGCATAGTAAGGTGTTGGTCTCTAAGTTTATTTGGAGCATTCTGCAGGATGGAGCATCTTCTCCTGGTGCGGTACTATTGTGGCAATCTCTTCGCCATTGTGTGGCATTTGGAAAGTCGTCTGTGCATGTAGAGTTGCCCTGGGCACTGTTGTATGGTCTCCGGCCTTTCCCACATGCATCCCCTTTTCTCACGGGGGTGTTGCGGGCTTGGGATCACGTGCGTGTGCTCTTCCGGCTAGATTATGCCTCAGTTTATCACCACTCTTTCTCCTTTCTTGTGGGTTCCTCTAACTCCTGGTATTTGCCCTTGGCGCCCATTGTGCATGCTCGGACCGAGGCCGTTGGCTGGAGGCGAGCTCTTTGTGCTCACCTTGGAGGATTGGTATTGGGATGGTCGGCTAGCCCGTGGGAGTTCTTCGAGCTCTTTTCTTTGAAGGGCGTGGTGAGGGCTATCACGGGAACAAGTGGCGGGGAGTATTCCGCTACACATACCTATAGTCCCTCGGGGTGATGTGGTGGTGCAGGTTTGGAAGGTTCATCCGGATGTTGTATCTTCTTGTTTTGTGCGGTCTTGTTACCGGGTGTTGGCTATTCATGACACTCTCGCCCCCCCCCGGGCAAGTGGTCTCTGCGGCTTCCGGGTTCTCGATGGCTTCGGTTTGGGCGTGGACATGGAGCTCACTTCCCCACCGAAGGTTCGGGTGCTTATGTGGCGAGGTGGTGCACCACTGTATCGGGGGTGAATGTCCTTGTGAGTCGGTTTAGGCGGTGTGAGCCCTCTTTGCCCTTGTTGTGGCCTTCATCGTGAGATCCCGTGGAGCATTGTGCGGTTTTATGCCCTCATTTGCGGGTTGCACGGGATTGGGTTAGGGGCTCTGTTTCAGGTGAGATTGAATAGCCAACAATTGCCGCTTCATGTGTATCACAGTGTTTGGCGGCTCGTCTGGCAGCAAGCCTTGCATCCGTCGCGTGGCTTGGTTGGTGTGTGGTTGATTTGGAAGGCGGTGGCGGTTGTGGATCTTCGGGGGATTCAGCAGACTGCGACCTCTCGATTCTCGACTTCGGTACAAGCTATTTCAAAGCTTTTTGGTGTTCCCGGGATTAGTAGAGCGGAAGTTTTCCATTTGGCGGGACTTCTTGGGTGTGGTAGATGGTGATGGTCAGTTTGTACAGCAGTAGAGTTGCAGTTGTTGTGGAGTGTCGAGGTATCACTGTCTCTTTGGGGCAGTTCTCCTTCCTCCTCACTTGCTTTGTAACATTACCATTCTTTTAATATATTGCTGACACAGTTCTTCAAAAAAAAAAAAAGATGTGTTAGGAAGGTTACATATCAAGGAAGTAAAAGAAAAAAATAAAAAGAAAATAGTACATTGCTTATTTTTATCCAAAGTTATGGATAAATTTTGCATACCTAAGGTCGTGTATGTAGCCATGACTGAGATTCTAGGAGAAATGGGTAGGGAAATAATGGAGGATACGATGTTTGCTTGGAAATATACAGAGAATTTGAAAGATATCTGCTATAAGCCATATTATATATTTGCCCAGAGCAAGGAACCTATTTGCCCATGCAGTAACCCGAACTTGAAAGGGTACATAGTTGTGTCTATTGGACATATTAGAACTACTCGCCTTGATATCCTTAAGAATAGAACTCTCAGGAATTTGTTTCAGAAGGGACTAAGTCATATACCTCATAAATGTCTTGTTTGGAAAGATTTAAAAAGAGAACTGGAAATCGTATGCAGTAGCATTTTTGAGAAGCATAAGTACAAATATGCGCATATATCTGAAGTGGACAAGCAAATGGTATGTGATAAAGTTATTAAAGACATTAGGGAACAGGCGGGATGTACGCAAAACCGTGATATAAGAATGTTTGCATTGAATAATGAGAGTGTAGTCAGAAATCTTGAATGACTGACTAAGAACTTTTATATTGCTGGGGTAGATAAGGCTGGTAATAACCCATCATTCATCTGTCCTAGGCACATCAGGGAAATGGCTCTATTGAGACTAAGCAGTAATGATTTCCAAAACAGAGATATGAATGTGGAGAAAATAACTAAATGGATAAAGAATGGTATGCAGGAATGTGTGGGAAATATATGCCTTGAAAATACTAAGTTACCATATATGTTAGGACTATTCAAGGCGCATAAAAATGATTATAGATGGATAACAAATGCCCATGGAACCATTTTCACCGAAGTTTCTGAAATGATCACTGCGGTTCTAAATAACATGATTGAGTTGTGGCCTGAAGTAACTAAGGAAATGTGTGCCAATATATGTACAATAATTCTTGGACGTGTGAACCCAAACTGGATTGCTGGATCAATATATGATGTCATCTTGAATTTACCCAGCAGGGGGGATAATGGTATTTGTGCAATCATGCATAAGGTGGCTATGGCCACATGGAAATATATGAGAAATCAAAATAAAAGATATCAGCTATGGGTAAAGAGAACCATGGATGGGAAATTTAATGCTAAATGGTTCAAGATAATACCACAAGGAAGATGCTGGGAAGAAATGGGTCTGGATAGGTTTGTCAAAATTAATACATGGCTACTGGAAAACTGCTACATAAGCATGGGCAATGGAGTATGGCAGCAAATCTGTGGGATCCCTATGGGATTCTCGTGCAGCCCAAGTTGGTGCAATATGTACCTGGCTTGGTTTGAAGTCAATTTTATTAAAAATTTGGCTAAAGAAGGGAGATATGATGATATTGAGATGTTTAAGAATACTTTTCGGTATATTGACGACCTTCTAGTTATCAACTGTCGCAACATTAGGAATTTTCTGAGCTGCCTCCAAACAAATATTGTGGATGATGTTCAGATTTATGATATGAAATTCCTTGGGATAAAGGAGGAAACAGTATTGGATAAGAAAAATCAAACAGATATACCACACGGAATTAAAGCAAACTTTTTGAATATGAGCATAGAAATAGCAAACAAAAGTCTGGGGATATATAGAATGACAAGATATGATAAAAGGGACTGCTTGCAGTTTGTGGCAGTGAAATTTGTTCATGCTAATGCTTGTAGGCCATACATGCAGGCAAGAAATGTGGTGTTACCATATATGTATGTAAATTCAGGCCTTGAGGGTGCTGCAAAGGACATCATGGAATTGATGGGAATCTTCTGCCGGAATGGCTTTGATAAACAGGGAGTAAAATGAAAAGTTATCAAATACATCAGTTCAGCAAGTTTTCCTGGACTTAAATATGACACTAGTACACTTGTACAAATGCTGGAGAAGTTTTAAGAGGTACTACTCACACCATGTATAGATGGTAGTGTTAATTATTATCTGCATGTATTGAACATAAAAAAACTATGGGAAGTGGCATGACCCCTGATGTAATAGTAGGGGCTTGCCCATCCTATTATTATAGTATGACATTGTCAAGGGAGATTGCCTTCATCCTACGGGTGGAGGTAGGGTTTTTTTTATTAATTTAAATATGGGTATAATATGATGGTGTGGTATGAAACATCATAGGAATAATATTATGGGGAGTCATACTACATATGTTTGGCTGACTCTATAGGATATGATTATCATTCTAAATAAATAATCATGGTATGTAAAATAAATATAGCAAATGTTTTAGCTTATACCGAATGGGTATGATATTTATTGGATTAGGGTTACAATGAAATCAATATTGATATGAAGGCATATTTGGAGCGCAAACCCAAAACTGGTTGGCAGAGTCGCTGGCATTTATGGCTTAGGAAGTGACGGGAATTGATTATACGCAAGTCTGATAATATGGGGTATGACTCGGATTTGGATTCTGAGGGAAGCATTGACACTGAGACGCTGAATGAGATAATCTTAGAGAAGGAGCTAAATTGGTGTCGGCTAAACTCAAATCAGCAAGCTGGTAACATGGATAAATATGGGAAGAACAGGGATTTTGATCCTAAGAGAGGCTTCAGTGATGGTAATACCGGGCAGCATAGTAAGAGGCCAACATATTTCAATAGAAATAAGCAGCCAAATGCAAGATATGGTGGAACCTCGTATGAGGAAGTCCCTGAAACACAAGTAGAGGAGGCGTATGTCTTGGAGAATGACGACTTACAGGTAGATATGGGATGAAAATGATAAATAGTGTGCTGATTATAGGCATATAAAATCTTAACATCTGCTATGATATGGTGGAACTGTGGTAAGGCAATATTTACTGGATTTCTAATGATATGAGGCTGTGGCAGATATAGCACTGTAGTATTACACTTCATAATCATAGCGATTAAGCTAAAGTAGCTAAATAGTAAGAGCCTAAATTTATTAATGCTATGGACTTCCATTTATTTGATAAAACTGTTATAACCCTTTCTTTCTCTAATTGGTTTTGGGCTGGGGCAAAAGTGTACAATGAGTGAAAGGCCCTGGTCCCGTTACCAAGATTATTGCTAACGTGATTGTCTATTTTTGTTCCTGTGCTCAAGATCAATAGGGAAAGGATGGTAAAAATATATTGAACACGTGATACGGATGAACTTTGTGACACTATGGCTTATAGAAGAAAAATGTGAGCTGCATGAAAGGTTTTCAAAACGTACAGACCTCTGGATTTGGATATTAAGCAGGAAGACTTCTCTTTTACCTATCTAATGTTCATAGGGTTTAGGGTTTTAAAAAAAAAACAGTAAAAGCATTATGTTGCTGGTTTGATTAAAGGCTATATAGTATATGATACGGATTGATATCCTGCTATAACAGGCAGCATAAGCCCCAGAATATAAACTGATAAGTGTGCTTATGTTGAATAGTAAACAATATGAAAAGTTTTGAAAGCATATAGGCTTCTGGAGTTGGATATTAAACAGGAAAACTCCTTTTTCACTTATATTGTGTTCATCTGGTTTATTTTGTTTAGAACAGTATGTGGTAATTGCACATGTGACTGGTCTGATTATGGGATGTTATGTATAACACATATGGATACCCTGGTATAAAAGGAAATATGAATTCAGAATATAGATTATGGCATGTAGCTATGATAAAAACTAGACATAGAGTCTACTGAATTATAATTGGGAAATGGCATGATAATGCTGTATGGGCATAAATAACATATGAAATGAGTGATGTGGTACATAAAATGAGCAGCATAATTTATAGTAATACTATAATGGTTAAAGTAACCAATTGTCTGAAGATAATAAAAAAGTTAAAGATAAAGAAATATGTACAATATGGTGTGAACCATGGTTATGAACCATATATGGAGGTGATAATGGAATGGTGTAAAGGATGAATTGAATGAGGACATGTGAGATATGGACTGGGATATGATATTGATATCTTTGAGTTGGTATGCCATTGTAAATTAGCTCAGTTTACATATGGGGTGTTAATGATCTTGAGGGATTGACCGAAGTATGTAGCAGTGCTAGTTAGGCTTATGTCAAGGCTAGCTCTGGCTGGGTTTTTTTTAGACATTACATCTCATTGGTCTTACCAGTGAAATACCACTCTAAGATTTTTTATTGGGAGCCAAAAAGTTTAAATATATGATGGAATGTATATTGACAATGGACTAATGCCAATTTTGATACTGTTGTATAACAGGATAATACTGATACACTAGCTGAGTATGTCCCACCTGTTTGGAACAAGGAGTTGGAAATGATTGGTTATAACAAGCTCAATGTTGACTGTCCAAATAGGGCTGTGCAGACCTTATTGTGTTGCATAAAAAGTGGCAACATACATCAGTTAATTCTGGAAAAGGAGTTTACAAAGAAGCCAGGGGAGTATTCTGCAATCTCCCACCTTATGTTCAATGATTGGATGGAACTGATCCCTGAAATTAACAAAGTTCACAATGAATGGGATGATGCTGTCAAGATGGTTGTGACGTTCCAGTACGATATACGGCCTCAAGGCATTATAAATGCTGCGGCGGAATCCACCGCGCATTACCGGCCGATCCGGTCGGTATGCGCCGGCGATACTCTAAAGCAAGGGCGCCCTAGGGGCAACTTGCAATGGTGCGCTTACCTTAGCAATGCGGCGCACCTTTAGACCTTTAACCCATTAAAGGTAGACCAAGAGTCATGGGAACCCCTAAAACCTAAGCGATAGCCTACATAAGGCATCAAACCCTAACATTCCCCTTTTCACCCCA
Source organism: Isoetes taiwanensis (assembly GCA_021234155.1). Classification (NCBI taxonomy): domain Eukaryota; kingdom Viridiplantae; phylum Streptophyta; class Lycopodiopsida; order Isoetales; family Isoetaceae; genus Isoetes; species Isoetes taiwanensis. The sequence goes on along the minus strand of JAJEKV010000045.1, from coordinate 547,499 downwards.
CCTTCAGAAGCTCAGGTTGCGGCGCCGAGGAGTCGATTCAACTCGCCACGATCCGCCCGTGCGCCCATTGGGTGTCGGATCGCCCTTCGACCGCGCATCTCAGGAGACATGGGACGCCGGATCGAGGGTGAACCGGGGATCGGTATTTGGTCGATCAAATAGCATAAACCTTACTCCAGCCTTTGAACCCATGGGTTTAGCCTATTAGATCACCCTAGCGACCAAGTAGATCGAGATTGATCTAACTAAAGAACCTAACTCTAATAGATTAGTTCTTTATTATTTATTATGTTGATATGATGGGCCGGATGGATTACGTGAACTCATTGTATTGGGAAGGGGTAGAGACTTAAAGCTTAGTAGATGATGCTCCTAGTTAGTCCCTCTTGGTGCATTACTAGTTTTTCGCCCGTGTACAAGAACCTCACAGTTTGTGGGTGAAGGGACCAGGCAGCTCGTGAACGAGGTTGGCGGAGTGTTCGACCCTTGACCGAATCCCTCTGGTGTGTAAGGCCCTGGGGGATGAAAGTGACTAGGTCTAATGGCTTGCCACCGAAGGTGTGGGCAAGGCATGGGCTAGGACACCCGTGGGGTGGGGTTCACCTTCCGGTGGGTTAAGTCGAATAGGCGGTGGCCCTCTAGTCACCTTGGGTGCATGTAGACCTGGGTGGGAGTGATCCCTACACGCCCCATCGGGCCTTGGGGAGATGTAACCCGAGTAGCCCCTTTGACTATGCCCGGCGGGTCTGATGGGGTCCTAACACTTTTCAACCTACTCACGCAAAGTGTGGGAGGCGGATGGAGTGGACAACCCAATGCCATGTTCTTATCCAGCCAATCCATTGTCATGATTACATGCAAGGAACTCACGGAGACCCAAGCTTGTGGTCCATCACATTATGCGAGCCTTGGGTAGGAACTTCCTTTTATGTCGTGCTGATCTTTGTCTATCACGGATGTTGAAGCACCACCGCCGGTGGATGTCATCGATGTTATTCGCGTATATGTTTCACGCTTCGCGGCTAGGTGACCCCAGGGAGGCGGGGGTAAAATGACCCCTTCATTCTTCCCCAGTATTGGATTGAAGGTCCGCGATGATGTGGAGGGAGCCTGTATCGGTGTATGGGCGGTATGGGGATGAACTCACAGTTTGTATCTGGTCTTGCGGGCATCATTATCACAGTAGAGGCATCCATGATGGTTATCGAAGCTATGTTCTTGGAGACCAAGAGCAAAAAGCAGCCATACTCCCGATAGTACTAACGATGGGATCCTTAAGCCTCGAAAAGTGGGAAATTTTTTTTCTCATTTTGTAGTTACGCTAAGCTAGTAACAATTAAGTGAATTGGAACTTAATAAGACTAAAAAGAATGACCAAAATCTTCCAAGTGAGGGTGGTCTCCATTTCTGGCGCTGGTCAAAAGAACTAAACTTTAGTTTTGAGCGAGGCAAAAATGAACATCGAACCAAGATCACTTAAACATGATGAATTTGAGAAAACTAATATGGGTAAAGCTAATTCTAAGATAGAATTAATAAGAATAGCATGATTTGATCACTTAAATTACTTAAGAATGTGAGATCTCATTTCCTTTGGACTAAAAACTAAACTTTAGTTTTTTGAGCGGTACGACATGAACCAATAAGTGAAAAAGTCTGAAATAAGTGTAAGTTTTAACTAAATAGGTATCTTAGCATGTTAAATAGAGCAACTTGAAGTTTGACCTAAAAATTGCCAAGCTATAAAATAGGAGTAGACCCCTTCATTTGAACATTCCGCCTTTAGAAACCAGCTCTGGCTCCCTAAAGCGCATCTTTGCGCCAAGATCCGATTGACGATCCAGATTAAACATGGCCCGAACCAAACAGACCGCCAGGAAGCCTCGTCCAGGCGAAGTGGCTACCAGCGCCCGGCCGCCTTTATTCGGCCGGATGCTTCGTGAGAGGCTCAGGAAAGGAGGCCATTCGTCTCCAAGCGAGGAGAGCATCTCGGAAGAACACGATACATCCGATCTGATTGATATTTTCAATCAGCAGGCGGAGCAAGATGAAGCCACATCACCAACCTCCATGGACGAGGAGACAAGGGAGGTATACGAGGAGATAGAGCCAGATCCGAGAGCGTGAAAGAGAAGAAGACCCCTCGGATCCAGGAACAGAGATCCTCGAAGATGAGGAGGATGCACATCGGGAAAGACGAACAAAGGAGCAGCACGAGCACAGCAAGCCGAGACTAGAGCCAGCAGAGGAGGCAGGCCTCACTCGGTTTATCAGGAAATACGAACGCCGAGAAAGGAAAAGAGAAGAGAAGAAGAAGGGAAGAAGAAGAGAAAAATCGCCGGAGGAGCTCAAAAAAGAAGAAAGGGGAAATGGGTGGGGAGCCCATAGTTCCCCATGGTGAAAAAGCCCAACCAGAAGATCACCACATTGAACGCCGGACCGATCATCCCCAACCCCCCGGAGAGTTTCCCGACGGAGAACCTAACCCCAAACATCCAGGGCAGGCCCCTCCAAACCCCGACAGTTGAACAGGTAGTAACCGAGCAAGTAGTGCCAGAGGAGGAGCAGCAGGACACAGTGAAGAAACCCCCTCCTCACCCGAAATGGGACAGGAAGAAGCAACCCCGGCCTGCCCGAGAGTCCCACGCCGCCATGCACCCTCGATAAAGATCTATGAACGTAAAGATGCGGAGCACAATGCCTACATGAAGGAGTGGGAGGCATATGACAAAAGTACTACCAGGAGAACAAAGGCCATGGAAGGAGGACACCCAACCAAGCAAAGCAGACCCTAAGACCGCCACCACCCAAGCCCAAGGCCGAAAAAGCACCTGAGGAAAAGCTCAAAAAGCGGCTTTCGAGCAAAAGAGCACTACGGAGATCGGCACTTCAATGCCCAACTCTGGCCTCGATTCCCAGCGCCCCCTTTGCCGGCTAGTTAGAGAAGTAATGCAGGATTTCGGGGCCACTTCTGAGAGTCCGAGATGAGATGTTTGCGCCTCCAGAGCCGGTGGCGAAGATAGTGCAGCATTTTGAAGACTCAACAGCTTGCACTGTCCATGCGAGGGTAAAAGCATGTTAGGGTGTCCCTTAAAAAGTATTATTTAGTGACCAAAAAAGTACCTAAAAAGGTACCCAGGACTGGGTACTAGGTATCTGTGTAATATCTCAATAAATGGTACATTCTAGAACTTTTATATATATTTTGGTCTCCGGTAGCATTATCTTTATCTTAACTTTGAATATAAATGCGTCCTTGACTTTTATTTTGGATTTTTGTACTAGTTTTAATGAAAATAAAAATGAGAAAGTACCCAGTTCTGAAGTACCTAGTGTATGTACTTTTGCAGGTTCCAAAAGTGGTACACCCTAACATGCTTTTACCCGCGAAGCGAGTGACTTTGATGAGGCAAGACATGCAACTTGCTACTCACATCAAGGGAGAACGCCCCTAAACTTTTTGTAAATAATCGAAAAAAAAAAAATTGTGATAATATAACAATTTTGAGTGCTTTAATTGTCTGAACTTGCTTAATTAGGATAAGTTAGCAAGTTTTAGCTTTTATTTTGGTAAAATAGGACAATTGCAGACAAAAAGACGTGATGTCTCACAGCTCGCGCCTGGACTAAAAACTAAACTTTAGTTTTTGAGCGAGGCAAAGTCTGAACCTGCTCAAAACTCGCCCAAAACAGCTCAAATTGACCAAACAAAGGGGTCGATTCTACCTGATTTGATGAGCCCATCATTACACCCTTGGTTTATCCAAATTGGACATGTTTTGATCAAAATGAGACTGATGTCTCGCTTGCGCCTAGTCAAGAAACTAAACTTTAGTTTTGAGCGAGGTAAAGCTGTGAGACCTACCATTTCTTCACCAAAACTTGCCGAATAATTCCCAACTTTGTTGTATAGCATCTTTTAGGTAACCAGTCCGCTCAAACACTTGAACTAGTCTTCAAATTCCCATTTTGACCTCGATTATAGACTAGAATTGCCCAACCCCAGGAATTTTCCAAGTCATCCAAAATTGGGGTTTTCCCTTTTCTATAAATAGGCCCCTCATTACACACACAAGGCACCCTACAAGTTTGCTCTCCTGCCTTCTTAGCCGATTTTCCAGCTCCCGAGGTAGGCTCTTGCAACCGTTTGATACCCTCTTTCGCGTTTTAACCAATGGCAACCCTCGGTTTCCGTGATGGATGGTACGGCGCCAGCGCTCAGGCCGACATCGACCAAATTTTCCATGTCTTCTGGAAAGAGGTAGATGTCCAAGCAACTCTGCACGCAACCCCATCTTACAGTAGAGTCTTGTCTGAATTCCAAGCTAGGGTAGAACCAGCGCTAGTGCAGCTCCCACCTTGCATAGGGGGTACTTTGTTCCTAGGCAATCCACCCAAACAGACTTTTAGGTGATGTTCCAAACATTGCCAAATACTTGACAAACAAGGCGCAGCGCACACCGAGCCAATGGTCCTAACTGTTAATAGGACCAAATATTTCTCTTTCAACACTGCCTTGGCAATCTTTCTTACCCACTGTGCCGAGAACACCGTGGAGAAAACCTCCATTCCCCCCATGGACGTGGACCCATTAGCCATAGCAGCAGAGCAACGGCTCCTTACGCAGTATGAACAGGAGCAGGAAGGAAAAGAAGAGGAGGACTCACACGAACAGGAATCAGAGGAGGAGGAAGACTATGTCGAGCTCGACCAGCAGAGGAGCGGCGACAAGCAGAGCAAGAGTGGCAGGACTTCGAGAGAAGCCGGCAAACTCCAGGAGTCGCAAATACCACCCCTGGGGCATTACAAGCCTAGCCCCATTATTGTCGAGGGCGAGGAGTTTCGCTGGCGACATCCAAACCTCCCTGAAAGTGGGGAAAGGGAGTACCGAATTCGAAGAGTTGCTGCACCAACTCCGAAGAACGGACTTGGACGACTTCATCGTCCGAGGAGCATCTGACTTCCCTCTCCAAATAAGGGAAGCCGACACTTACATGGGAGAGTCCACCCCACATCCAAGCCTACAAAGAAACATCCGGCGTGATCATGGAGGCGCATAAGGCAGCGGACAAACTACCGGCGGAGGAAGAGTTCCTTGCCCTACAAGAACAGATGGGGAGTCGCCACTCGACCTAACATCCTAACGGCAAGCTCTTCCAGCACCTCCCCGGGAGAGAAGAGGCTAACGACCTCGGGGAGGGCTTCAAAGCAGTGAGAGACTACAGGGAGCTATGGAGGTTGACCTTTGCAAAAGCAGACACCGAGCTGGATAACGAAAGCGGGCTAAGGACCCGTCTCAAGAATCGATTGTGTTGCGGTATTACCTTCCCCGCTAATGGATGGAAGAATAGCGGTAATTCACCGCAAATTTGGCAGGAAGGAGGGAAGGAGGTCGATGCTAATTGCACTCTGAGGATTTGGTCAGCATGCACGGTTGCCCCTCAACACCGAGTATGCCATCCTGGTGAAGAGAGCAGTAGCACTCGATGTTTTCGACTTCGCCATACCTTACAGGCGGCAGGGAAGACTGGCGGTGACCGCAGCTTATACCTCCGACCGCAGAGTGGAAGACTTAGCGAGATACTGGCAAGCGGATCTTCAGCAAATGTCCCAGGGAACTTGGGTCATTCGTTAGGAACGCCCAAGTGAAGAAGTTCCTAGAGGACAATCCATCCTACCGGCGACATCAAGATTAGTTAGCAATCTTGATCCCGGAAGTTTTTTTTTTTAATTTTGTATTAGCATATTATAAAATATGAATATAATTTCTTTGTCCTTTTTGCACTTGGAATGTTTTGTTGATGTAATTTCTTCCCCCACAATTATACCAACATCACATATAAAGCAAAGAGAACAAATAAAACTAACCCGACAGCCATAACCAACTGTGTGTGCAGATAGGGAACAACGAACGGTCGAACAAAACAGGAGGCCCAACATGGACGAAGAGACTCCTGACAGGCAACCCATCCCCAGGAACCTCTTCGAAGGATATGGTCCCATGACCCCAGAAGAGGAGATGTCGCGATCTGAAGGCTGGACAGATAAAGGCCCTACTCGCAGCCCAAGCATCGGCCGGGCCTAAACGACACCCAAAAAATCGGGAAAGACAAAGAGAAGGAGTAAGAGAAGGAGGTCCCCGGCCACGAGAGACCTCCGAATCAAAGCTCGACCTGGAACTGAACCGAAAAAGAGTCCGAAAGCAGCAGGTAGCGGACCGGAGAGAGACGCAGCGTATGGACACTAAGACCCTCGATTACCAGAGGAAGGTGGACTCAACACTAGGTAATGTGTGGAAAGCCCAGACACTCGAACAATTCTCGGGCGAGAACAGATCCGGCCTTGAGGCGGAGGCATGGCTGGACAAGATGAGTGAGTACGGCAATGCCTATGGCATGAAGGACAAAGACAAAGGCAGGGTAGCGATAGCCAACCTGAAAGGAGCCGCACGAATATGGTGGAAGGGCTATGCCAAAGCCCATGGGTTGAGCAGGGACGCATGCCGCTTCAAGAAGTTCTCAAAAGCTTTCAAGAGACACTATGTCCCTCGGGAACACAAGTCGAACATGATGCAGTAGTTTTACACAAAACGGTGCAGAAGTACACCGAGGAGTTTATGAGACTAAGGCTATATGTGCCGAAGCTGAGCGAGAAACACGCAGTAGAAAGCTACATAGAAGGGCTAAACGAAGAGCTCAGGAAACTCGTACGGGCAATAGACCCCAGAACAGTGTCTGAAGTGGAGTCCAAGGCAATTAGTTTGCAAGGATCGGGGCCGCAGAGCAGCGCACAGAGGCAATCATACTATCAGGATAAAGGGAAAGCAACAGGAAGCTACAGCCCTCTAGGGCAGCCAGTCCAAGCCCAACAAAGTCCCCATACAATAGCAAACCAGGGAAACAACAGAAAGAGCAGGGTGTCCTTCAAGGACAAACAGGAAGGGTCCAATTACTCGAAAGCAGTACGGTCCTTCCTACAGGCGTTGCTCAAGGAGAAAAGACAGGAATGCATGGAGAAGCAGCTCTGTTTTAGATGTTTCTAGCCGAACCCTGAACAATCCGCCCATTTGTTATGAGCTCCGCCAGCAGAGTTGGGCGGATGGGACACTGGCCGTGATCCGAGGACGGCGCGAGGAGGCACGCGATCATATCGTGTGGTGAGTGCCACATCTTCGCTGCCATAGATACAGAACAGGCAGAGACCCAGTATAAGGTAATCACCACAGTAGGGAAGGCAAAGGCCAAATCCTTCATAGTCTTGATAGACTCCGGAAGTAGCCATAACTTCGCATCCCCAAGGATGGTTGAAATGATGAAACTGAAACCCCTAAAGTCCAAACCAAGGCCCGTAATCTTGGCAAGCGGAGCAATAAGACATACAGCTGGGAAGAGAATCAACTTTGACATTGACTTGCCAGGGATTAATATCCAGATGGGGGCAGAAGTAATGGGCATTGGCAAATACGACTTGATTGTTGGAATGGAGTACCTTGGGCCAAAGAGGGCCATCATCGACAGGGAAGCGAAGGTGACCTTCCCAGCGCCCGATGGAAAAGCCATTGAGATCCGCAGGTAAAGAAGTTACCCCCATCATGCAATGTATGTCCGTTAAGAAGCTGCTCAAATCTATAAGGAGCGAGAAGGTAGCATACATCTTCAAACTTCGAGATTGAGGAACAAGAGACGGAAGAAAGCAGGAAGACAAGACTTCCGCAAGTTACCCAAGCCAATACGCCAACTTGATTACGGGAGTTCCACGATCTCTTTCAGATGAGATCGAGAAACTTCCTCCCACTGTGGGAGTAGAGTGTGTGAGATAGCACACTCCGAGCAGGGGACCAAGCCGACAAGCAAGGCCCCATATAGAATGACCACACATGAACTCACCGAGCTGAAGAAGCAGCTACAAGAGTTGCTCAATCTAGGCTTCATGGGCCTAGTGTCTCACCATTTGGGGCACCCATCCTCTTTGTCAAGAAGAAGGATGGAAGCTTGAGGATGTGCATAGATTACAGGACCGGTTGAACAAGCACACCATCAAGAACAAATACGCACTTCCCGCATCAGGCGACTTGATGGATCAGCTCCAAGGGGCAAAAGGTCTTCTCCAAGATCGACCCAAGGTCGTTATCATCGGATCAGAATAAAAGAAGAGGACATCCACAAAGCGCTTTTTCGGGACCAGGTATGGACATTATGAATTCACCATAATGCCATTTGGGCTATCCAACGCCCCAGCTACGTTCATGAGACTCATGAACGACATCTTCAGAGAATACTTGGACACCTTTGTGATAGTATTCTTTGACGACATTCTCGTGTATAGTAAATCCATTCAAGAGCATGCTCAAAGACGTCGGGGAAGGCCGAGAAGCTAAGGAGGCATCGGTTGTATGCCAAGTTGTCGGGTGTCACATAAAGAGGGAAGGTGGAATACCTCGGTCATGTGATTTCAGTGAAGGAATCTCGGCACCCCGCCAAGATTGAAGCGATAATCAATGGCGGCACCAAAGAATGTCCATGAGGTCAGAAGTTTCCCGGCCTAGCGGTATTACAGAAGTTCGTGAAGAACCGCAAAGATATAGCCCCAACCGACGGACTTAACAAAGGCGGAGAAAGTAAAAAATTGGGCAGACCATTGGCTCAAGAAAGCCCAAGCAGGATTTGAATTGTTGAAGGAAGCCTTGACAACCGCCCCCGTCTTGAACCCTGCCAGATCCGGAGAAGGATAAGTTAGTGGCAACGGATGCAAGCAAAGATAGCCACAGGCGCAAAGGTTGATGGGAAGAGCGGTAGCAGGAGGGACTCAAGGAAAATGAACGACGCCAAACGTTACCCGACGATGATCAAGAGCCGCTAGCGGTTGTCGAGCATTGAGAATCTGGAGGCATTACCTCTTAGGGAGGAAATTCCAGTTGGACACTGATCACCAGAGCCTCCAATACATATTCACGCAACCACATCTCAATCTGAGGCAGAGAAGGTGGATGGAATTTCTTGAGGAGTACGACTTTGAGATACTCTACAAACCCGGGAAGCTTAATGTGGTAGCAGATGCGCTTTCAAGACATCCACTGACAACCAGAGTGCACTGCAATGCAATCTCAACGCTCTTCAGCGATTTCGGGAAAAAGATAGAAGAAACCTTGCCAACGGATGAGGACTTCAAAGAAGTATGGGCAAGCTTGTCCAAGGAAGCGAGAACGGACAAGGAGAGGGAAACCTTCAAAAACTTTAAAAAGGAAGGTAACCTCCTATACCATAAGAACAAGTTGTGCGTGCCGGAATCATCTGGAGTAAGAAAGTTGATCCTCCACGACACCCACAACAGCCCAATAGCTGGCCACGCAGGATTCATGAAGACATATTTCAAAGTGCGTAGCAGCTACTATTGGCCAGGAATGAAGAAACAGATAGCTCGCCACATCAAGGAGTGTCAGCTATGCCAGCAAACGAAGGCAGAACAACTTCGAATTCCAGGTGCTTTGGAACCATTAGCTGTACCAAACGCTAAGTGGGAGGTCGTCAGCATGGATTTTATAACAGGATTGCCAAGAACAGTAAGAGGTAAGGATGCTTTGATGGTCGTGGTCGACAAGTTGTCGAAGATGGCCCATTTTGTGCCTTGCAGGACCACGGACACGGCTATGGACACGGCAAAACTCTTCACCAAAGAGATTTTCAGACTTCATGGCATGCCAAGGGAAATTATCTCCGACCGAGATCCGAAGTTCATCAGCGCCTTCTGGCAGGATCTCTTCACAACGATTGGAACGAAGCTATCAATGAGCACGGCCTATCATCCACAAACGGATGGGCAAACAGAGCGTGTCAATAGAATTTTAGAAGACATGCTCCGAAACTATGTCTGGAACAAGCAAGGTATGTGGGAGGAATTTATTCACTTGGTGGAGTTTGCGTACAATAGCACCAAGCAGGAATCATCCCAAATGTCGCCGTTCATGATCAACTACGGCTACCAATGCCTAACTCCAGACACTTGGCACAATCCCGTGTCAAAAGTGGAAGTCTCCCAACAAATGCTGAGCGACATGCAGCAGCTCGTAGAAGAAGTACGGGGATATCTCCTAGCAGCAAGGAGTCGTCAAAAGAGCATCGCCGACAAGCATCGAACAGTCAGGCAGTTTGAAGTTGGCGACAATGTGTGGCTCAAAATCAAGGTGAAGCAGGCGAAGCTCCGCATCGGGAATTGCAAGAAACTTGCTCCAAGGTGGGCTGGACCATTCAAAATAGTCAAGAGAGTGGGTAACCAATCCTACAGGTTAGACTTGCCAGCACACTTAAAGATCCACAAAGTCTTCCACGTGAGTTTGCTGAAGAAGCACACTCCCAACCCAGATGAAATCCTGGACACCCCAACGATGTTGGAAATGACAGAGGAACAGTTGGAAATAGTTCCAGAGATAATTCTTGATAAAGCATTCAAGAAAACAAGGAGATTGGAGTTCCTCCAATACTTGGTCAAGTGGAAGCACTTGCCGGTGGAAGACACAACATGGGTACTTAAAAGAGATCTAGAAAAACAGTACCCACAGTTTATGGAGCAATGGGACGGCAAAGTCATCTCCGAAGAAATCGGCTCAGGCATGTCGATTTGTGTAGATTAACAGCTTGCCTAGTTAGGTATAATCTACGCATGCAACCTATGAGGTAAGGGTTGCATGCGTTGTAACCGATGATGGGATTACTACGGTGATCTCTAGGACGTGGTGTAATGTCAATGTAGGCATGACCGCGGTGCCGCTTGGAAAGTCTACTTCTGTCCCACGGAAGTAGACGACCTCGAGAGAAAGGAGGTCATTGAGGAATGCATTGATAGGAAAAGCACCTCTAGCCCCATATATGTTTTGATAGGAGGAATCTGGCCTTCACGCCCCATATACGGGAAGGACCTATCCTCCACGCTGGGCAACTAAAGGTGTAGGCATGATTGGCATATAGGCATATAGGCGCTGTCTCCACGGCCATAATGGAAGATTCACCCTCTTCCTACGCCGGGAGATTAGCCATGCATCCATGTAGATAGGTGGGGTGGTCACCATATAACCAAAACTTTATAAATAATTAAACATGGTACTAACGTAGTGTGACCCCAGCCAATAGAGCTCAGGGAGGGCTAGGAGGTCGGACTACGAAGACTTGCAACACAATTTTGTCTAAAGTGTTGCAAGAAATAAAGAGTACCTCGAAGAATAATAGTATATATAATAATTATGAGTAATCATTGTAAGAACATGCGAATAATTAAGCATTTGATTAAATAATAGTTCAATAATGTCCTATAAATATTACCTTAAGCTAATTCTAATAAATGTATAAATGTAATCATAAGTATATTGTATGCATGAGGTTGATTGCAGGTTAAGTAGATCCCAAGGTGGGGAGACCCACGATGCTGCGGACAGCATCAATTCAAGGGGGGGAGAATGTGACGTTCCAATACGATATACGGTCTCAAGGCGATACCGCATCGCCGCCATCGCAGCATTACCGCCGTCGTCCGGTCGACGGTGCCGAATATGATACCCAAGCAAGGGACGCACTAGGGGGCAACTTGCAATGGTGCGCACACTTAGCAATGCGCGCACCTTTAGACCTTTAACCCATTAAAGGTAGACCAAGAGTAACTGATAGCCTACATAAGGCATCAAACCCTAACATTCCCCTTTTCACCCACAGACCTTCCGAGCTCCGATTCGCGCGCCTGAGGAGTCGATTCCAACTCCCACGATCTACCCGATGCGCAAAGCATGTCGGATCGCCCTTCCGACCGCAGAGGGAGACATGGACGCCTTCGGATCGAGAGGAGTGAACCAGGGATCAGGTATTTGGTCGATCAAATAGCATAAACCTTACTCCAGCCTTCGAACCAGTAGGTTTAGCCTATTAGATCACCCCTAGCAGCCAAGTAGATCCCGAGATTGATCTAACTAAAGAACCTAACTCTAATAGATTAGTTCTTTATTATTTATTATGTTGATATGATGGACGGATGGATTCTGTGAACTCATTGTATTGGGAAGGGGGGTAGAGACTTAAAGCTTAGTAGATGATGCTCCTAGTTAGTCCCTCTTAGTGCATTACTAGTTTTCGGCCTGTGTACAAGAACCTCACCTGGTTGTGGGTGAAGGGACCAGACTGGCTCAGAACGAGGTTCGTGTTCTGACCCTTGACCGATCCCTCTGGTGTGTAAGGCCTACCAGGGATCAGAGTGACTAGGTCTAATGGCTTGCCACTGAGTGTGGGCAAGGCATGGGCTCGACACCCGTGGGGTGGGGTTCACCTTCCAGTGGGTTAAGTCGAATAAGGGCAGTGGCCCTCTAGTCACCTTGGGTCAGCATGTAGACCTCGGGTGGGAGTGATCCCTACCTGCCCCATCGGGCCTGGGGAGATGTAACCCAGGAGTAGCCCCTTTGACTATGCACCCGGCGGGCTACAGTCGGGTCCTAACACTTTTCAACCTACTCTGCAAAGTGTGCACAGGAGGGGCGGATGGAGTGGACAACCCAATGCCATGTTCTTATGCCAGCCCAATCCATTGTCATGATTCTGTCTGCAAGGAACTCTGGAGACCCAAGCTTGTCAGTCCATCCCTGTGTCTGAGCCTTGGGTAGGAACTTCCTTTGTATCGTGCTGATCTTTGTCTATGCAGATGTTGAAGCACCACCCTTCGAGGTGGATATCTGATGTACGTTACTGACGTGTATGTTTCACGCTTCCGCAGCTAGGTAGGTCCCGAGGGAGACGGGGTAAAATGGCCCCTTCATTCTTCCCCACTGTGGATTCCAGAAGGTCACAGTGATCTGTGGAGGGCCCTGTATCAGTATGGAGCTGGTATGGGGGATGAACTCCTGGTTGTATACGGTGCGGGCATCGTATACGAGTAGGGGACGTCACAATGGTGGAGAGCATATACCTGGGTATACCAGATAGGATATATCAGCATACAATTGATGAGGATCAAGCCCGGGAGAAATATCTTAAAGCTATTGGCCAGTTGGAAAAGGCTAATAAAGCATGGTTTCATTAATTAGAGAAATTTCGTTTTCTCGTTTGACAACGAAATAGGTTGTGGTCACCCCGGGGATGGTAAGAAATGATACCTCTCTACCAAAACAAAGCCTCAATAATCCTAAGTTCAGCTTGAAAAAATAACACGCGCCATAATTTGACACCAGGCATGTAGCCCAAAGCTGTCGTGACAGTAACCGAGGGGTTTGAGCATCATCACGAGTGGTCGTAAGGATCGCCATTGCGATTCTTGCGAGAACAAGTGAAGGCAGAATACAAGAAGCACATTGTGTGCATCGTGGTCAAATTACCATCTGGGGGTTGTATAACTGGTGTACAGAATCGCGACTGCGATCTCTCAGACTATAGTGAACAAAAGTATAACACATACTGAACTCAAAAAGCATAACTCGTATTGAACATGAAAACAGGTGAAAATGTTATAACAAAAACTTTTTACAAAATGCTCAGCACAAAGGCGAAGCTACATCACTGAGTCTCAAATACAGTCTCTGGATCAATACCATGTTGAGCAGCTATTCTTGCAATATGCTCCTTTCCAATAGCAATGGTCTGTGACAGGTCCATTTCTGTATATCCAGTTGTGTCTGGGATGTCAACATCCATTGCCCGTGCTGCGTTCTGAACACGCTCTGACATATCTTGGCTATTAAACAATTCGTCCTGCAATTGCTCAGAATATTCATTAGAGGGTGCCAGCTTCTTCCTTTTAGGTGAAGGGTGGGGGGAGGTTCTCCCACTTCCGGAGGCGGCTTCAGAAGTTCCCACATACTCAAAATTAGGAAGGGGCTTGTCCAGTTGCTTGGATAGCAGTGGCATTATGGTGTCGAAGTTCTTGTTCAGGGCTTCAAGCTTCTCGAAAGTTGGATCAAGTTTTGCCTGTGCCTTCTCAGTCTGCTCTATCAGTTCCCGGGTCTCCTTGATCCTTTCTTCGAAGCTTTTCTGATCCAGGCCTTCTAGTATCTGATCCATGTTCTTCGAGATCCGTTCCCCAATGTTATATTAATATCAGGCTTGTCGGAACCTTGTTCTTCACGTTGCTCATCTTGCTCTTCACCTTCCTCTTCCATGTCAGGCCTTGCCATTTTGTCTAGAATCTCGAAGAAAGATCTAAGGAAATGGCATACCTTGTCGTCAAACTCAAAAGCAACACTCCGTTTTCCTTGCATCAACGCTACCCTTGAGGCAGTTCCTCCTGAGAAGAAATCCAAAACACAACCTTCTAATGGTACCAGCTCCTTCACTATATAATAGACATAAGAGGTTTTGCACGGCTCTTGAGGGCGATTAAGCCTTCCACGTTTGCACATGAGAATTTGGGTTTACCACGTAAAGAACTCCAAATACTTTCTTTTTGTTTTGCATCTACATCTTCGCCGCCAGCTATCGGATATTTTGGAAGAGGAGTGCTTTGTGGTGCCTTAGTGACTTGAGTCAGTCGCAACTCCAAGTTGGGTTTAACGGGCAGCACCCGAACGTCACTCCTGTTTATTGTCACATGGCTGGCATAATACTGGAATTCTTTTATATTTTTTTTTGCTCTCCCATCCTTTCTCTTCATAAGCCCCTAGGGAAACATGGGAGCTACCTTGTATCTGGCTAAGACTGTACAAACAGTTTGGCAAATGTACCGATCTGAGGAACATGACTATATGGTACACTTTTGCATGTGTCATGCCTGCAACTCTGCTAAAAAAATCTGTGTATTTTTTCACATCCCACAGGGTGGAAAAACTACGCATGTCTACAAAAATCAAACTGGCATTTTCTGACACCGATGCAGACACAAGGATGCCACTTTTTGTTACGTGCTGCACGATGTTTTGCTTCTCTTTCATTTTCCGGGCCTCATCTGGCCTCATTATAGCAACAATAGCTTCCAAAAAAATTGCAGGCAGATTACCTTGAACTGCCTCTTTATTATAGCTTGCTTTGACGTATTCGAAATCTGTGTCTGCAATATCCAGGAGACGTTGCTCAGACAGCTCTGGAAAACATGAAGCCAACTCATCAAAATTATTGTATAGCTTCTCTGAGATAGAATTGGCATATGATAACACTTCACGACGCATGAGTGAAAGTGTTCTGATGTCTAGAGCCCTCTGACTGCAATTAAAACGTCCTGTATACCCCTGCTGCACTTTCAAGAAAAACCTTGCCACCGTAAGATTTCGATCCATCAACCTGGGCTTACCTCAAAGGCATTGTTCATTCCTGTTGTGGGTTTCTCAGGAATGTCTTGTTGAAGAATTCCTTTGAAGGTTTCTCTGGTAATTCCCCCTGATCATCAGTGAGCTTTCGGCTTGCCCAATTGTTGACAACTTCTACGAGTTTAGACCAGGCAGATTCTTGCATAAATAGGAACTGCTTCTCATCCTTCAGTTCCTTAACCTTCAGAGTTGTGGTAGCCACCTCGACAAAATCCTGCACAGAAGTGCTGGTTAGGATCGCGACGGCGATTTTCCTGAGCAAAGAAACGAATAACATACCTTCCAGGCGGATGTCACTGCAGTTCCTGTTGGCCCTTGTGGAGGACATCCGAATGCCTTGTGCTGGTTTCTTAGTTGTTGGAGCTTTTCAATCAGTGGTTCTTTGTATACTGTTTCTGCGATGACGTCGTTGCACTGTATGGAAATCTGAATGTATTCTTTATTGGAGAGGTTACCATTTAATACAGGACTTCTTCTTTTTACATATGCTTTCGCAAATTCCAACCTTTGCTCGACATTGCCCACGCGATATGCCAAAAACGTGCAAAGCAAAAATCGTGATTACCGTAAATAATATAAAATTTCTTGTTTGCCAATTCTTCTGGGCGCGACCAAGTGACTAATTTCCTGCATGTGACCGAGATACACTAGTTAGTCCAAGAAATTGTTCACGAAGATCGCGACCGCGATCCGCTTGAGCATATCTATATATGTAACCAATATGAGAAGAAAGAAATAAATATGATGTAAAGACCTTGTTAAAGGATCAAATGGAACGAGATCAACCCGATTGTTAGAACCCTGTCGGGTATTTCTTGAAGCTTTTATCGATTAATCGTACATGGTCATTTATTTGGACTCTATGTGTCATATTAGCGGGAGCTGGTTATAATCGAAAATGATAACTCTTTGGGAACGGTTCACACCCATTGGATAATATCTTTTGAACTCCTCGAGCTTGATCTTTGTCTCGAGCAGGTTTCTTTTCTTCATCCGGATTAAACTTCAAATCTTCTCGGCATTTGGGGATCAGTTCTCCGGGGCAATAAGTGGCTGGTAGGTGTTGCTTTAGTGGGCGAGGAAGGAGTAGTAGACGTCGAAGGTTGCGCGATCGTCATCCGTGGCGCCTTTGGAATCTTTATCCTGAATGGCGGGATCCTCTTTGATGGATGTCCTTCTAGTCGCGGCAGATTCTCTCGGCGGGGCAGTCAAAAAGCATGCGGGAGCTGAAGGGTCAACTCTTCGCAGAACAACCAACATTTGCTGAGGGGGCTACAACAGCTGCTGAAGGAACAACAACATTTGCCTCTATGGGCACTACAGTATCCTTTGGAGTGGATGGTTCGCCAATAGCCTGCAAAGGGGCCACGGATCTCTTCTTTGAAACAGCCCTGAGCCAGTTGGTGTCCATCCTTGAAGGCAGTTTGTTGTCTTTAGTAGCCTTCAAAGCGTGGAAGGAGGTTTCTTATCGGCTAAAAGACCTTTTCTGCACATGCTAAATCCAACAAGTATATCCCTGTTGCACTTTTATACCCGACAAACTTAAGGAATCATAGGACGGCAATATCCAGCCAAATCCCTTAGCACTGGTGGGCATCCCCTTGCCGCTTGTCGCTTTGTTGACTTTACCGCAATCATAATGGATGGATCATAATTACGCCATCTCAAAACGTACTTCGACAAACTGCAGCCCTTGAGTATCTTCTACGCTGCAAATTATTGCATCCTGTACATTATTTTTGGTGCCTTCCCACATAGCAATAACTATACCTAGCTGCTCGTAATCTTCTGGACCCTTCCCATTCCTAAAGAACAAACACAAGTCCTTTCGGCGGTCTCCAGTGACATGAGTTTTTGCTGCGGCGATTTCAACACACCACTTCACCTTCTATCGGAGTGACAATTCTGATTGGTTCTACATTGGGCCCAAGGAATAGTTCGGGGGGCTGCGAAGCAATTGAACACAGGTTAGATGCACTAGTATTGGAAGAAGGTGTTCGTAAGGATCGCGGCCGCGATCCGGTTCATCAGTTGCAAACTAATAAAGGGTGTTCTGTCACCATTATCTTTGGCAAACGCGGCGGCGTTCTTTACGACCATGAAAGTATTACATTTTATATAAATTGCTTTCGCCACTATCGGCCCGCGATTGTCTTGAAGCACTACCTTCGAGAAAAGAGGGAAGGTCATGGTCACAACTATCAGCGGACGCGATCGTGAGCTTAATTCATCTAACTATCCTAAAAGACATGGCCGAAGCTATAGAGATACCTATGCTATAAAAAATCGCGGAAATTACCTTCTCTGAGGGCGGAGGCGCGAGACATGGTGGCGCTAGAAATTTTCGGATGGCGCTTGAAATTTGCTGAAGGCGCTAGAAATTTTCGCGAGGCTGATCAGAAAAATGAACGCCACTCTTTTTTATAGACATCGCCATTATGACGGGCGCCATTATGACGGGCGCCGTCCTTATGACGGGCGTCATTATGACGGGCTGCGTCATTATGACAGGCGGCATATTCCCCCATTACCCCTAAAAGCAACCCCCAGCTTAGCAACGTACGGGACGGTGACACGTGAGAATTTGTGTGAGAGTGGCTGTGGGGCAGTTGGAAAGGACAGCAAATCACCCATGGCATGTCGGTTTAAATTGGATAGGGATAGGGACTTTAGGGCATAAAAGGTCCTTGTTTCTACCGCATTTGAAATTCAAATCCATTTCAAATGCGGTAAGACCCTACAACAATTTCATTGTTGCAAAGCTTGGGAAGAAGTTGTTCGAGGCGCCGGAGTTAATTTGAAGGCGCTATGTTGGATTACAATGGCGCTCCGATGAATTTCAAAGCATCCAAGCATATTTGACGTTGTAGAATTCATTGAAGGCCAAAGACAGGCAAGTTCATTCATTAAACTATTTTTTCAGTTAAATCTGCCGCATGCAACCTTTTTTGTGTCTGGTAGATCAAATCCCGTTCTAATTTGGTAATATAGATTGCCTGTATCAACAATTCTTAAGATGTTCCTGTTTGTAGGCGTTGATGCCATTCATCTTCCTCTGATACAGGTGATCCTTGAGGCACAGCTAGCAGTCATCAGGATCGCGAAGGCGATCTTTCCGAACATATTCTAGACCCATCAAGGGTTATTGATTCATCTACTTCTCCCGCAGGTCGTCCCTACGACACAGCTAGTACTCGTCCGGATCGCGAAGGCGATTTTGCGCAGCATAATCTAGACAGGCACGTATAATCTAGACTATGGTATCTGCTTGATCTAGGAGACTATGTTAGCTGCTTGCTCTAGGCACGTACAATCTAGACAGGTGTATCTGCTTGCTCTAGGAGATCGCGGTCGCGATCCTGCTAACCACGTCCTTGCTTAAACTTGGTCTGTCTGGCTAACGTGAAAGTGCTCTGTGACATCGCGGCCGCGTTTTAACTGAGCAATAACGTCCATTGTGCTTGCAGACATGGCTGCCTCGAGGTCCATACTATTCCATGGAGTCAAAGTGGGCGAAGGAAAAGTACATGCCTTCGACAAGCACCACAACTTGCCCTTGCCGAGAGATAGCGTTGTAGTGTCTATGGAAGTTATTCTCGACGGAAGCATTGGTTTGCCATATCCTGAACCGGAATTTACAACACTTTCGCTGGATTAGCGAGGGAGTTTTATTTTTGTGGCGGGTAGCGAGGATAGCTACCCTTACACAAGAACACGAAATATCCACACCGCTGCCATGCAGTTAAAAAAATTGATTGGCGGGGGTTGCAAGCACGGAAAGCCCTTCCGTGAATAATTTTCGAGGCATTTCAAGGGGACGAGCTTGTAGAGAAAAGTTGCACACTACTCCATGACCGCCGCAACATTCGGTATGCCCTTGGGGTGATCATCTTCATTGACCCTAATCGGGCTATATCGGTGACATGGGATTGGGAGAAGACTACTTGGCAGCAACCATAATGAAGACATTCCCTATGCCGGATAGGCCGCACCATGCGATGCCAAGCATGTGCTGAAATGCCACAGTTTGCACGACACGGTGAGGTGGTAGATTGCTTTGGTGTTAGTAGACAATGTTCTTTGTGTCAACACTCATAAAAAGACCGCTAAAGGCGGTACCGTTGAAGCGAACCCTATGCCATGCAAATTGAGCCTGAAAAGGCAACAAAGAGGACGTCTGAGAATGGTGAATGGGACCCCACGTTCATCTCCCTGTGGGCCACTAAAGTTTAGGAGAAAAATCTGGCAGGCTTCCATTTTAGACTTTAAGTCTTCGCTCTGGCGCATGCGTAAGATGTTCATAAAACTTTCATCAAGCGAGATAGCGTGTGTCGCGTAGGTTCTATTGGAACTTGCGAGCTTCAGACAGGACCACATTTGTTTTCAACATGTTAGACGTCTGTTCACAGAACGGCCTGGTCCAGAAGCTGATGCTAAATAATAAGCAGGTATGCTTGAAAGCATGGCATAGAGCCTATGGTATACCAATGTCCACATTCTATAAGTGGCGAAGACTTTTCCTTGCTGGTCACAGAGTTGCTGAGCATGGTAACACGGGCACGAAAAAGCCGAGGCCTCACACTCCGAAAGGAAGGCCATACTCTCTATGTACATCGATGAGAATGCAGAGACGATGCCCCACAGATCCAAAATCACTACTGAAGGGGTGAGAGAGAATGTGAAGAGGCTCCCCTCTGTCCTGACTAAAAAGGACATTCTTCAAGAGGTGGACGCCAATGTGATGGGGATGACGGGAAAGCACATCTCACATTCTTCATTCTCACGTGGGTGGAAGCAAAATCATTCAGAGGTTGCAATAGCAAAGAGGACAGCTTTCTCCAAGTGCAATACCTGTATTGTAATAAAAGAGAAAATGGCTAAAACCAGAGATCCACGGGAGAGAAGAGAATTGTAGATGGAAAGGAAGGAACACATGACAGCCCAAATCTCTTGTAGGAGCTTGTACTGGTCATGGAGAGCTTTGTCCCATCGATCGCCCGACCAGGCGCTCACTATCATACATGATAAGATGGACCAAAACAAGACTATGATTCCAAGACTGGAGAAATTAGCCAAATCGGTATGGAGAGGTGAACGCCTGAAAGTTAGCGTGACTGGTGCACTGATGCATGGCCATGGCACAGGTGCCTTAGGACATTTCTCACTTGACCTTTGGAAGGATGATTCAAATTTTCATGTTGGTTCCTTGAATCATGCTATCAAAACCCTGGAGGACACTTCCGAAGACAATTGGGGTCATTTGAGAGAAGAAGCTCGCCCTGAGGGCATGTGGGGAACCGCACTCCTAAACAGTGCGGGGTTGAGAACCAAAAAAAACAATTGCACTGGGGTAGACTTTGTAGCACCTCCTAAGCAAGCAGCGCAATTTAAGAGGCTACCTAGGCGGCTCTACTTGCAGCTAGACAACTGCGCAGGGTAGAACAAGAACAGATATCTCTTCTCTTACCTATCCTATCTTGTGTGGTTGGGTGTTTTTGATCAAATACAGGTTGGCTTCATGATGGTAGGCCACACTCATGATGACATTGATGCGCTCTTCGGTAACTATTCAACGCACGCGCAGGTCGGATGCTCTAACTATTCCAGAACTAATGCAACTCTTCCGAGAATGTAGCACAAAGGCACCGACACCATACCTTGTTACCGAGGTTCCCGATTGGAAGGGGTTCGTAAAAGGTTACATTCCTGATAAGAAGGACCGTTTGGTTGGTCACTTGGAGCCCTTATTATTCAAGTTCTGCATGAATGAAGGGTGGCCATTAATGTATTACAAGATGAGATCTGGTCATAGAGAATGGTTGCCAGAAAAGGGTATTCGGATGTGGAAAGCAGATGACAATGGTTTGCCAAAGATACCGATTGGCTCGCCCAAGACTGTCAGGCCATATGCATGCCTCAAAGACATAGGAGCATTGAGGCCGTCCATTGCGAAGTACATGATGCATTGGGCTAACATCTCTAGGGCTGGTGTGAACTCGTGGTCTAATACCTACATGAACGAGGTCATGGACTACTGGTGCGAAGTGATGCGTATGCTAGGTGAAGTACCCCCGGGCAATCCAGAAATTCAGAACTTCTGGCCTCAAACAAGGCAAGTTGTGCTTCAAGAGCCTGAATCTATTCAGGTCGATCCATATGACGCTCCGGCTGCCTATGTTGGACCTGCTAAGGATAAACCCAAGAATGCAGTGGAGATATTTGACCCATACCAAGATGTACAGAAAGGTATGTTTCTTCTTGTAAGACCAGCAGATGCATGTCCTACATGGGTAGCGTATGCGGAAGAGGATCCAATACAAGATCCCACTGCCCCTCATTATAACGAGGTTTTTGTTTCTTGGTGGGAGCCTGTGGCTAGGAAAGGCACCCCGTACGCTCAACAGTATCGGGACTGCTGGCATAAAAAGTGGAGGCCGAATCCTAATGACAGACCACGTTATCAGCCTCTCAAAACGATAGACTATGCTTGGTTTGTGGAACCGAAGCCATTAATGGTTGTGATACCTCCTATTGTAGGAATCCAGCTGCAGGAATTGCTTGCTAAAGAGGCATCTGATGATGGAGATGAAACTTGAGTGTTACAGGTACATTAAAGCATCTCACACTTTTTATTATCCATAACATCACTACAATAGACTATTTATTATTCATTACGTCTTGCATTTTTCATCTTAACACAAGAGCTCTTACACTATAACATGTTGAACAGGTGATTCATTCATCTTCGGGATCTGTAGTAGTGATCCCTGATATCTCATAGCTCATGCGCTCAGGAAGCCAAATCAGATGGATCATCACACGAATTGACGCAGGGCAGCGAATCTCAGCGCCCAAAGCTTTTCTTCGCAGGTAGGGATCAAGAAGAAGATGCCTGTCTAGGCAACCAACAAGATCAGAGTGGCTCATTGAGCACTTGATCGCCTCGATGTGGTGAACTGACGAAGGCGAAAAATCCATGGGAGATGAATGAACTTTGGCCCCGAAGTGAGAAGTTTTTATAGTGAGGTAGAATTATTGAGGTAGACTTTACCCCAATTATTGCGCGTGTATAAGACTATTGGATACATACAAGTATAATACATCTTTCGTATGGATATGTTTTGTGGATTCATGATGGTAGAAGTTTTTGTGCTTTTATAGTAATTCAGGTGTGATTGAAAAGCTTGCAGATATAGTGGAAGTCGAAGAGCACGCCCCCTACACTACACTCAGGTATGATACATCAAACAATATTCATTGTGCTATTACATCCTTACATAGTTTGCAGCAGCAGGAGCATTTTGCCAGGTGCAGCAGGAGCGGCAGGAGTTGCATGGTCTCTATCAGGAGTTGGAGAGGATTCGGGCAATGCCAACCCGATGGCATTAGGGAGAATGCGCGGTGTTGCGGCGTATTGTTGCTCGGGCAGGTCAAAGTGCGGGAGGCACGTGTGAAGGCGGCCCACCCGGGTTGAAGGGAGGGGACACAAGTTCGCCGGTGTTCTTCAGAGCGGCTAGGCAGCGTGGCGATATGCGGCATCTATGGCCCCCTTGTTTTGCAATTGGATGGCCGGGCTTTGGAGGATCCCGCTGATTTGCAGAGGTATGTGCATGCCCATTTCTCAGGGTTTTTTGCACAGCGCACTCTTCCCTATGAGCAGGAGATGCAGGAGCTTGTTTTGGGGGCTGTTAAGCCATCTATTTTGCCTCACCAGCGTGAGAGCTTAGAGCAGGAGCTCTCCAGAGAGGATTTAGCGGCGGCATGTATGTGCATGGCCAAGGATAAATGTCCTGGGCTGGATGGCATCCCTGTGGAGTTCTTTCAGACTTATTGGGAGTGGGCTGGTGAGTCAGTGTACCAGGTGTATCTTGAGTTGCTGCAGTCTTCTCAAATGGATAGGATCTTGAATACCGCATGCATTTCCTTGATTCCTAAGGTTAAGCAGCCTTCTACTATTAATGATTGGAGGCCTATCTCCTTGTTGTCCTCTGTGTATAAGATTATTGCGAAAGCCCTGGCAGAGAAGTTGAAGCCGGTGTTGACTTCTTCCATTAGTAAGGTGCAGTCTGGGTTTGTCCCTGGGAGGAACATTTTGACTAATGTTGCCGCAGCTTATGAGGGCCTTTATTGGGCCAGAAGAACAGGTCAAGACATTGCCTATCTTAAGCTTGACTTTGCCAAAGCTTACGATAGTGTCCGTTGGGAGTTCTTGTCTGCCATGATGTTGGCGTTGGGCTGTGGTCCACGCTTTACAGAGATAGTCATGAAGCTGCATAGGTCAGCACGGGCTACGGTGGCGTGCCAGGGTGAACCCTCCGTCTTTTTCTCCTTAAGGCAGAGGGGTGCGTCAGGGGTGTCCTTTGGCGTCGTTTTTTGTTTACGATTGTGGCGGAGGCATTGTCTCAGTTGTTTTTAGCTGCAGTAGAGGAGGGAGTGGTGGATGGGCTTCAGATGCAGGATTAGCCAGCAGATTATTAATCAGTTTGCCAATGACACTTTCCTCTTCTTGGTGGCAGAAGAGAGGAATTTGCGGAATGTGAAGGGTTTGTTGGACACTTTCTCCTTGGCCTCGTGCATTCATTCTTGAATTGGGGTAAGTGCTTTCGCATTATGGGCCGGCACCGCCTCCCCTTGTTTGGCTCTATTCCCTTGGAAGGTGCTTCGGGTAATGTGTGTACTAAGTGTTGGGTATTCCCTTTGGAGGGATGTTTCCATGGGGATGGTGTGGGATGAGATTTTGCGGGGGTTGCGTAAAACACCTCAATTGGTGGAAGGGGCAAGTTGTCCATGGCAGGTAGGATCACTATTGCCAAGTCAAGACTTTGTAGCACTCATGTGTATCGACATCTGCGATGCTAGCTCATGAGGGTAAGATACGTGCTTTGGATAAGATTGTTGAAATTTTGTGTGGGCGGGGATGATGAAGGGCGGTTGTTAAAGTGGCTTGGTGGAGTGTCTTCGCCTCGGGAGGATGGGGGCTTGGCCATTCTGGATTTGGCGCTGCATAGTAAGGTGTTGGTCTCCAAGTTTGTTTGGAGCATTCTGCGAATGGAGCATCTTCTCTCGGTGCGGTATTTGTTGTTCTTGATCTCTTCGCCATTGTGTGGCATTTGGGAAGCCGTCTGTGCATGTGGAGTTGCCCTGGGCACTGTTGTATGGTCTCTGACCTTTCTCACATGCATCCCCTTTTCTCACAGGAGTGTTGCGGGCTTGGGATCATGTGCGTGTGCTCTTCCAGCTAGATTATGCCTCAATTTATCACCACTCTTCTCCTTTCTTGTGGGTTCCTCTACCCCCTGCCACTACCACCCCAAAACTGGGTCCACATGTTGTTTTTCAGTGTCTTTTTTGCAAAAAAACAACACCAAAAAACTATGTGTTGTTTTTTGTCCGGATTTGCTAGAAATGACGTGTAGTTTTTAGCAAAATTTTTATACATGTAGTTTTGTTGCCAAAAGTCTACGCATAGAGTTTTGTCAAAATTATCTACACGTAGGAATTACATATATTTCTACATGTTGTTTTTGTAGAGTAGCTGTAGTTTTCAGGTGTTGCTTTCCTGAAGAATATACATGTGGTTCTTAATAGAACCTAAAATACACATGTTGTTTTTAACTGTTATTTTGCAGAAAAAACAACACGAAAAAACTACGTATAGAATTTTGTCCGACTTTGCTAGAAACTACACGTAGTTTTCTAGTTTTTCTTTTTAACTATATTGTTTTCAAGTGTTGGGTTCTTGAAGAATATACATGTGGTTCTTAATAAAACCTAAAAATACACATGTTGTTTTAAACTATTATTTTGCAAAAAAAACAACACTGAAAAACTACGTATAGAATTTTGTCTGACTTTGCTAGAAACTACACGTAGTTTTCTAGTTTTTTTTTTAACTATATTGTTTTCAAGTGTTGGTTTCCTTGAAAAATGGTATGTGGTTTTAAGAAGAAAAATGTGATTTTCAATAATAGGTGTTGTTTTCAAGTATTGTTTTACATAAAATCCACATGTGGTTTTTAGAAAAAAAAATATTTTCAAGTGTTGTTTTTTCAATAAAAGACATCGTTAATAGAAAAAAAAACAATATGTTGAGAAATTATTATTTTAATCAATGAATTATTATTTTAATTATTATTATTCTTGGAAACATCTGAAGCTTTACAACAAATGCACTATCACTTAAACTCATACATTGAAATAAATCACAATCGATGTGTTTCTTTGTTCTGTTTTATGGTGAAAATCTTCATCTCTTAAGAACCGTAGCCATGGCCATAACTTTCTTGGCCTTGCCAGAAAGCATAGCCATAGCAGAACGAAATGGGTCTAGATATGGCAGCTATAGCTTCAGGTGACCGAGCTATGGCGGAAAAGAGGCAGATGTCAAAGTTTTGTCTTGATTCACCATCTGCAGTGGTCCTGTTTGCATCTCACAAATTTCCTTCCAGTTTCTTTTGGAATATCCTCACCCAATTCTGTGCCATTGTACACTTCAGGAAATGTGCTATAGTTTTCTAGTAAGAAATCTATATAAAAGCATAAGAACAATATACGTGGTACATTATGAAACTGCTTGAACATATGCATGAACCTGTATCAGTAATATCAATATACGTGGTACATTATGAAACTGCTTGAACATATGCATGAACCTGTATCAGTAATATCAGCTTGCTGATGAACTGAATTTGATTCCATGGCATCAGCCATGGCTTCCTGATTTCCAATTCTTTGGCGCCGTTGACTCAATTTGAGGAGCTACGTCTTTGTACAATAATTATTTCAAAAATTGACAAAAACACAACATCAACAAACCGCCAGGAGATGTATAACTTACAAAGGCTTGATTTTACGGTAATAGTCATTTACGGCAAAATATCTTGTTCTCCTTGTAATGGTTACGTTTCTTGATCTTCCTTTTCCTTTGAATATGTTTCTTCGTCTTTTTCTTCCTGTTGATTACGCCTCTTGGTCATTTCTTTCAATTGCTTACGTTTCTTGGTCTTCCTTTCATTTGCCTCTCTTCCTGCTCTTCCCTTCCTAGGAGCCCATACATGCCATGCTTTTTCTGAGCGGGGATTATGTAAATTCGGCCTCTCGGGCAAACCATAAGACCCAGTATCTATAGTACAGGCAACTAACCCCTTCGAATCTAAAACTTCAAGCAATTAAAATATTACCCAACTCTTTTGCAAGAGCTCGAATTAGAGGTAACAAGAATTAGATAGAGCATGCTTACTGGAACCTCTTTTGTGAAATGCTTGGAACACAGCAGATCACACTTGAATCAAACAAAAGAATTCCACGATCCATTCAAGCGCCTTGTATTTGGCTACTACGGATCTAGTATGCGGGAAGAATTTTCTCGACATCTTCGTTTTTTCTTGGCAAATCGTTTTCGGGTATGGGACGGGGTGTGGAATTTCGGCATTCATATCACCTTCATCTTCATGGCTACATCTCGATCTTTCCTTCCTTCCATCGTGATTCTTCGTTAGAAACCTTACTTTTCGTCGGAATGATCAGCCTCTCCTACGCATGATTTTCAAGAATTTGCCCTAATTCTTAGCTAAATTCCCAAGAGCTTAGCCTCCGATTGGACAAACTATTTTCCATCTCAAGCTCTCGACAAAACTGATTTACCACCGGTCGGAATGCCTTGGTCGTCTTTAATTTTCAAGGCTCTTACGGACCCATAGAGGAAGAAGACCATCCGGTCTGCATATCCACAAATCCGTCACTACTCCACCTCTGTTGTAGACAAAAACCTACCCAAAAATGCTGCTGCCATAGCCACTCACGAAGATCAAGAATATGAAGGAAGAGAATCGAGAAACAGAAGGTAAAGAGGAGGGGAGAGAAGGCATAACTTAGAACATGGCGGCAAAAGAGTAGGGGGGAGAGAAGGGAGAGAACATGGCGGCAAGGCAAAAACAAAATGGGGGATTTTGATCTTGCCCCCTATTCAAAAAAGTGCAAAATCGTGGGATCACGATTTGCCCCCTTTAATCTCAGCCGTTACTTTCAGAGCCAATAAGGTGAAAGGACGAGGATTGCAATCTGAGCCATTTATCCCATATTCACCCCATTGCTTTATCACAAGTGAAAATTATTATTTTCAATTCCTCACCATATATTTTATTTATCTGCTATACTGATAGGCTTTGAAATATTGGCAATGCTTTGTTGTTGCGACATCACCATCTATCTAAAGCCTATAGGTAAGGTCTATCTAAAGACCCCAACCAAAGGTCGAATGACCCACCCAACTGGGAAAGATGTCGCCCTTCGTTTGCAGTTACCGGAGATAGACATGATTAGAAGGGATGCAGGGAGGTAGAAGCGACCCAAAACAACACAATGCGGGGATCAATCTTGGATGTTAATAGCGGTCGTTAAACTAAGGCCAAATGGATCGTAAGACTTGGGCCACAATCTCAGCCACTCATCTCGGTCGTTGGAAGCGATACACATGGCAAAGCTCTACAAATTTTTCGCTCTAAATCATATTGTATAAATATCGAGCGCCGTATATATAAGCCACCATCACGTCTTCCAATGCCCCCATCCCATGATGCCCCTTTTTTCCATGGAGCATCAACCCATGCCCCAATCCCGGCAGGCGAAAACTCGAAACGAAACATAAAGATTCCAACTGAATGGTAAGAAGACTAACATCCTGTTTTGTTATGTCTCTAAGGAAAATTTGGCAGTGCGTTTATTGAAGCTTCAATGTCATAGCCATAAGGAACTAAAATGCAGGGCCAGAAGAAGGCTGCGCTTGGGAAAGTCAACCAATCCATCTGAATCCCAGAGCGACCAAATGGCCCAAACAATAAGTATGATGCTCAAGCAAGATACCATTCTTTTCTACTATGAATTCATGTGTTGGTGATGGCAAGCACACAACAGCATGTTGGCAATCTCGGATGGCGCTAATTCGAGATTTTTGCAAGTAATACAAACAATTAGCTGACTTCTCGAAGCTGTAAGTTTTGGTATTCAAGTTTTTTATATTCTAGCAATCGTGGCCCATGTTTACACCATATTCTCCACGAAATTTGACAAGATTTTCAAGACATGGAGGCATTTCATAGATGTTTTTACCCACATCGTAATAATCTATCATATCATTAAATAGTGTAACATGTAGACATTATTGGGTGCCTAAAAGTATCTTCTTAGTCTTCTCGAAAGATCCTACATAGTGGTTGTTAAGATTACCTATGCAGTACTAACTAACAATGCCTCGTGAGGTACAAAACTTTCTATTTGGGTTATTACAAAACACATTCAATATGATTTGAAAAGTTTCCAATGAAACAACCATCTCTGTCATGTTAGAATTTTTTCGAAGACCTCGAAAATTATTGGCGCCATGGTTTTAACACGTTGTCAAAATATGCCACGAGTATACCTATGGTTCCAACATGACACTGGCCAATATTTACAACGCTCGTGAAACACATCACTCATGAGTGGATGAAACTGGGTGTTGTATAAGTTAGTACAAAGAAATCGAATATGGTTGTTTAAGTCAGTACAAACACAATGGATATGTGAGCATGAAATACAAATCCTTTGTATTCGGGCTTGTATAAGTGAGTACAAACACATGGAATATGATTTGTAAAGCTTACCATGAAACACTTCACCACGATGCAAATTTATTGGGGAGAGACTCGTAATACATCTAACCACTAGTTCAGACACATGAACCATTGATAGGTGCCTAATAAGGGTGATTGTGTAGTCGAGAATTAGACTAGATTTCTTTGTCATTGCAGACAAGGGTGGCCTATTGAGCAAGTAATACATCCCTTTCATGGCAAAATGTTTTGCATTCGTGCAACCACCGGATGTGGTTTAGCTTGATTGATGGGCATAAGATGACATAAGTAATTTTTGTAAGATATCCTTTGGACATGGTTATCTCAAGCCTTATTTTGAAACTTCTTTCTCTTATCTTGGTTGATAGGCCATCACTCTTAGAAAAGAAAGAATAAAATGTCTTTTTTTTAGTGACACATCCTATCAAGTACATCTTTTCACTTCTGATGGTATTTTTTGTGAAAAATTACAAGTGTCATCCGATAGGGACTTTTTTTTTCCAAAGGTTTGTCTTCAACGGTTGTAGATGGCCCAATTTGGAGCAACCGGGATTGGAGATGCCCGAAAAGCAAGGAGCTTGCACGTGTGGAACCTTAATTGATTAGACCTTAATTGATTAGAGTTGAATTAACTGATTCTTGGATTCTTCTAGTTTTCACGCGTGCAAGCTTCTTGCTTTTCGGACATCTCCAACTTCAGCTGGATTAGAGTTGAATTAATCGATTCTTGGGTTCTTCTAGTTTTCTTTGCATGATTCTTGTTGCTCACAGATTCTCGTCAACCAGCTTCTCTCCGAATCCACCCAAGATTAGAGTTGAAATAATCCAATTCTTTCGTTCTCCTATTTATTTTGCATCCATTCTTGTTGCCCGCTGTTTCTTATTAGCGACTCATTGAATCTGCCCTACTTGTTTCTTCACTTGATTGTGTATGGTCTAGATTATTTCTTTGAATTTGAATTATTCAGTTCAATAGCTGGGTGTTTTTTGTACTTGTTAATAAACAAGTGACTAGAATAGCGATTCGGCTCAATTCCACGTGTTGGATCGAGCTACAACAGATGAGAGTTCTTGAATTATAAAGCAAAGTTCCACTTTTTGTTGTGCATGAAGAAGATACCCTTGGAGAGGTGGGTTTTTTGGGGGTGGGGTTGGGAATATGCCATGTAATATCTATATTGCGGGCTTATATATGTGCTTCTATAGAGGCTGTAATAACACTGCATGCATTATCTCAGCCAAATGCATGTCCATGGCACTAGGCTAATTGATAACCCATGTATGATCATCTTGAGCATAGTTAAACTCTTGACATCCACTTTATGGTCTGATAAACCTTTTACAGGTTATACAGTTTTAGAGTTTGAAGGTCTACTCATCATAATCCATAGGGATCCATATTGTAAGGTAAGGGAAAGCCGCGACTTTTTCTTGAGCTTTGTCTCCACAAATTTAAAAACCAAGGTTACTATACCAATGGGAGACTTGACATGAGTTTTATGAACATGTACATCATACGCGCTATTTTAGTTTGTTGTTGGACAACCAAAAAAATTCTGCATTCTACATGGCAGTATTTCGCAACCACCTCTTAGGCCAATCGACTACGATTTGGCGCTTCTTGGAGAAGGGGTGGTCTTCTGCCCACGAAATTTGGTCATCAGGGTAATGTCGATGTTCTGATTCCATTGGCAGAGGCAATTTATAGTTCCAGACTGGGAGAATTGCTCGTTTGTGACCAGGGGTTGCTCGTCCATGCTAGACAGTCAATGATGAATAATGTAGAGGTCAAAAATTGCATGTGTTCAAGACAGTAACAACCTTAATCTGTAGATGGGATTTACATATAGTGTGTGTGATATGGACGTTTGACTTATGTTGAGGCATGCGCCAATGCCTCAACGATTAAAGATGGCTTCATCAAACCATATATATTTCCATTTATGTCAATCTATACATGCAATTTACGTAGGGTGTGTGCGATATGGACATTTGATTTATGTCGAGGCATGTGCCAATTGCCTCGACCATTAAAGATGGCTTTATTTCAAATCATATTTCTATTGTTTCAGTATTCTTATGTCGGGTAATATGTTTTCTAGATAATAATGATGGTAGACATGTAGTAGTTTGTGTTGATTGGGAATTTATATCACAACCTTGAAAGCGTGAGTGAGCAAAGTGAAAGGGAAATTTACATCCTAAAGACTGGAAAACTAATATGTATAGAACTAAAGTGGTTACATGATTGTTTGAATTGGAAATAACATGCAGAGAACTATATAAAATATTTTTCTGTCTAAGCCAGATAGTAATTAGAATCACTGAAGGGAACTGGCTCATCTTTTTGTTTCGTAATAGGAAAGGGAACTCTGAGCGAAGAGAACTTGCCCAGTTGCCCAGCAAAAAACCTGTGTGTAACCTGCAATATAAACAGGACTAATGCTTAAGCTCTGTTGTTACCTGTAGCAAAGCAAGAAACACTCGATAACTGAATACCTGAACCCAAATCCATAGGCAAGTCAACTAATTCATAGGTAGATGTCCTGTTAAAGGAATTAATCTCTTCATTCATGGCTTCCCTCCATCTATTTGCCTCTATGCTGTTCACAGCTTCATCAAAGGTTTCAGGATCACTTGTCTGCATAATTATGAGTGCTTCAGGATCCTTCTCATGTAACTGCAACCTAGAACTCCTGCCATTTTCTTTTCTGCCATAAAGTCTGGTGTCAAAGTTTGCATCTTCCATTAATCTTTCACCTTCAGACCTCCTTTTCTATTTTTCCATTTCATGCTCCACCATTTCATGATTTTCTGCATTATTGTTATTGTCTTCAACATTGTCAATTTCCTCATCATTGCATGCATCTTTAAGATTTGTTTCCAAGCTTTGTGCATTCTTATCCACCTTGTCATTACATTTGTATTGCAGGGCTCTACTATTTTTTACTTAATCTCCACTTTGCTTATAGACCTTGGCATGTATAATTCTTCTTCTACAAAAGTCACATCTCTGCTCACTATGATGTTTCTTCTTTCTGGATTGTACATTCTGTAACCTTTCGAATGATCATCATATCCTACCAAATAGGTTATGATGCATTTGTCACTAATTTTAATCTATTTTCCTTGGGAACATGAGTATATCCAGGCAGCCATATGCTTTATAATTTTCAAAGTTAGGCATACTTCCTTTCCATAAGAATTCTGGGCACATACCTTCCAGACTTTTGGTTGGCAAAGCATTTTGCACTAGCACAACAGTCTTTAATGCTTCTTCCCAAAGGAAGTTTGGCAAACCTGCATGCTTTGCTTTTTTGTGTTCAGATTGGCTTCTGAAGAAAGAAGATGCTAACTTTGCAAGGAAAATGCAGAATCTATATGAGAGCTTGCCTTCATCAAAACAGGGACCTTTGGAGTTTGATCCCAGTTTAGCGCTTCCTTCCATTAGCATATTAGAGTATGTATAACAATTAGAGTATTTACCATAACCCATTTAGACACCAGCCGAACCCCATCTGCCTGCCACAGAGAAATTGTGGCATTCAAAAGCGTTTGACGCTTGAATCCGGTAAGCCAACTCTTATTTTGTGTCAGGTCAACTTTGTTCTATTTGAGGCCCGTTGAAGAAATCAATCAGGCCTCTGTTTTGGCGGATGTTGTGTTTGCGTTATGCCTGCTTTCTGTTACTGTATGTACATGCTCCTGTGTTGTACACTTGATGAAGCCATGGTGTTGTGGCAGGGGCGTTCCTATTTAATGGGGTCAATTTGACCCCATGCTGACTCAATACCGGTGCTTCGAATCTTGCCAGCCAACATATTCTACAGAAGGTGCCCCCATCTGACGGCCAATAAAGGACAATACTAGCTAGGGATGGAAATTAATTCCCCCCCTCCCTCCCGAAACTAAATCAAGCTTAATTCAATAATACATCATTAGACAGATCGAGGAGCTTTGTGAAACATCAAATTTCATCTAAAATATACTATTCAATCAAATGTTATAACTAAAATTGTAATAGCGCCTAGAAAAGCACCATCTGACGATTAGTCTGATGCAATATCTGACGAATAGTCTGACGCAAAATCTGATGATATATCTGACGTTATATCTGACGCATTTTCTGACGATTATTCTGACGCAAATTCTGACGCTTTTTCTGACGCAAATTCTGACGCTTAACCTGATGAAGGCTTCTGACGATTTATGTGACGATATGTCTGACGTAGTATCGTCAGGAAAAGCATCAAAATAGTAATCGTCAGTACGTTCGTCAGCCTGTATGTCAGGCAAAAATCTCTCTAGACAGTCTGACGATTTTTCTGACAAAAAATGCTCATTCTCTTGTAGTGGTTGGATCTAACCATTGAAGTTATTTTTCACGAATGTAAAACAATACAATACATTCCCAAAGTTGAGCAACAAACAATATTCCAGGTGGTGGTGCTTTGCTTAAGAAATAGCCTAAAAAAAACCATACTTCCTTAAGAAATAGCTGCGTAAAAACTACGCCACTTCAGAAAACCACACTTCTGTAAAAAAACAGCCACTTAAAAACTACACCTACTTAAAAACCACACCTCAAAAAACCATACTTACTTTAAAAAATAGCTACGTAAAAACTATACCTAGTTATATAAACCACACCAAAAAAAATCATATTTCCTTAAAAATAGCTTCTTAAACACTACATCTAGTTATAAACTACACCACTTCAGAAAACCATACTTCATTAAAAACGACCACTTAAAAACTATGACCGCTTATAAACCACACTTCA
Organism: Isoetes taiwanensis; assembly: GCA_021234155.1. Classification (NCBI taxonomy): domain Eukaryota; kingdom Viridiplantae; phylum Streptophyta; class Lycopodiopsida; order Isoetales; family Isoetaceae; genus Isoetes; species Isoetes taiwanensis. The sequence goes on along the minus strand of JAJEKV010000045.1, from coordinate 513,844 downwards.
AAAACCATACTTCTTTAAAAAACAGCTATTTAAAAACTACACCCACTTATAAAGCGACACCTCAAAAAAAATAACACCTCGATTAAAAAAAATCATACCACCCGGAAAACCATACTTCCTTAAAAACGACCACTTAAAAAACTACACCCAATTATAAACCACACTTCAAAAAACCATACTTCTTTAAAAAACAGCTATTTAAAAACTACACCCACTTATAAACGATACCTCAAAAAACAACACCTCGATTAAAAAAATCATACCACTTCAGAAAACTATACTTTCTTAAAAAACAACCACTTAAAAACTATACCTCCTTATAAACCACACTTCAAAAAACTATACTTCCATAAAAAACAACCACTTAAAAACTACACCTAGTTATAAACTACACCTCAAAAAACAACAGCTTCTTAAAAACAACACCCCCTCAAGAAAATAAGCAACACTTCTTTTAAAAAAACGACACCTCAAAAAAAAACCACACCTTCAAAAAAAAAAAAAACTATAGCTCCATAAAAAAAACTACACCGTCTCCTTAATAAACCACACCTCCACATAACCACATGTAGATTTTTTGGAACAACGACATGTGGTCTTTTTGTTACTGTTGTTTTTAGGTGTGGTCCCAGAATTGGGGTGGTAGTGTGCGCACTTGCCCTTGGCTGCCACTGTGCATGCTCGGACGCAGGCCCGTTGGAGGCGAGCTGATGTGCTCACCTTGGAGGATTGGTATTGGGGTGGTCAGCTAGCTTCGTGGGAGTTCTTTCGAGCTCGCCACCGAGGGCGTGGACCGGCTATCACGGGAACACGCATGGGGAGTATTCCGCTACACATACCTATAGTCCCTCATGATGATGTGGTGGTGCAGGTTTGGAAGGTTCATCCGGATGTTGTGTCTTCTTGCTTTGTGCGGTCTTCTTACCGGTGCCGGGCTATTCATGACAATAATCGCCCTTCGTGCAAGTGGTCTCGCAGCTTCGGGTTCTCGATGGCGCCGGTTTGACGCGGACATGGAGCTCACTTCCCCACCAAGGTTAGGGTGCTTCTCGTGGTAGGTGGTGCACCGTGATCAGGATGAATGCCCTTGTGAGTCGGTTTAGGCTGGGTATGAGCCCCCTCTGCCCTTGTTGTGGCCTTCATCGTGAGATTGTGGAGCATTGTCTAGTTTTATGCCCTCACTTGCAGGCTGCCTGGGATTGGGTTAGAGCTCTGTTTCAGGTGAGATTGACTAGCCATCAGTTGCTGCTTCATGTGTATCCTGGTGCTTGGCCGCTCTTGCGGCAAAGAAGCCTTGCATCTGCGTGGCTTGGTTGGTATGGCTGATTTGGAAGGCGGTGGTTGTGGATCTTTCGGGGATTCAAGCGACTGCGGCCTCTCGATTTCGACCCGTGTACAAGCTATTTCAAAGCTTTCTGGTGTTCCCGGGAGTAGTAGAGCGGAAGTTTGCCATTTGACGGAACTTCTTGGGTGTTGTAGATGGTGATGGTCGGTTTGTACAGCAGTAGAGTTGCAGTTTTTCTGTGAGTTTGTTGTGGAGTGTCGAGGTATCACTGTCTCTTTGGGGCAGTTCTCCTTCCTCCTCACTTGCTTTGTAACATTACCATTCTTTTAATATATTGATGACACAGTTCTTCAAAAAAAAAAAACTAAGGATGAGTATTTCCACATTTTCAAGATGTTTGTGGCTTATATAGAAAATCAAATGGGCACAAAAATCAAGCGATTACGAATTGACGATGGCACTAAGTATGTCAATGGGGAGTTTGATCAATTCTGCAAACATCATGGGATACATAGAGAGTTGACTCATATGCTCAAGTACAGAATGGTGTGGCTGCACGCATGCACAGATCTTTGCAGAACCTTATGAGGTCCATGCTAGTCTACAAATATTTTAATCTCAAATTTTGGAGAGAAGCATTATAAACGACAGTTTACATGGCCAATAGAGCTCCTATAGTAGCACTCAATTACATGACTCCCTATCAAGCCTTTTTTGGCACTAATCCAAGAGTTGACAATTTCAAAGTTTTTGATTGTTTAGCATATGCTGCCTTTCCTATGGAAAAATTGAAGAAAGCAGGCAAATTATCTAATAGGGCACTCAAGTGTATGTTCATTCGATATCCTATGAACAACAAAGGTTGGTGATTATATGATCCAATTTTCAAACAAATGTTTGTCTCTCGTGGTGTGCAATTTGTGGAAGATTCAGAATATTTAATGACCGATCAGTCTGATTCATATGATTTTTTAGAAAAATTATTTCAGCAATTGTTTCAACATATATATGTTCCTACTATTCAGCCAACTCCAGTTCCATCTTTGGTGAAATTATCTTCTTTTACAATTTCAGAGGGGCATCTCCTACAATTTCAGAAGGAGTATCTTCAAGTCTTCTTCTGCTGTTAGAAGATGATCATATGGAAGTACCTCTTGTGGGTCAAGATGATGACTCGCTCTCCAGTTTCCCTGACAATTCTATTTTAGATAAAGAAGAGACCTTGCTAGATGGGGCCTACCACTGACCACCAGTTGTATCAGAGACTGCTCCTGCTAAAATACCTCATACTCTTCGAAGATCTCAACGGTTGGCTGATATTCCTCCTGTTGATTATACTTCCTTCTCTTGCAATTATGCCTTGGTGGCTGTTTTTCAAGAAAATCATGATTCCCAGCATTTTAAACAAGCTATTAAGCATAAGCATTGGCAGCAAGCTATGCAAGATGAGTATTCTATGCTTAGGCCCGTCAACCACAATATAATAGGCAACAAACGGGTCTACATGACCAAATTCAAATCTGATGGATGTTTACCAAAGCATAAAGCACGTCTTGTAGCTAAGGGGTATAACCAGAAATATGAGTATGAGGTCTTTGCTCCAGTTGCACGGATGGACATAGTTAGGACTGTTATAGCACTGGCAATAGCTAAAAGTTGGCCAGTCTATCAATTAGACTTTAAAAGTGCATTCCTTAATGGAGATCTAAAAGAGACAATTTATATGGACAAACCTCTTGGTTTTGTTAAAGCAGGAGAAGATCACCTTGTTTGTAAGCTTCAACGAAGTTTCTATGGCTTAAGGCAAGCTCCAAGATATTGGCATGAGAAAATAAATAACTATCTTTTACAATAGAGATTTATTAGGTCAAGGGCAGATCCCAATTTGTATTATAAAATGGCAGCAACATCAATTTGCATTCTTGTTATTTATGTGGATGATACTATTATCAGAGGAGATGCTCATGATATTATCGCTACTATCAAAGACAGGTTAAGTCAAAGCTTTGAGATCACTGATTTAGAGCTGCTGTATTTCTGTTTGGGTGTTGAAGTCTGGCAACATCCTATCTACATACATCTTATTCAAACAAAGTATGTGAAAGACATGTTACAAAACTTTTGCATGGAGGATTGTAAACTAGCTCCTAATTCATATGAACAAGGTAATAAACTTACCTCTGACACTGCTAGAAAAACATGTGATTCTAGTTCGTATCATCAGCTTGTTGGGTCTCTGATTTACCTAATAATAACAAGACCATATATTGTTTTCTCAGTGGGGCAAGTTAGTAGATTCATGAAGGAACCTAGGCATTCTCATTCGCTTGCTGCCAAACAAATTTTAGCATATCTGAAGGGCACAATGCTTGAGGGCATTGTTTATCATAAACAAGCACTTCCAAAACTGGTTTTCTATACTGATGCAGATCATGCAGATACAGATTTTGATATGAGAAGATCTACAACTAGCTTTGTTTCCATGTTTGGCTCCAATGTTGTTACCTAGACATCAAGAAAACAGAAAACAATAAGTTTAAGTGCTTACTGAAGCTGAATTAAAAGCTCTGTCTGCTGGGACACAGGAAATGATGCGGCTTCTTCACTTATTTCAAGATCTTCAGCGTCCTATTACCTCAGTTAAAGTTCAGGTTGGCAATTTAGGTGCTATTGATCTTGTAAAAGATTATAAATATCATCCTTCAACTAAGCATTTTGATCTCCAACTATGCTTTGTGAGGGAACTGTTGCAGAATAAGGTTTTACATCTGGAATATTGCAACACTCTCAAGCAATTAGCTGATAGTTTTACAAAGCCACTTGCAAGCTCACCATTCAAGAAGATGAAGCAACTTTTGGGAGTGAAGCCTCTGCAGCAACAACAGAGAACACTACCCTGAATATTGTGTTGTTTCAAATTTTCAATCTATTTTTTCTTTCAGTTGAGTTAGAGTCACATTTCAGAAGGGATGTTAGAGATTGAAATATAACTCTAACTCACTATTCATTATTGATGATGTGGCATGCCACATCACCACATGTGACTATATAGTTGTCACCTCCTTTTATAGTCACCATTGCCTTTTTCCAATAATAGATGACCTATTGTGGCGCCTTGCATCTGATGCATATGAGCCCAATTCTTATTAAAAATCCTCTTCTACATAACCATTCTTGCACCATTCTTGGTCCGTCCGTCCGTTCGTCCGTCCGTCTGTCTGTCTGTCTGTCTTTTTTGAAATTCTATCTTATATACACTTTAAACTCTTAGTCTTGAATGTGAGCTTTGGTTGAGAATTTGGATTTTAATTCCTCATTCTTCAATGTAAATGTAGAAATTATTGCAAAGAGTTTTGGGAGCCACACATGCTAAATCTTCTCTACTGATGCTTTTATACTTTTATTTATGCAGGACGACTTGCTTTTCTAAGGAGTTTCTTACATAACTTTTCTAGCATCGCACAACCTGTCATGTATTTTGTTCCCTTACATGACAACTTCCATCTGTCTAATATTTGATAGCTTATTACATAACTGAATCTTTTTACGAAAATGGTAAAGAGAGCCTTACAATGTTTCAAAAATAGTAGTGATAGATTAGATTATTATTCATTTGGACATGTTTAAGCTTTTAAAATGTTTGTATAGGTGAAACAAAGTGTGAAGACACTACGGGTTGTCCTAATGCTACATTTAATTATTTTGTGTATTTGGGATTCTCGCTCTATTCTCTCTCTTTAGATTCTCTCTCTTCTTTCTCTATTCTCGATATTTTTCCTTTCTCTACTTTGGTCTCCATGGGCAATAAAAGCCAATTCAATTCTCTTTCTATCTTCTTTATCTTTAATCTGTCTTTCATGCTCTCTATCTACATTCCCTTCTCTCTCTGTTACTAGGAGCCTGAACTTGCGTATTATAGGGGTTGCAGAGGCAGAAAATGATGCCCTTTCTGATATGGATGCTTCTTGGCATTTTTTCACTGATGTCATGCATGTGAATGCTGGTGGAGTTGTCTCCGCTACTAGGGTGGGAGCGGCAAGACCTGATCGTCCTCGCCATCTTTTGGTTCGGTTTCAAGACACTCTTAGCCGCTTACATGTTCTTCAGCATGGAAACCATCTTAGAGGGACTAGTTTCTCAGTACAGGAGGACCTCTCCCCTCTTCAATTGTGTAACCGTAAGGAGGAGCTCTGCAAGGTGAGGGCAGCCCGCCTGCAAAAGAAATGGGCAGTGTACAGGGGAGGCGCAGCAATTATTCTAGATCAATGGCCTTCCAATCCTTGGACTGGCTATGTCTAGATAATTTTAGAATCATAAATTTACCACTAGCATTAGCATTATCTCATCTTATTCTTGGTAGCCTTTTAATATTTGGTTATTGTGTTTGGTGATGGGGCCTAGTCCCCAGGTTCTAGATGGGCTATTGCCCTTGCATGTGCCATCCCATAACCCGTTGGGTTCCTGTGGACGTAAAAATTCATCTTATCTTATCTTATCTAATCTCTTTTCCTTTAGAAAAAGGAAGACTAAGAAAAAAACGTTTTGCAATCATTGATCTGAAATATCTTTTGTCCTAATGTGCGAAATTGAAAATGCAATTGATACCTCCCTTATACCTTGAATGACCTCATACAAGGTGCTAAAGAATAATCAAAAGAAGAAACATAAAATGGCAGCAAAGGCTAGGGCAAGAGTACATTTTCATCATGTTATAATGTTGCAAAATTTGGGCAAAGGTTCGTGGGATTATTGATCCCAATGAAAAGAATGTCAACTTATCCTACACATGCACAAAGCATATTCCAGTTCTAAGCTATTCGTGTTAGTGGTTGCTTGCTAATCTTAGCTATTGCTCACAAAGTAGCTCCTTTCGAGGAATATCTATCTATCCATCCATCCATCCATCCATCCATCCATCCATCCATCCATCCATCTATGTTTCTTTCTTTTCGAAATTCTATTTTATATACACTTTAAAATCTTAATGTTGAATGTGAGCTTTGGTTGAAAATTTGGATTTTAATTCCTCATTCTTCAATGTAAATATAGAAATTATTGCAAAGAGTTTGGGAGCCACACATGTTAAATCTTCTCTACTGATGTCATCGATTCGCGTAGCGAATCACCATTCTTGCACGAGACGAGCATGCATGCATTGCATGCGTCGCATGCATGCATTTCTAGGCCGTTCATCAGGTTGAGGGATCGCTACTTATTGCAGAGTTCTTCATCGACGTTTCATCGGCGCTTTCTCATCTCTCAGCAGTATCCATGGCTCCCACCCTTCCCCCCCTTAAAATTGTTATTTATATATTCATATTTGTTATAACTGTCGCGTGGCACGCGTGACCAGCCCCTCGCTTTTTCGAGGTGTAAATGTTGTTTTTTGTCGCGTGGCACGCGTGACCAGCCCCTCGCTTTTCAAGGTTTTTTCTCTATTTGTTTTTCTGTTGGTGATGTGCAGGTCCAGGGGTGATGCACGACTTCGGTATTCTCTGTGGAGCGTGGGTTTTTTTGTGGGAGCGTTTAGCAGCCCTGCGTTGTCCAAGCCCCTTGCCGAGATTTTATCGCTAGGGTTTTTCCTCGAAAACCCGAAAGGGCGGGGGTTTTTAATCCCGGCGATAAACTCTCGGCAGGTACACTAGCCAACATCTATAGCACACAATTTTATTTGGGGTCCAGGTGTTATAACTGGATATTCCCTATGTTTTTCATTTTTTGGGTAGCCTGCGATGTACAGCTACCCACCCTATACCATTGTAGAAAAAGCTGCTGAGATGAATGAAAAGCCTATCTATCGCTTTCTCATCTCTCAGCAATATCCATGGCTTCTATTCTTTGATCTCATGCGGAGGAGGAGCTTCTTCTTGCATGAGCTACGCTTTCTTGGCCATTCCTATCCTTTCTAACCTCTTCTATCTTTGCCCTTTTGTCCAGCCTAGGACAATCTTCAACTTTTTCTCCTCGGATCTAGTATTTGAAGTTCTCTGGCATCGGGATGTTGTTGTTCATGCGAGTCGCAGTGCAAGAATGGTTTTATACTTTTATTTATGCAGGACGACTTGCTTTTCTAAGGAGTTCCTTAGATAACTTTTCTAGCATCGCACAACCTATCATGTATTTTGTTCCCTTACATGACAACTTCCATCTGTCTATTATTTGATAGCTTATTAGATAGTTGAACCTTTTTACGAAAATGGTAAAGAGAGAAAGAAAGAATGCTTTTTATCATCCACTAAGACCAATCGGCCTATGGGACCCAGAAGGAGCGCATCAAATTTATTACTGTCCGGGTTAAAAATCCCCCACCCCGAAGGGTTTTCAAGGGAAAAACCGTGGCAGTAATAAGAATGCTGTCAAATTGTACAAGTATACATCATCATGAAATATATGTATATATACATGTCAAATGTGTGCCCAAGGACATAGCTGATCTTGCATGTCCATGACCTCCTGAAGGTATGATCCCAGCATCCGTACGCAAGCCATGCTCAATGTCACATGTAGCGGCTGGCCAGGCCTGACCAGCTCAGCATAGCGCGCCCAAATTTGGTCATATGCTGGGCAGCTTTGAAGGGTATGAGATTCATCCTCAATGACTCCCATTTGGCAGCATTGATAAAGCATGTCCTGACATGGCTCACCAATCTACCTGCCATCTCAATTCGAAGATGGTGTGCCCCTGTGCGAATGGAGGCAATGAGTCTGCGTCTTTTCATAGGCAAGTGGGTACGCAGGTAGCATTGCGGGCCTCGTTCCAATGTGGGATTTATGTGGCGCGGGTAGTGTGCTGTCTTAACCTGTTTAAGGGCGCTGGCATCCCAGCGCTTGCTGAGGAAGCAAGCGTCAAGATATTGCCCCAAGCTATGGCGATCTGCCTCTGTTTGCATATGTATGCACCTGTGCTCCTCCACATTCCATCTAGCAAATCTTTGAGCTCTCTTTTTCCTCCAGCAGGTCTTGAGGCACTTCGGCCCTATTGCCATGATATAAGCTAGGTTAGGGAGACGAGCATTGTCCATATTGACCACCTTTTAAAAATAGACAATGTGGCGATCCAGGGTCGCCCTCTGAAGAGGCAAGAAACCCATCTTTTGCAACAGAATTCAATATGGGACTGTGGACTTCACCCCTAGTGCTCGTACCAAGAAGGCTTTCTGCATCTGGTGCAAGTCATTCTAGGTACCGAGGGACACTACTGGGCCCCATACTTCAACCCCGTATAAAAGGACAGACTCCACTAAGACCTTGAACAGGTACGATTGGTAGGCCCAATCATACAACTCCGCTCTATGACTATTGTTTTGCATTGCATATAGTGCCTTCCAGCTCGCCGTCCCTCGTAGCCATATGGATATGTCCCAGTGCATAGTAGAAGGGAACTCCACTACAATGTTTCAAAAACAGTAATGATAGATTAGATTATTATTCATTTGGACATGTTTAAGCTTTTAATTTTAAAATGTTTGTATAGGTGAAACAAAGTGTGAAGACACTACGGATTGTCCTAATGCTACACTTAATTATTTTGCGTATTTGGGATTCTCTCTCTATTCTCTTTCCATTATTCTTTCTCTTTATATTCTCTCTCTTCTTTTTCTATTCCCTATATTTTTCCTTTCTCTACCTTGGTCTCCATGGGCGATAAAAGCCAATTCAATTCTCTTTCTATCTTCTTTATCTTTAGCCTGCCTTCTATCCACACATTCCCTTCTCTCTCTAATCTCTTTTCCTTTAGAAAAGGAAGACTAAGAAAAAAACGTTTTGCAATCATTGTTCTGAAATGTCTTTTGTCTTAATGTGCGAAATTGAAAATGCAACTGATACCTCACTTATACCTTGAATGACCTCATACAAGGTGCTAGAGAATAAATATCAAAAGGAGAAACATAAAAAGGCAGCAAAGGCCATGGCTAGAGTACATTTTCATCATGTTATAGTCACTACTAGAGAACGGGCTATTAGCGACGTCGGTTTGCGAGGTATGGCAAACGTCGCCGTCGCAAAATAATCGCGCGTTCTTAAAAGGTCGCTAAGATTTTTTCACGACGTCGCATGTGCGACGTGCCACGTCGCATTACAAACGTTCAAGCAGACGTCGCAATGGCCTATGTTGCAACAGCAACGCATCACGTCGGAACTGCAACGCGCCACGTCGTATGGGAAACGTGTAACGTCGTTTATACAACGCTACGTCGCATATGAAACGTCCGACATAGTGCATGCGACGCCACGTTGCATGTGCGACGTGACACGTTGTATGGTCAACGTCTAATGTAACACATGCGACGTCACGTCGAAGGTGCGACGTCGTGTACGTTTTATGTGCGATGTCATGTCTGATACGTTATTTTTAGTAAAACCCTAATAAAAACCCGAGACCTATTTTCTTTTGTATGCTTGGCTTGCGCCTAGAAGAGCCTTCTATTAATGGATGATAGCGTTGCTCCGATTCGTGCTGATCGTCGTGTACAACGTACTTTGAGGATTATAGAGGATGTTAGCAGAAGAGAGCCATAAGATGAGATTTCCCTTTTACCGGTAAGAATTCATTGCTTTTAGTTAGTACATTCATGCCAAAGTAACTATCACTTTTTCTATGAATATTAGACCGATAAGATCATGTGTGATTGCAAACGATGTGTGGGTCAAAAGAGGTGCTTCAGATCAATCGTCACGGATCATCTCATTAAATGGGGAAGACATGAAGCTCCAACTACATCGGATGCTCGTGCTGGACATGAGGTGCTTATCCAAACTCTAGTTATGTATGACTTTAGTTACAGCGTAGAATTTATGTTACCTTCTCTTGTAGGTCATTCAACCTGACCCACGGGTTCTCAACCCCAAGCACAAGAAAGCTTTAGAAAGTGCAATGAGAGAAGAACAAGAAACACTAGAGGGTGCTCCCTCTTCTTCAGAGTTTCGTGGCGAGGACCCAATGATGGATATGTTAGAAGCGCTTAATCCCGATGTTGATTTGGATGATTTAGAATACGAGGAAGATGTTGGTGATGGAGGACAGACACATGACTATTATGGTAATGATCCCATGATGGTGGAGGCAGAGACAAATCTATTTCCAGGCTCTCAAACGTCAAGATTGTCTGCTTGTTTGTTAATTCTCAATTTACAAATGAAGTATGGATGGAGCAACACAAGTGTGTCTGACCTTTTAAGGTATGCAACTTAACTAATTTGTTTGTTGATTAGTATGGGCTTTTCTTTACTATCTTATCAATAATCGTTATATGTTGGACTCGTCTTCATGGTATTAGCAACAATTATTAATTGGTCATTTATCATATTGGTTATGTAGGTTATTGCACGAGAAGATCTTTCCAGAAGGGAATAGTTTACCCAGTCATCGAGATGATGTGAAGAAGATTATTCATGCAACTGGTCTTGGTTACAAGAGCATTCATGCATGTTCAAATGATTGCATGATCTTCTATCCTCCTGAAACATTTAGCAAAACTACGCATTGTATGGTGTGCAATGCCTCTAGGTACAAAAATGATATGCAAGGTAAGAACGTACTTGAGAAGATGGTTCGCCATTTCCCATTGCTTCCAAGGCTGAAGATGATGCTTCGGTGCAAATCATTAGCTAGCCTCATGGACTTCACAACGACAAATGCATCTACTGATGACGTGTACTGCATTTATACAAGTACTGTATACAAAGATCAGTGTTTACGTTGGGCTAAAATTGGTTGATCACCGATACACCCACACATTTACCCCTGAGTACACTTTTTTAGATACCGATAACTCCACTTTGGTTGCCTTGACCGGCAGTAGGATATTTCTAGCTAGTCTGTACAAGATGATATTCTAGTGACAAGACTAGTCTAGCTGGACCAAAAATAAAAAATACAAAAATTTCCGTGACTTCCTAAGGCGGGAGATATCCTGCCTACAAAGTATACATGTATGGCTAAAGTTTTGCCCAACGGATGTGTGGTGAGTTGGTATAGGCCTAGTAATGTCAAAATGAATGTGCACTTGGTCAGGGGTTCAACCTTGGCCAGTGTATGTTTAGCTTTGGGAGTTGGTTACTGGGGTTATACGATGATGATCCTCGACGTGGTAGAACTTGTGCCTATACATGTCCTCCACTTTGGTTGCCTTGACCGGTAGTAGGATATTTCTAGCTAGTCTGTACAAGATGATATTCTAGTGACTCCACTTTGGTTGCCTTGACCGGTAGTAGGATATTTCTAGCTAGTCTGTACAAGATGATATTCTAGTGACAAGACTAGTCTAGCTGGACCAAAAATAAAAAATACAAAAATTTATGTGACTTCCTAAGGCGGGAGATATCCTGCCTACAAAGTGTGCATGTATGGCTAAAGTTTCCCAACGGATGTGTGGTGAGTTGGTATAGGCCTAGTAATGCCAAAATGAATGTGCACTTGGTCAGGGGTTCAACCCTGGCCAGTGTATGTTTAACTTTGGGAGTTGGTTACTGGGGTTATACGATGATGATCCCCGACGTGGTAGAACTTGTGCCTATACGTGTCCTCCACTTTGGTTGCCTTGACCGGCAGTAGGATATTTCTAGCTAGTCTGTACAAGATGATATTCTAGTGACAAGACTAGTCTAGCTGGACCAAAAATACAAAAATACAAAAATTTCCGTGACTTTCTAAAACAACCAGCTAACCAGCCCCGTGTACATGGAAGCCAATTTTTACTGGTGCATACTCACACAATTATTGTAGAGCTTATCCTGCTGCCTTATGGCAGACAAAGTGGAGGACACGCATAGGCACAAGTTCTACCACGTCAGGGATCATCATCGTATAACCCCAGTAACCAACTCCCAAAGCTAAACATACACTGACCAGGGTTGAACCCCTGACCAAGTGCACATTTATTTTGGCATTACTAGGCCTATACCAACTCACCACACATCCGTTGGGCAAAACTTTAGCCATACATGCACACTTTGTAGGCAGGATAGAATCTCGCCGGGAAGTCTGGGAAATTTTAGGCAACAACCCGACTAACCAGCCCCATGTACATGGAAGCCAATTTTTCTTTGGTGCATACTCACACAATTATTGTGGGCTTATCCCCTTTGGTGCATACTCACACAATTATTGTGGAGCTTATCCTTTTGCCTTATGGCCGGACAAAGTGGAGGACACGCATAGGCACAAGTTCTACCACGTCAGGGATCATCATCGTATAACCCCAGTAACCAACTCCCAAAGCTAAACATACACTGGCCAGGGTTGAACCCCTGACCAAGTGCATATTTATTTTGGCATTACTAGGCCTATACCAACTCACCACACATCCGTTGGGCAAAACTTTAGCCATACATGCACACTTTGTAGGCAGGATAGAATCCCGCCTCAGGAAGTCGGGGAAATTTTAGGCAACAACCAGCTAACCAGCCCCAGTGTACATGGAAGCCAATTTTTACTGGTGCATACTCACACAATTATTGTGGAGCTTATCCTGCTGCCTTATGGCAGACAAAGTGGAGGACACGCATAGGCACAAGTTCTACCACGTCGGGGATCATCATTGTATAACCACGTGGTAGAACTTGTGCCTATACGTGTCCTCCACTTTGGTTGCCTTGACCGGCAGTAGGATATTTCTAGCTAGTCTGTACAAGATGATATTCTAGTGACAAGACTAGTCTAGCTGGACCAAAAATAAAAAATACACGTCCTGCCTACACGTCTATAGATACAGTATGGCTTGGTTGCATCATTTTAACTACAGATAAAATCGGCCGGCAACATCTACTGCATCTACTGTATACAAGCGATGCTAGTATACATGAAAGAGGCAGTCGCAGGAGGGATAGCTCACACTTGCATGTCCCAAGGAATCTTGAAAAAGACTTTAGGCAGTAAGAGTTTACTTAGCATTCATTTTATTTATGTTGTTTTTAATGCATGCAATTTGATGAAAGATTTTTTTTTGTTAGTCTTTTTCTCTTCATTCTTAAACATCTATGATGCATAGTGCATTATCGATTTAATTTTTTTTGAATTTGAATAGCAGTTTCTTTACCACTAATATTTTCTAAGGATGTTTTGTGTCTCTTTTATTAGGAGTAAATAAAAAAGAGCACTACCAAGGAATGACAACCCACATCGTCAGAAGAGGCGGGAGGTTCGAGATAAGGAAGAGATGGTGGTTAAGACTGCACCAAACAAATTGAAGGATGGCCCTAAGTTTACTGAGTAAGTATAGAACTTAGTTAGAATCAAGTTGATGCACTTTTTCATATACTCTTTTTTTTTTTTATATAGTGAAAATATCCCTGACCACAATGAGTGGGGGAGGTTATGCTACAACCGGTTGTATGACTTGGTTGACGTAAAGATCTCAAACATTTTTTCCCTTGATGGAGAATGGCCTGGCGGTTACAACCCTCGAGAGATTGAAGATGTGTGTGAAACGCTACGCCAACAATACCCGGCTATAAGAAAATACAAACATTTTAATTGGAAAAAAATAACTTCCATGATGGGTGGTCACCTTAGGAGGAGGAGGTAACCAAATTTTATTCATTAGTTTCTTTTTTTGCTTATTTTAGTTTTTTTTTACTAATGGTTGATGTATATGAAGAGAGTATATTATTCGAAAGATAAAGAAAGACAAAAAGACTTTCCTTGACTGGTCAAAGATACCCGTACCTCAAAATATAAGCGCAAGCGACTTCAAGGTATAACTAGTAATTTTAATACACTTTTTGCTATATGCCAATAATCTAACTTCCTTCCATATAATGCTATAGATTGCATTGCAACGGGCCAAGGATCCAGATAGAAAACATTCAAGCCGAACGGAAAATGCAACTGGTAGTACTCGTCGTCCATCTCATTTGGGTTCTGGTGGTAGATCTTCATTTATCTTCAGATTTGTAAGTATTTATTTGCATTATATTTGTAGTTAAAATTGTCCTATTTATATATTGCCGTGATACTTGATATAGGAAACAATTTATGGTTTTAAACCCAACAATGAACACATCAACGTGGCAAGTGAGTTTGGAGCTACTGAGCTATTTCGAAGGCTAAGTGAAAATGGTGGTACTTTGCCAAGAGTGAATCCTAATGTAAGTAAATATTTTATTTATTTATTTGGTTTATTATTATATGTGTTATTTGCATATTTGTATCTTTCTAGATGAACTTTAATTTAATGATTATAAAAATTCTAGGAAGCCATTCGAGAACTAGATGGGGCCCTTGCTAATGATGTAATGCATCACCAAGGTCAATCACCTGCTGCTTTGCAAGATCAATTCCAGGATGAGGATGATGAGGATGATACTGATGAGGATAGGGATCATGATGATGATAACAATGACAATCGTACAGATGATGATGATGATGATGATGATGATGATGCATCAACAGAGAATGGTCGCTATGATAGTTCTGATGGTGAGTGTGATGTTCCAGATGATTAGATATAGGCATCACATAGTGACTTCTTTTTGACACGATTTTTTCTTACTCTTCTTGTTTCATGACACATAAATATATACTCTATTCTATTCTATTTTCGTTTCTTCTTATTCAATATTCTTTAGAAAATGACTTTCAAGCTTCTTACATTTTTTTTATTAAAATTGTTACACGTCGCAACAAAAACATGCTAAATACGATGTCACAATGAAAATGCCATTTGAAACGTCAAAACAACGTGTTTGTAACGTAAAGAACAACGTCTTAAAGACGTTATGACGACGTGTGAAGGACGTTCTGGACGTTGCAAATATGTTGCACACACATCGAAAACAACGTTTCATGGGTAACGTAAATAGAACGAGATTAGAACGTCCTAGCGACGTATTAACAACGTCACAGCGACGTCTCGCAAACATGACGTTTCACCTGCGACGTGATGTCGCCCTGCGACGAATCCTAGGCGACGTCATTTGCAACGTCCGTGCAACATTTGCAAGACGTCCTCATGCGATGTCTGGCGTCTCTAATACGTCAATGGGACGTCGCTAACGACGTCGCTAATAGCCCGTTCTGTAGTAGTGAGTGTTGCAAAATTTGGACCAAGGTTCGTGGGATTATTGATCCCAATGAAAAGAATGTCAACTTCTCCTACACATGCACAAAGCATATTCCAGCTCTAAGTTATTCGTGCTAGAGGTTGCTTGCTAATCTTATCTATTGCTCACAAAGTAGCTCCTTTCGAGGAATTTGCATTGTTAAAATGCACACTAGGGGAGGGTGCCCTTCTTTCACCCACTCCCCTTCAATGGCCCACTTTTTGCCCCTTAATAGCCCACTTTTTACCCTTTGATATCTCACTTTTGCTCTTTAATAGCCCACCTTGGCCCTTTAATAGCTCACCTTAAGCACTATTAAAAATTGAGTTAAATGCATGGTCTTTTGATGGGCACTTGTGATCCAATGAAGGTCAATTGCGAGGATTTAGTGGTCCATTGGAGGGCTTTTGGTGGTCCATTGAAGGGCATTTTGGGGTCTATTGGTGTCAAAATTACCATACAGCTTAAAATCTTTATAGCAACCTTCCAATTTGTCGAAACGACTCGTGCTTAGTATCAATTGAAAGCTAAACTTTGAAATTTCATAATGTTATTTCAAAATAGAGAGATTAAAAAAAAATTAAACCCATCGTAATAAATTTTTTTCGCTTAAGTGGGCGGTTTATGGGCACCTCCCCTATATGAATTACACAGTGGATCACTTAAGAATTGTAGACAAGAAAAAGTTAAAATTAAAATATTTTTGTCAATTAAATTGTATGTCTTAAAAGCTTTTGGTCTGATGTAAATATACTTGTTGGAAAAATTGGATACTAAAATCTCCCCACAAAATGCGTCTATCTTGAAATAGTAAGGATCATTCAAATATTTTATTGTGGATCAAGGTAAGATTGGACCACTTTTTTCACGCACCTAGTTCAATGGTCTAGATGGATTCATTTCTTGAGAAATTTGATGGTCCACGACGATTTGGTGTATGGGCAGTGGCACCCAAGAAAATATATATGTCTACAACAAAGTTAGCCCCCGAATAAAATTTCAAATTTCCAATTTGGCTGTCTAGGTTCCAAATTTCCCCACCTTTCCGGCTCAGATTAGCACTGCGAAAGGTCTGTCAATTAAACTTGTTTCGATGACGGACAGCGCAGGCTCTATGGCACCATGTGCAGTCCAAGACGTTGTCAGAATTCCTTACTATCAGCTTCAGGTACGCCATTGTTATCGTACACCAGAACAAAATCATAGCTTAAAAACATATATTTGGTTGTCTGCCATGCTTCTTACTTTCTAGTGTACTTAATTTGTAGGAACGGACCACAGATCTGTCTGAAGCATTAGAAGCTGGATTTGGACCTAACTCACTTGGCATTCTTGCAATTTCCGGCGTAAGTCTCTAAATGTTCTTTACAGTTTGATTTCTGATGTTTCATTTAGTAGTAATTACACGCCATACATGTGCTAGAACGACGCACCACGGATGGATTTATGAGTCAATTAGGAACTAACAGTGGTGGATACGTGGCCATCATTAGATTCATTAGAGGTGTTCTTCGGTTTGATGTTTGCAGGTTCCTCGTTTTCCTAACCTGCGAAAAAATCTGCTGATGTCTTCAAAAAGTAGGTTTTGTCTCTTTTCAGTTGAAGAATGCGAATCTTCTATTTTATGTGTGCAAATTGTTCGTTTAAACAGGCTTGCTTACTTGGCTGACGATGCAAAACAAGAGCTAGAAGATCCTTTAAGCAGGTCTGCTTGGTGTCCTGCTCTTCATAGGCAATTCCATTATTCCTAAAGTTTTTTACTGTCACGAGGGGGAAATTGAGGATAGAAATGTTATACAAGGGGACATTCATTCTCTTGCTTTTGTAAGAGGACAGTATAAGTACATGAATGCATTTCCTTTATTGGCAATCTTACCATTACGATGATGATGGCAATTTTATCTTCGTTTCAGTTCTTTGGAGTTTTTACTGTAGGGTCTATTGTTTCAAATTTGATTCCTTAGATGTCCTTTCTACAAGCTAATGTTAGCAAAGATGCTTGCTTCTACAGCAAAATTGAGCTTTCCCTTAGGTGGACTTAACTTCATATTTGAGAGGCCATATTACAGTACAGTGTGTTGCTAGGAGGCAATATGTGCTTTTTTGAATTATATGATTGTTTTTTTTCCCCTACTGTAGATACTCATTTGGGTGGAGCCATGGGAAAGAGATTCTAGAATCAGGCAAACCTGGTACGATTGACGTGCTTGTAGACCATAAACTCTCAATTCATCATGTTTGGTCTTATGTTCATATATGATTTTGGTTTCTCTGGGTGGGATAATAAATTGCAAAAGAATCAATAAAGACGTTCAAAGAATTCCCGAATCAAGCTGGGCTTTGAATTAATTTAACTGGGGGTGCATGTAGCTGGAAGATATCCCATCTTACTGCATGACTTTAGTCTAGAATCAAGTTTTATGAGCATTCCATAAATTGTCACGCGAGGTATTTTGCAAGAGGTGATTTATTTATACTGAATTGTAGAATACTCTAGTTTGCAAAAGAGAACAAAGAAATGTTTTGATATACTATTTTCCAAATGAATTGGATTTATATGCCAAAAATCTGTGGCATAACAAATTTTGTATCTTGAGAGTGTGAGTAAACACAGTGGATTAGACAGGAAACTACCTCGTATTTTCTAGTACCACTTTAATAAATTGTTTGGCAGGATATTGAAGTATTTTGTTTGAAAAAAACTTGCAGATCATTTGAAAGGTTCATTTTATGCAAATCCAGTCATGGATGTACCAACAAATGATCCAGAGCTTATGGAAAGGTTTTTTCCATTTGAAATCATTTTATGCAGACAATGCTCAAGTGTTGTATGTGTAGGCTTTACAATAACATATAAAATGATGACAAATGCCTTCCCTGTGCAAAGTTGTTGTCTCAATGGCATTTTCTTTTACAAGTATCGGTCTTCAAAGTTTCTTAATAAATTCTGTATTTTAAGTTATATTAGAGTTTTACGAGCAAATCTTCTACGATCTGTTTCAGGAATTATAAATGGTGTTTGATGGCGATGAAATGGCCAACTATGTCATTAACATCCCCCCATCCCCCAAAAACACCTCTCAATTATCACTATTATCATCTCCAATATCTCCATAGCCTTCTTCAGTAAAGTGGTAAAAGACATAAAGGAGGATAATACTTTTATTGGGAATTTTTTAAGGATTAGAAAGGAGGGATGCTTCTCCAAAGGTTTTTAGGAATTGATAAATGGTGATTACATTCAATTAAGGATGGTTTATATTTGAAGTTGGTTCAGCCACGTATAAAAATTTTCAATTAGCATTATTTAACTTATCCTTATTGCAGGTACCCATCATATTGTAGGCCGAATCTGTGGCCCAACAAGCATCTTCCAGAGCTTGAACAAAGTATATTACTTTTTCTATACCTTTCAGGCACATTTCAATTTGTTCTAGAAAGTATATATACAGGCCCAGTTTATGTGGATTTATTGCAGATTTTAAAGCGTTGGGACAGTTAATGATAGATATTGGGCTTCTACTAGCATCGCATTGTGATAAATATGGTAAGTAAATTAAACTTGTAATGTTAAGATTCGAGGATGAATATATATATTTTATAACTTATGGAATAGGTAGACCAACATAGACATTTAGTTTAACTTACCATTCTAACCCGCAGTCAATAAATAATTGCATCTACTCTGATTTCACTTCAATGGTTTTCTATTTAAATAACTGCTAAATAACATTCATTCAGTTAGTACGTTTTTACTGCTATTAGATTTACCGCGCAGATAGCTTAATTTGTCAATTATAGTTTTGACATCCTTAGTATTATTCGATCATTGCAATGCACTCAAGCAAACAAGTACTTATGTCCTCTGATGCCCAGTTCTCAAAACTAAGACCTGGAAAAATAACACCTCATGTCTATTATATCTCTTCTATTATGTCTGTTATATGCTTATCTGTGTACTCTTCAGGTCCTCATTTTACTCAAAACATAGATAATACCTTAAGTGTATGGCCTTTAATTGCATAATAGAAGACCCAATAAATGTCATACAGGTTTTATCATCCTCATGAGTTCTCTTCTGCTAAGTAAAAGTAATTTGGCCTATCTAATTGTATAAGCTTAAGACAATCCAAAGCACCTATCCCCGATGTCATTGATTGGATTTTTAGTGTCTAGAGATTTGATAGTATTTCTTTTGGTTGGTTAATGCCAGTTCTTTGTAAGGTCAATCCAGTTAAGTCTATCTTGGCATTGGTCTTTCAGTTACTCATCTTTTTTGCTTAATTGCATGCATTAGTTTTGGGTAAAGGTGTGCTCAAGAATATACCAAGCTTGACAGACATGTTAAAAAAATCCAAATGTCACAAGGGCCGTCTTCTACATTATTTTCAAGCACTATCAGGTATTTACTTTTTCTCATATTAGTTATTTCTCGTAGTAATTGTCCCATGGTTCTGTTGAAAGTTCTTTATAGCACTGCAAAGGTATCATTGTACTATCTTCAGCCTTATCATTTGAAATATAAGAACATCCTCGGACGTGCTGGATCACGTGGATTCACTACCCCTTGTTCACACCAACAACCATAAACACCTTTAAAAGGCAAAGGTTACAACATACATTTTGTCATAATCCAAATTGCCAATATCTGGGAAGTCAAACCACTTTTATGGATTTTCTAGTCTGTCCATTATTTTTCCCATGATATTCGTTTTAGCATACCTTAATTTCTCATCAGGATGTTCAATAAGTCTCTTTTGTTTTTTTTTTCTTGTTGGTTCGGATCTATTCGTCTTATGAATCTATGACTATTTTTGTCATCATTTGTGCAGTGTAGACCTAGAAAGTCAAGCTGTTACTTCTTGGTGTGGATGGCATGTGGATCATAGCTGTCTCACGGGTGATTTTTACATTGTGCTTTTTAGTTTCAGTAGCTCCATGTAGTTTTGCAATGCGCATTCTTAAGATGACAATTTGCAGGTCTTACAAGTGCAATGTATACAAAACAAGGGAAGGAGATTCCTTGTCCTGATCCTGAAGCTGGGCTATATATCAAAACTCGGTCAGGAGTGGTTGTGAAGGTGATATATCTTGATTGTCAACAGTGGTGACGCACGATTTTGTTTGCTAGAAAGAAACATGTATTAATATGTTTTGAAGGTCCAAAGATTCTGCATGGAAATTCCAAGACAAATAAATAGAAATACACCTGTAAAGTTTGGAGGCTAACCCTGGTGAATCATGCGGTTTCGATGTCCTCTTTCAAAGATAAAGGCCTTCATTAATTTTGTGGAAAATTAGAGTAGAGTATTCACTTTGTTATAATTGCATATCCTTGGAAAGGCCTGAATTATTGAAGAGATGGATATCCAAGTAGGAAGTGCCAAGTGGAAGTATTTGATCTTGATTATTTTAGATGTTTCACCACAAGCATGGATGGTGAAGGATTTATTGTTTATTTTTTCTTTCTGCACGTTCTGTTGACCGTTTTCTCAGTATCAACTTTGCTGAAAATCTTGTGACTTAATGCTTTTTTATTTACAGGCTAATTTTCAGGAAGATGAAATTGCATATCAAATGGGACAAGCCACGGAAATAATGTCAGGAGGACTTCTTCATGCAACTCCGCATTGTGTTAGGGTATGAAGGTGTCTTAACAATTTGCAAAGTGATATTAGGGCTTATTATGAAGGAGGTGGATATCAGAAGGTTAGGGATATACTACCTTATTGTGAAGAAGTGGATTGTAAGGCACAGTGCAGCGAATCGACTTTGGGGTGGAATGCTGAACATTTTTTAAATGTTTAGAGTAAAGACATGGAAAGCCAAAACAATGATTTGTGATTTCTGAAAGGGCACTGAGAGGCCCAAGGTCTTTTTTCCCATCCATAACTGCCTTGGCCTCTAATCCTCTGTTATAGTTGGGAATTATTTTTGAAAAGCAGATGCTTGTGACTTTATGACGCGCAGGCCATGTAATAGCTACTGGTTCAAATCAACCTTTTAACATATGCAGTAGATTTTAATTAGAAAAAATGAATCTTGATTTATATTAAGTTTGGGATAACATCTTGTTCTACAGGCAGCAAGAGGTCTAAGCATAGAGAGGAACACATTTGCATTATTCATGCAACCACATTGGTAAGCACATCTGATCCACCATAATCCACTCAGTCCAATGCTAGATATGGGAAACCATTAGAAAGTGCAGGGTTGTAGCTTTTAATATAGAAGCCACCTAATCCTTATGGTAATTCGTTAGTACAAAAAATCAGCTTCTGAAAATCTACTGTGATTAAATACTGATAGTTTGTTTTGGCTATGGCAGGGACGAACCTCTTCATGAGAAAGATATTTTGAACAATATGGTGACGAGATATTCTACTTTTACTTTTCTTTTTTGTGTTTAGGCTGAACACCTGTAACTTCTCTTTCAGATGCCTGTTGTAACTTTTGGAACTTTACCGAGGAGACATTGTCAAAGCACTATAAACAGTATGCCTCCTTTTCTCAGATTGTCTGAATATAATATAGAGAATCATTGATCTGGGAGGAATCTTGCAGCTGGATATGAGCTGGTCTAGAAGATGATTTTTGCAGGATCTAGTTTCTGTCATATTCAGATGAAAAAATTCTAGGTGGTCATACAATTTTTTCCCACGTGAATATTCTACACGGCCACGTGGAAGACATGGACACCTGAAGAACCTATAGTTTTGCAAGGGGCCCATGGATGAGAGAAAAAGTTGTCCTGCCACATGATAAAATGCCAAAGTGCCATGATGAATTGTTAAAGATGCTAGAAGTCCTTTTTTGTATTTGACTTGGATGTTTTCCATTCTTGAAAAGTAGTTGTCTTGATACCTTTCGAGTTTGAACCGAGAGGTGAAACCCTGAGAATGGGACATTATGTTCTACACAAATATTTATGACCAGAACTTGTAAGAAGAAGAAGCCGAAAAAGTACTATCGACGCTTTTTACTGAGAACATCGTAAGTAAACAAGTATTATTCCTTCGCTCGAAATATCTTTGCCAATTTGTTGATGCTCAGCCCTGGCTTCTAATCGCGCCGAGCCATGTGTGGCGAGTAGCATGTGCGACAAACTTTGTGGTATGGTATTCCGGAAATTTACCAGCGATTTCCAATCTGTTTTATTGCACCCAGTATTCTACCTCTTTTATCTGCTTCCAAGGAACAATATGGTACTTGGGTCGCCAAATTGGTGGTTGGGTGATTCTGGTGATGCCATGTGGCATACCATTTGCATTACAGAATGGTATCTTGGGTCGATCATTCGATGTCGGTTAAAGCCATAGCTTGAACGGCCGTAATTTCGACGCCCCTGTGGCCAAAACGGTAACCTTAGCTTGGACATATCTATAGCTCTCAATGCGTAAAAAAAAGAAGAAAGGACCGAGAAAGGGAAGGTAGTGTGAAGGGAAGAAAGGATTTAGAACCGTTTAAACCTATCCTGGAAAAAAGCCCCGGATGCCGCGAAAACCCTTTTCAAGCCCATTCAGCGGATGCAACCCGGAGCCTCAAACCCCTTTTAGGCCTATTATTGTTGAGACTTCTGTCTTTCACTAGAAGAAAGGAAATGGGGCTTACATCTGGCTAAGGAATGGAGCCAAAACGCAAGAAAAGTCAATAGTCAATAGCGAAGAAAGAAGAAAGTCGATAGCTTTGCTCAGGGGGCGCCATCATTTGAAGGAAGAAGGGGGAATTTTTCCCCCGTACCATATTCCGATTCGCAGCATATGGTCTACGCCATTCGGCATCATTGAGTGACACCCGCCTACATTGCCTGCGGCCATGTTTTACTTCCTTGCGGTTCTTCCGGAATATTTGTAGCTTTTTCAACCGAGCACTCCTTTGAGTAGGCACTTTTATTCTTGCACAAGATCTTGGTATTCTTGGTTCTCGACCTTTTAGACACCCGGAAGGTCGCGAGAAAGAGAAAGGCGTAATATGAACCACTACAAAATGTGGGACATTAAAGCCGCCTAATACACTTTCGACTAAAGTTGATGATAGCGAGCACTTCGATGGTCAAGATGCCAAGCATAGTGGTGCCGGTAGCAATATAAAACAAGATAAACCTCAAAAAGGTTACAACTAATCAACATGACGCTAAAGACCCTCTGGGATAGCTTCGCCCATGATGCTTCAGCACCCCCTTTCCGATAAGCTGCGCCCTATGCTGCCATCGCCCGGTGGCCTCATGGCACTGAACACTATCATGGCTTGACTCGTTGTTGGTAAAACCGGCCAAAATTATTTGGCCCGATGAAGTGATAACATGGGCGAGGCGACAAGATATGTGCCCTCTAGACCCCGTAGACCGATCATATTTCACCCACGAGCCTTGATAGAGGACACCGTAAAATAAGCGGCAAGATTTGTACCGCAGCGTGGCTAATGTCAATATTGAAAGCGACACCCAAGCACTAAACGGGATAAACTTTGATTCTTAACATACTTCGTACGATTATATATAGCAAAGATTAGGGGAACTTTACTTTTTCCATGGTAAAACCACGAAATGCTTGGCATCTTTTGCAATAAATCCCTGTTGTCACAGTACTACACGTATCTTTTTAATCTAAGCTCACTTCATCTGAGCGTACTTGTCTGTTTACACTTTCTCCATTTGCTCTTCTGAACACCTCCTTTACATAGTATTTGAAACCAACTTCCTAAATCCTTGAAACAATATCCCATCATCCCACAAACAATGAAATTGTGTGTCCTTGAGCCTTGCAAATAATCACTCTACAGGGGGCTTATGGTCAACCAACCGGCACAACTTCAATTACTCTAAATTCGGTGCTAAAAAGTAGCCATACTCCATCCTAGAGCGGACATTGCAAAATGCAAATGGTTAACTTCGACCCCGCTCTTGCGACACCATCCTTCTATGCAATCAATCGCCTAGAAACCTACAGTGCTCATGTATATATCCTCCCCATATATCCATCCTTCAATACTCCACAATAATGCTCAAATAAAAACAACTGAGAGATTTGCACATCCGGGCTTTTTGCTTTGTTGTTTCGCAGGCCATCTTTTGCCTAAATCTCTCTCATTGCTCTTTCCATTTGCCTTTTCTTCTCCTCCCTCCTGCTTCAGCCCTTCCCCCCCTCCCCCCAACCCCTCCATAACCCTCCTTCTTCTTCTCTTGTTTTGGCACCCCGCCTCCTTATGCAAATGTCGGGGTGCTCCTCCTTCTTTGGCCTTCCTCTCCCAATAACTAAGGCACATCACATGCTTCTCGCATTGGAACATTCTCACATTTCAACAAGTTCACTATGATGGAAATAAGAAGTCTGAAAAAATGTGAAGGCTTGCATTCAATGCCAGCGTGACAGCTAACGGAGCTACTTTTTGGCAATATCCTTTTCTCATCCAAGTTACCTCACGTAGAAGTTACGCTCACGGCGAGCTTTTCTTGTGGAAATTCATATGGCAATAAAATTTAAAACTTCTTACATGAGGACACAAACTTCATAACAAGTGCACCATGGGCCATCCTCCCAAAGCTCACGATAAGCAAAATCGAAGCTCCTAAGGCTGATTGGGAATTGAAAGGGGGCAGCTTTTGAACTTGCGGAAGGGCGACCAGGTAGAAATGGAAAAAAGCCCCCGCTCACGAAGCTTTTGGGCCACATGCATGCCAATATTAGACCATTGGTTTTCCAATGATTCATGCAAAAATCTTCATGATTTTAAGCAATAATTGTTTTCCCTTCAACTAAAATCGCAAAATATATTTGCATTTTCTTTTATATGTTATTCATGAACTTACAATGTTTTTGAATTGTATTTATTTTCTAAAAACAAAAAACAAAATCTCCCATAACATACAAAACAAAATTTATTTTTTTTTTGATACAAAACATGCCGCCATAACATTATATCCTAAACAAAAGGAATGAAAAGAGGCACAAACAATAAATTGCTTAACCTTTACTGTTTTAGTTTCAATATCTTCATAAAGCTTCTTCGCACTACAATGATCTTCCAGATATAGTTTGCAATGTGGCCTTTGCGGGTCTTCCGGGCTTGTTGACCATAGATAAACTCTGCAAGTAACCAAACCTCTCGTTCATCTCCTATTCTAACGCATGAATCAAAAGCGGCCCTAAATTCTCGCCATGCTTACACTGAAAAGCTAGCTAAAATCAATTTGTGGCCAATTCAACACAATCTGCCGGTGAAGCATCAAAATTTATGTTCCAGAGCACAAACTCAAGCTCAAACTTATGAGGATCATTACATTACCCCTTGCAACAGTCTGCAGATGAGACGAGTGAGTCAACACATCTGGGCATCCTCCAACATGCAAGCCATCAAAAATCCTAAACTGTTTTGTAAAAAAGGGTTTCATTATAATAAGGCCTTAAAAAGATAAACAAAAAAAGTTCTTAAAAAGTTCGTTATGTTTAAAAATAATAAGCCCTTAAAACGATAATATAAGCTTCTTCATTTCCCTTTTTATTTTTTAGCTACATCTTTTTCTCTATATTTATATGAACGCTCAATGGTTCAGCACACACAAAAAGCCCCTATTTTTGAATAAACCTTTCCTCCCCCCAACAAAAAGCTTGTAAAAACTATTTGCGAACGTAATGGCATTAAAGATAATCATGTTCCCAAAATACATAAAATGGACACACAGCCCAGCCGCCAAATCTCTCCGCCAACAACATCTAATGGGGTGGAGAACATTGCCCTCACGATTCATGGAGCAACAGAGCGTAGTCACGGTGATGGAATGGTGGTGGTTCGTGGGCCTCTAAAGCAAATGGGGAGAACCTGGATTGATCGACTCCCACACATTGGTCCCACACACATGAGGTTCCATGCTCTCATACACCCCATCCGGGGCCACTCAGCGTGTTAGAGCACCCAAAGCATACGCATCGTCAGAATTCCGCGATTGTAGATGCACTAATAAAGAGCGCCATCTCACTAGCGCGGGGTGTGAAGCTGAAGGACGTACTCGTTCATAATAGAGCAAGATCATCTTCATTCCCTCACTATATATCGATCATGGCCTCACCTATGACCTTAAAAAACAACGAATACCAATGGACTTTGCTCCAATCTTCTCAATCGACACAACCTCGAATTGAATCAAGCCCGGCTGACTAGATTATTAAACATGTTACTAAGCTCTTAGACCCGGTTTAATTCGTCAAACTATTCAACCGGGCGGTTTGGGAAAAGTGACGATTTTGGGTGGGAATGAAATGCAGAATGTAATACACGAGCTACGCTCCCCGCCAGTTGAAAGTATAAATTTTGAAGACCGTTATCAAATATCTATTAAGTGAATCGCGGCATCTTAGCAGTGGAGTCTTCCAATCTTTCTTGTACCTTGTCAGCACTTGACAATAGAAATCATCTACTTCCACAAATAAGAATGTTAATATTATCTTGTTGTTCAAATTTTAGAAATTTATGAAACTTATGCTCCCCACAAGCGAAAGGTCGCTTTCAAACCTACAAATTTATGCGGGGGCCATTGCATGAAGATGGTGAAATTTATTCTTCCAAGTGACGATTAAACTCATCCCTGCGTATAGAAGTCGTGCTCATATGCCTTAAGCTTAATGCCATTACTGTATTAACGATCTCAAACACTTCGCGTACGATGTTTGACCAGAAGAGTACGCCCTTTATTACCGGAGAGATTTTGTAGTTATATTGCATTGCTTTGGGTTTACCATATTACGATCCTGGTAAATGGCACTTTAGATGTACATGACTACAAGACCCATTCGATTAAGAGTGCTAATAACCTCGTCTTCCCTTAGCACACATGCATAACAAAGACACATTTTTAAGTATATTAAAGGCCGGCAAATATTATTTTTAGATCCACCATAGTTGAGTTACGTGGACGGCTTCATTTCATTCTTATCATCCTCTTAGAGTCATCTCCTGCATCAGCTCCATGTTGTGGAATATACAAGATCCACCCTTCCATATTTGTATCTTCTTGTGATTAGCCCTCTTCTTATAGATCTATCTCCATTTCTATCGATTCTCATCCTCATCACACATAAGCGGCCCCTTTTGGCTTCCATATTTTGAGAGTTTCTAAAGTATTCTTGGAAGCATCTTCCACTTGGCCAACTAAGATGCAAAAGCAAAACCACCACAAAATCAATAAGGGATAATTTACCTTCTTACGATTACAAAGAGGTAATCGGTGAGAGCCTATTGTGTCGCATTCTTCAAATCCATGTAGATGGATCGTGGATTTCCTCAATCCACGGCTTTAAGAATTCAAATGTATGGACACCGACTTGACCTACAAGCCACATCATCGCAGCAGGCTGATTGATGTTAATCCCTTTATGATAGAAAGGATAAATGATATTTGGTGAGATTTCCTCCATTGGCGTATGGAGTAGATGCATATTGTTTCAATACTTTTGCAAAATGAATCCATGCCAATGTAAGATACAAGATACAAAAGACATGAACTAAAATAATTAAGTTCTGTTCCTTAAAAGAAAAAAATAAAATAAATCCATTTGTAACTTATCCATAGGGCTAGGGCTAGGGTTAGGTTTTGGATCACATAATGCAAAAGCGGCATGTACGGGAAGGAGGGGTGGGGGTGGGGGGATACTAAATATGTGTCGAATGATCCGGCAAATGGGCTCACTATGACAAACCTTATGAGACAATTGGGTTGATGACAATGGAGATTTTAAAAGATTCACAGAAAAAAGGCGGGTTACGCAGCTTTGTCTTTGACAACGTACCATAAAACACCACCATCACAGTTGTTTTGAATGGGTTGATGATGAAAATTTTGGCCTAAATGAAATTGCTAGATCACATGCAGTCCTAATAGAACCATAAGCTAAAGCATCTATATTGCTTTCTGCCGTCCTATCACAACATCATAATTTGTCCACTAGGCTGTTTTATAGCCATCATGTCATTGTAGAACATCAAATTATACTTGAAACAAAATTTGTTATTCCTTTTTTTCTTTTTTTAATTGAAGGCCGTTATAAAGTTTGTTATCCATTCGAACATTCTTGCTGGACACCATTTCCGAAACTTTATAAGAGATTACTTTGGGAAAGTATCTTCCATTAAGGTCTGGTACTCCTCCACTCATTTTAGGCTCTAATGTGTTGGTGAATATTGTAGAGTATGGGTTTAGGGTTGCTCAAACTTTTTGCAATCACTTTCCAACTTGCCTCCACATTAAACTTTAGCGCTAGATAAATAGTTCTGTTTGGATATTGCTCTAACAACCTCTGCTTTGCTTTGTATGCTAAGATTTAGTTGCTTCTCAAAGTGCTCCAATCTTTTGCATTACTTTCCAACTTTAAAGATGCCCCTAAGAGAGTGTCTCCATACTTCTAGTTCCTTATTATTCTTGTGAACTCCTATTCATAAGTTGGGTATCTTGTATGCTCTACTCTTTCATCTTTCATTAACTCTTTACTACTTGATTCGAATACCGGCTACCATCTATTTTTGATTAAGTATTTTTGTCCAT
Source organism: Isoetes taiwanensis (assembly GCA_021234155.1). Classification (NCBI taxonomy): domain Eukaryota; kingdom Viridiplantae; phylum Streptophyta; class Lycopodiopsida; order Isoetales; family Isoetaceae; genus Isoetes; species Isoetes taiwanensis. Next base: position 484,982 of record JAJEKV010000045.1, on the reverse strand, counting down.
TGTCCATTTATGGCACACTTCCTTGAGTTGCATGAATGATTCCTTGCATTTTGTTTAATGCATTTCCATTCCTTTAATGAGGTTTTCTTTGCAAGTATCATGAGTGGTGCTCAATTTGGATAAGTTTTTCACAAACTTAGGTAATAATAACAAGACCTAAAACTTCCAGATTTTTTTCAGTACATTCCATGAGTACATGCCCCTCAAATGTTAGGGTCTATAATTAATCCATTTTTCTAGATTATGTGCTCAATTTGGTGCTCTAAAAGTAGCATAATCTTTTCCATATGACACCTCTCCTTAGTATTTCAAAGGGTATTCTAAGGTGCTCGATATGTTCTTCCATAGTTTGGAAGTATACCAAGCTATCATCAAAGAAGACTATTAAAACTTGTCAAAAAATGTTTTTGAATCTATTATTACCAAAATGTTGTTCGCACATTTGTTAGGCAATTAGCATTATTGTAAACTTAAGTAGCATATCAGTCATAAAGGGTGTTTGCATCTTTTATTCTGATACTGATAATTGATTCTAGTTTTAGCGTACTCAAGATCTTATGCTAACCTTGAAAGACTTTTGTCCCATGGAGATTAAGCTAGCAAAATCACTTTAGCCTTGATGATGGATATTGTTTTTTTACGAATTACCCTCAATTGTTTTACATTCCTCATCATTCCATCCTTTTTCTTTTTGTGCTTCTCCGGGGTTCATACCACCATCCTCCAATGTAAACCTTAATCCAATATTGATTTCTTTGACATGCCAAAATCCTATAATTTTTAGTCCTTAGAATACTTCACTATATCGCATTCTGATCTTTGTACAATGTATAATTTATTTTTGCATTATAGCAGGTGTAGTCGCAGTACTTTTTGGTACATGCGATTAATGCGATGCATTATGCAGCGTCTGGTCTGGGGAGTGGCAGCGTCACGATCTTGGGTTAGCGATACAAGCGTCGTCAAAATTGTTGTTTAAAAGTACGCGCATAAATTACGTCGGTACCATAAAATGCGTCGCAGTGCGTCGTTAGCGAAAAAAAATATTTTTTCATTTTTTGAAAGAACCCTTACTTATGCAGGTACCTATAAAGTATGTACCGTACGTACTTATAAAGGAAATGCATTACCCGTCTTGTATCGTAAAACAACAAACCAAAAAAATTTTGTTCTTATTTTGATGCACAAAATGAATAGAAGGCATCAGAATGCGTATAGATGCAGTCGTTAAGTATGGAAAAGCGTAGCGTGTCTGGCGTGCCAACTACGATTATAGCAATATAGTGCGCCTTTTAAACTCTTTCAAAATGCTACTCATTTAGTCTATTTATTAGATTTGGCATTCTCATCGAGTGTAGGCCTTCCACCAAAATTTTCTATTATTACTTGTATACGCGCCGTAGTAGCCTTTGAAATCCATTGGCAGGGCTTTGTGATATGATTCTAAGTACTTATATGCGGGTTTATTTGTAACAACGGAATCATAAAACCCACAATAACATAATAGGGAAACTTTATTCATGCACAATTGATATGGCTGACACCATTAACCACCTGGCCGGATCAACGGGTTATAGCAAAACACCCACAAGTGCTATGGCAAATACAAAGCTTTGGCGTCGGCTTATTGGGCCTCCAGGCTAGTCGCTACTCCAAGTAGCCGCAGTCCGAAAGCAACTGCAATGCGTAATGTCGTTTGTAGCGATGTCGTGACCCTTGTCGTTTTTATTGCATTACTCCCTCATACGGATGAATTATGAGATTATTGCCACCCGATTTGGAAACTAGGCTCCGGCCCAGATTCTAAAGTAAAAGTGCTTCAGTCAGACTCTAGTTGCGAGATATCTAAGCGAAATTTAGGTTCTATTTATAGATGTCTCCACGACTTTAGCCTTTTTATTGACGATTGCCTTTTATGTAGTAGCTCCTTGCCTTTAATTAGATTACATGACTTATGCGTGGGATATTATCATGGGTTGTTCCCTCAATAATAATCATCCCAATAGTCAGTATAATACTAAATACATCTCTAAGCATGGCCGAGCCATTACTGCAAACTCTTTTATCTCTTCCTTCATGTTTATCAGTCTTCTGTGATTATGGCCCCCAAGAAGGTATCCACCAAGCTTCAAAGTATCATTGGTAGATTTATTTCTTGTGGGCGAGGAGATACTTCGTGCTTGCGGCGGGATTGAGGGTTTTCGGCGATGAAGCCGGTGATCTTGCATGATGGCGGCATTAGATTACTGAAATTAAGGACATAGCGCCCTTTGCCCGGTTACCGGTACGGAAACCCGAAATCCGGTAGGCTATCGTAAACCGGCGATTAAGGGAAATTCGGTCTTGTTTTCGGCATTTTCATGTTTTCAACTTGTTTATGGCATTCCTGTTCAGATCATTTGGCATTCAATTTCCTTGAAAGGCAAAGAAGGAAATGGGGTTTATTGAAAATGGATTTGCCCTGTCGAGATGTCTCGCGAGGGAAATCATCCAGTAGCCCGGCGTGGAGACATGTGGGAAAACAGCGGCTAGTAAAGACAACCGATGGGAAAGGAACGGACACGGTGCATGAAGAATTATGAATGAAAGCTCTTGGGGTGAATCGAACTACTTGTGAGGAAGGATTAGGCGATTGAAGCCAGTTATCGCATCTCAAGAGCAGGGATCTAGGCCCTGCCCGAGGATCTGGCAATGAATGCTCTTGAGCAGGGAGTTGCCCTAAATGCTCTTGAATGGGGAATGCTTTTGAGCGAAATGCCAAATGATCTTTGAACATGGGGTTGCTCTTGAATGATCGTGAGATGATGCGCCAAATGATGCGGCCGTTGATGATCTTAGGAGAGCGATCTTTGGCCCGAGCGATCGGTAGAATGATTTGCGGTTACCGCGCGCCTACTTGGGATCATAGGCCTGTACCACTCAAATGGAAATGGGAAGAAATGAGGCCTCGAGACTGTAAAATTTGTAAACACGAGAAAAACGAATAAACCAAAATTACGGGGAAATAAATAAATGGAGAATATTAGAATTTTCCCTAAGCGGCGTTTATGAGATCTTGGACTCCGATTGCTGCCGGAGGAATCTTTTACCAAAGAAAAAATGGTGGATTGGGTGTAATCAATATTGAAAAACGAGTATGGCTCTTCTTTAAATACTTTTTACAAAGGCTTATGAAAATCCCGGATCAAGCATCCGGGTTTCTATTATTATTAGACACTACTTGTGGCGTTCCAAGTATTTATCGATGTCGTATAAATATCTTTATCATCCATTAAAGATGCGCATACCATGGGGGTATTGTAACCTAGGGGTTGTCTAAAGGGATTAAATTAGCTATGCTAATTTAATTATTAAGGATAATAACCTATAATTGGGGAATTAATATATGAAATGGGTTAATTAATGTCCTAAATGCTTTGAGAGAGAGCCACGGCTAAAAAGTGATTGGCCGACGTAAATTCAAATTTGAATATCAACTTGACCTATCCTAAATTGACCCCTAATCGTCCAAAGAGGAAGGCGGGGAATTTGGCCCACCTTTGCCAAGCCTTTACAGTATTAATGTCCAGAGCTGTGATCCGGGAAAATGGAAGCACCAAATGACAAGGTCCGAAGCGAGGAACCGGTGGAGTGGTTAGTGTAGCAGAAATTCTAGGGTAAGCATACGATTTGGGCACTTGTTGTGTTTGTTTCGTCTGTTCTCTCGTGCTTTACTTGTAGGAACTAACCCTTGATTGTAAAGTGAGTTCTCTTTATTTCTGATTTGGTCTTGCTCTTAAAGGGAATGGATTGATAAGTTTGCATAGTGCCTCATCGGTGGAACTGAACCACAGGTAGGCTCGAGAAGAATCTATGATATAGCGTGTCAGGAAGGCTATAGTGGCGTCATAGCATGATTGGACTCATGCACCAAAGTATTACCGCAGGGAGGAACCCGGATGGAGTGAAAGAGCCTAAGCCAGATGTTCTATGCGATAGCGCCATCAAGATTGATCTGGCGATCTCTGTACAGAGACCCTGGCCATCGGTCGAACCTCCGGTCAGTAGGGGTAAGACAACGGTTTGGGTGTTTTCCCTAATTAATGCATATTCTTTGTTGTTGTCCGCTGGATGGATGTGCCACCTAAGTGGTGAAGTAAATTATGATATGATTATGATGTGTACTAACCTTGGCGTGCTGCGGCTTCAGCGACGTGGAGCCCATTGAAGGCGTGGGCGAATGACCCCCTCTGTGTCCTTCGCGGGCATCTTCTTATAGATGGCGGAGTTAGGCCAGGAGGGCCTGCTCATGGTCAGGTTGGTTGCCATGGGAGGGAAAGAATAATCGTATGTATCGTCAGAATTATGCATTATATGTTGACATCACGGTATTACGATGATTTGATTTTTCGAAATCCTTGCTTGACCCAACCTAACTCATTGGATTCGGTAGTTAGGTGGGGCGTAAGCTAGTATGATTGTTTAGCTCTTTGATATTTGGTTTGTGCTAGGTTAATGCAATAGCTTATAAGTTCTTGAAGTTAGAATTTGGAGGACCAAGTTTGGAAGGGGCTATAACGTTTTGTGAGCGGCGCTTTCGGATGAAGAGAAGTGAAAATGAAAACCAATGGATCGGGGAACCTCCAGGATACCCTAGGAGCCTTACGTCTTCAGGCCGAAACGGACAACGACAGGCCAAAAATCAAAGGGGAGCCTTTGCGCACTTTGTCGCCCGGTGTTTCTTTTAGCCGAGATAAAGGCGTATATGCTTCGCGGCACTCCACATCACGATGCGTAGCGTATTTTATCTGGCGCTTTGTTTAATTTTTTTTTTTTATGCAAAACGCATTGGCTGGTTGCCCCATCACCACCCATAAATTAAACTAACCTTGTGCCCCTTCCTTTGTGCAAGAGGAACATATAGGTCTAATGGTGAACTTCGCGTTTAGCTTATTAAAGTTAACTTGGCTTTTCAAACTTTAAGAATAAAGGGTATAACCCTTGTATGTGTTCACATGCGCCATTATCGTGTGGAGCTCCTTTAAAAGGCGGTGGTGGCAATGGATCTCGCTTTGGCTAATGAATCAGTAGCTCTGCGCATAAGGTATGGCCGGACGCTTAAAATACTCGCGAGCTACGACTAGGTTTTCGGGCTTAATGGATACATAGGAACTTATCCTTGATAAAGAGACCGGAGAGCCTATTTACGATCGTGACGAGGCGACGATTACGCCCTCAATAGAATTGATTTTTGCATTACAAAGCTTAGACCTTGATCTACTATGGACAACTATAGTAAAGGGGCAAGGCTAATATATAAGCGTTTATCCTCAAAACAAGAAACCCACAGGGGTTCCAGTAGCAAACTAATTTATGCGATACCTCTCTCATCCTGTTCACGCAAAACCCGGTACATAGCGAGGCCGAGAGCATGGATCTGAGAAGAAAACCGAGGTATTTGTTGTTGCAATAATGGTTTATGACACATCGACCTACCATTGCCAAAAGCGAAGCTTTATGCATTTTTGAGCTTATGAAGATATGCGCCCATATCATACGGATATTAGTTGTTTTTCTTAGGGCCGGCTATAATGGCGACCTCTTTTTTAATACATAAGGTCTCTTACTTGATTCTTAAATTTAGCATTCTGTTACGTACTCTAGCGAATTTAATATTGGGCAAAAGGACTACATTAGGTGATGGCTATAAGCCCAGAAGCCTAAAAGGTACCTTACAGCCCTTACAATCTTACCAGGTCTATGGCTAATTTTGTATTGTTTGGTAGCAGTCACGGGCTTCTCCTCTTAATGTTTACTTTTGTCCGGCTTATCTTAAAGGGGATCTCAAGATGATGGAGGTAAACAATGGCTGAGTTCTATGGATAAAGGCAGATGCAGCTTAATGAAAGAAAAGGTTTTGGGTTTCTTTTTTTAAAAATGCTCGATTAGACCCGAAGTATATACACGAGGATATTGGATCATATTTCAGTTATTCCTTAACTAAGGTACATGTTTTCACTTATAATTTTGGGCCTTTACCTTGTCTTTGGCTGGATGTAATTTTCCATGAGGTAAATGGGAAGTCCTTGGCATAATCTGAGGGAATTTTTCTGAAAATGTGCTCCGATAAGGGATTGTCGTTGGCTTTTCAATCTCTCTCAGATTTTTGAAAACTCTATAGTTATCCAGTAAAGTATTTATATAATCTCTTTGTAAAACGGTCTCTATGGTGGAGGCAATGATGTAGTAAGTCTGATATTATGTTCTCTGAATATTTAAGTCGGAATACAATAGTTTCATCATCTGCTATATGACAGTAAGAATAATGAGATATCTCCATTCTTCAGCACGCTTCACGTGAACAATAAAGCCGGGGTAAAATGCTTACCTTCCATTATGAAATATATTGTACTACAATGGGGTTAGATATCTGAGAGAATTGGATCCTCAGGTTATACGATAAGACATGGCCACTTAGACACACATGTTACATTATTAGTCTAATTATGCTGTCTCAATTATACGATCCTCTGTGAACATTTTAGATTGCAATATAGTTATTATACGATAACTAAGAAAGGTGTTCATGAGGGTTTTAAAGGAAGCTTGTTAATGACTTCACATATGGCTTCTTTTAAATATGGATCACTATACCTATTGTCTTATAGGATATAGGAAATATTATCTGCACCATAATTCCACTTGTTAATTCCGGAATATTTATGTCAAGATCTCAAGATACTTAAAATGGATTTCTCAAAATGTGTCTTGGTTCACATGATACGTACATTGCCTAAAATAGTGAAATATGTATGAACCATTGCCTAAGTTAGTGAAATATGTATGAACTATAAATTTGGACCCTTTGGATCCAATACGTTAACACAGGTAAGTACTATAATATTTCATAGTCAACTCTAGATATATCAGGGCCATTTAGGTGAACTATAGTTTATATGAAATGGAACATTTATAAATTACTTGAGGTTGATATGATTTTGCAATTATCCTTTGGCATACTTGGCCATTGGTAACTTGGCTAAATATACAATAGAACTTAGGTTGTATATTCTAAATGGGCAATTAGTATTGATAATTTGTAAAGGTATATTGTACCTTGGAATAAGGAACACATCTTGGACTCTTCCAAGTACATGTATGGCCGAGATAAGGCAATGGAAGAGGATTTGACGAAGCTGATGTTTATCTAGTTTAGGCTAGTCTTGAGGCCCGATTTTTCATGATACTTACGTGCATTGGTCTTACAGTCTTTCGCATATTCCTTAATTGGTTGTTTTGCTGCTATTCTTACACATTCCAGATTATTTAGAAAGATCTCATTACCTTATTTGGTCTCACACATATGAGGTAACATTGCAGGATGATTATGACAATTATGAAGAAACAGAGTTCAAATTAGTGATTCCAACTTGGAACTCGGAGCTTGTTGGATGGGGTTATGACAAAAACAACATCGACTGTCCCAACAATGCAGTTCAAACCCTGTTATGTTGTATAAAGCATGACAAAGTACATCAAAAAATACTGGAAAAAGAGGCACTCAAGGGACCAAATGGATACTCTCTTGTGAGTCCATAGGCTTTAGCAACTGGCTAAAGTTGATACCTCTGATCAATAGCACCAAGAATGAATGGGATGAGATAAATCACAGTAAATTGGGCCGATCTCTATGATAGCGCCATCTCAAATTGCAGTTGGACGCCAGAAGATGAAGCACTTAGCTAGATTGACTTCCGTAGAAAGGGATTACTGCTCTCAATAATGCAAACGATATCAAAGTTCCACCCAAAGAGGGAGATAGCATAGTTCAGACCGAGAGTATGGACAGTTGCAAAATGCTCACTGCTGATGATGACCCTTTTGGAGAAATGCTCCTTCGAGAACCCGGGACAAAGTTGCCTCAAAGCCAAGCGCTAGCGACAACCATGATGAAGTAATGAATTGGAGTTTTACTCTTGATGCTTGACATCAAATTTCAGGCTTAATTCCTGCCGGACATGTAGAAGCAATGGGGCTATATAATCGAAGGCATTGGAAGTCCTAAAAATTCCAGACATTGGCACCTATTTCCTTAAGAGCGTGGTCTGGGTTGTATCTCGCGGGCAGTAGAAACCAAGTTAGCTGACACGGAATGGATAAGTATGTGAACCATCGAATTAGAAACATTGCATTGACAATAAGTTCTTTGACAAATATTTTGCTCATTAGTGACTGCATTTTTGCTATCAGTAAAAGGCCATATGGCATACCCTAACATTAGGCGGGAGGAACTTCTATATCAGCGCTAACTTTAGAAGCGGCTCTTGTGCCGCCCTTCAAGTGCCCATGTGATCCAAAAGGTAAAACTCAGGACAACTTTCGAGAATGTCACCAAGGACAATACTTATTGGATAGATCATCGTGTGGTACATGTTAAAACAACTTCACGGTCTATATCGAGACCATGTCCATTTGCTGGGCGAATGGTATCCATCGAGGGGAATTGTTTAGAAACTTCTTTCACGAGAAACCCGGTATTTTAGCTTTTATCTCTTACTTAGAGGCAAGGAAGATACTGATTGAAATGACTTTGAAGTTGGCTACTGATCCACTAGCAGACCTCAAATTGGGATGGCCCAAATGCAAGCTGGTTGAAATATGTGAGGAAGACCATTAAGCCGATACCTTTCTCAAAGAATGGAACCTAAAGGAAGAGCGGCTTTTCAGAAAAACAATTGATAACCCTTCAAATGGTGGACCAGGCTTGAGTGGTGCTCCACACCTGGGATGGCCTTACACACCTTCTAGGGTTGCAAATGCCGCCTCGGACAACGACTCAATGGAGGTACTAGGCACACCCGATGACATAAACAGTTCAGTCACAAAGAACAAGGTTATTCGGGAACTTACAAAGGAGGATTTGATTGTGCAGAATCTGAAGTACAATACTTAACGAGGTATGTTTGCAAGAACACATATGATTATATTATATTTGAATACATTTCTCTTCTTCTTTATTACACTAAGTATGGTCAATAACTAGTTGTTATTTTGACATAAAAGCTTGAAGATCGATTTGTGCATGAGTGATCTCATAAACATTTCTTACTGTGGCTGTTAGGCCAGAAAAGCCACTCGGCTTTCCTAAATAAAATTAATTAATTAATGTTTGACTCTCGAACTGGCCCTATCATCATCAACTTATGGGTTTGGTGGACACATTAGTTATTTTAGGTATAGAACTTATGATGTTTAGGTCTGTAACATGGCTACTTTTTGAACAGGCTTCCAGGAAGTTACATAAAGATTGCCTTGGCCGCATTCACCTGGCGGATATGGGTAGTAAAAACAAAAAGAAAATAGTGCATAACAGATTCCTTTCAAAGATCCTGGATAAGATATACTTGCCTAGTATTTTCCAGCTCGCCTTAACTGAAATCCTGGGGGAATTAGGACAGAATATCATGGAGGAAACAATGTTTGCTTGGGAATACACTGAAAATCTAAGAGACATCTGCTATAAGCCATCCTCCATCTTTGCTATGGATAAGGAAGTCAAGTGCCCTTGTAGTAATCCGAATATAAAGAAATATGTTGACCAGAGTATAGGACATGTCCGCACTACGGATCTCAACATCATCAGAAATAAAGAGCTTAGGAACTTATTCAAGAAAGGCCTAAACCATATCCCTGATAAAGTATTGGATATCAGAGAGCTTAAAAAAGATATCTTGAATGCTTGTGATAAATTGTTTTGACTGCATTTTTCTAGCGATGGTAGATCCACGGAGGCGCAAATTGCAGTAAAAGAAAGGATATGGGAACTCACATTTTGTAAAGTTCAGTCGGCCATCAAAATGGATGGTACCAGAAAGTTTCCCCTGTGTGACAAAGAGGTCACCAATAACCTAAGATGGCTTATTGATAATTTCTACATCTCTGGTGTAGACAAAGCTTCTAACAATCCGTGCTTCATTTGCCCGAAACATATCAAGGAATTAGCCTTGATAAGGATCAATGGACCTGATTTCGTACCTTCAGTCCTTACACCTTCACAGATTATAGAGAGTATTAAATCAGACATTAGTATTATGTTTGGGTGCTTTGGAATCTGTGCTGATAAACTCCCCTATCTTTTGGGTATATTCAAGGCACATAAACTAGACTACAGGTGGATCACTAATGCCCATAATACAGTGTATACGGAATTGTCACTTTGCATTACAGTCGTTCTAAATGAAGTATTAGTCCTTTGGCCTGAAATTTCTAAGTTCATATGTGGCAGCATTTTCATGCATCTGCACGGAGCTGTGAATTTGAGCTGGGTAGTTGAGTCTGTGTATGATGTTACACTTAACCTCCCCAATTGCATTCAAGAAGTCTTTGTTGCAGACATAACTAAATGCTACGAGACCATACCCTTGGAAGGGGAATCAGGCATATGCTGTACCATGAGAAAGGTAATAGAGGCAGCATGGAAGTACAAAAGGATGTTACACAAGAAACATGAACTGTGGATAAAGAAAAAGGGAGAATTAGGATATGAAATTAAATGGTTTAGGTATATACCACAAAGTAAATGCTGGCATCATGTAAGTGAGCAAAATTTCATCAGAATTAACACTTGGCTTCTTACTAACTGCTACATAGCTGTTGGAAATAAAATCTGGAAGTAGGCTAGCGGCATACCAATGGGATTCCCATGTAGCCACAGGATGTGTAACCTCTGCTCTTTTGGTTTGAAAGTTAATGCTGAAATTTGGCTGCCCAAAATTATAACATTATAGGAGTTTAGATATGTGTTCAGATACATGGATGATTTGTTGAGTACGTAGAAATTGTCTATCATGGGAAATTTTTAATAAAAGCGGACCTTGTACAAATATATGACATGGACAAACTTGGAATCAAGGAGGAAACCATCTTCTCCAAAGATGGTAATAATAATCAGACCTACTATGGACAAGGCACCAGGGGTACCTAAACTTGACAATTGAGATGGAATCAGCGGAGACACATGGGGTATACCCGAGCTGTCAGAAATATGATAAAAGGGACAAATTGCCCTTCAAATCCATAAGGTACATCCATCTTTGATGGAGTGCAGGCATTACCACCAATCTAAAGCGTTATCATTTCCCAATTTACCATGTTTATGCATCAACTCTTTTGTCACCTTAGGTGCCTCACGAGGATATTATCGATCTCATACATACATTTATGAGAAATGGTTTTGACTGCTACAGCATCAAGAATAAGATCATGAAATACATCAAGGGTAATACCTTTCCTGGTTTGAAGTTCGAAGCCAATGAGTTATGGGAAGCCATTGACAACTACTTCTAATTCATGAGGTAATATAGCTCTATTTTACCTCTCGTTTATAATTTGGCATTTCCACATGTATAGGGTGTGGCAAGGCTCACCTTTCGGTAGGGCACGCCCTCTATCAGCTCACGGGGAATTCTAGGATGCCTCTGATTGGAGGAAGGTTTTTTTGTAAAGCATCGTGGGCGGTTCTTATCTACCTATAAATTAAACTATTGTGCCCTTCAGCGTGCAAGAAAGGAAACATATAGGTCTAATGGTGAACTTCCTTACATTTGGCTTATTAGAAGTTAACTTAGCTTTTTCAAACTTTAGAATAAAGGGTATAACCTTGTGTTCACATGCTTCGTGTCGTGTGAGCTCCTTTAAAATGGGGTGAAATTTGGCGACAAGATCCTGTGAATCAGCTGCGGCTCTGCCCCATAAGGTGGCGGGTCTTACTTAAAGCCTCACAAAACTCGACTAGGTTTCGGGCTTAATGGATACATAGAACTTGCTCCTTGATGAAGACCGGCCCTATTTACGTCATTAGCGAGCTTGAGCAGTTCGCCTCCAATAGAAAATTGATTTTGCATGCAAAGCTTAGACCTTGATCCTACTATGGACAACTATAAAGTAAAGGGCAAACTTAACCTAGCCCATGGCTGATTTATCCTCAAAGCGAAACCTGAGGGTTCAGTAAAGAGCGAGCTATGGCGATACCTCTAAATCACGTTCACGCCAAGCCGGGGACATAGGCCGAGCATGGATCTGAGAAGAAAACCGGTGTTGTTGTTGCAATAATGGTTTTGTAACTTCATCCGACCTACCATTGCTGAAAACGAAGCTTTATGCATTTTGAGCTTGTAAGATATGTCTTGCCATATCATGAGGATATTAGTTGTTTTTCTTAGGACCTTCTATAATAGCGACCTCTTTTTTAATACATAAGGTCTCTTACTTGATTCTTAAATTTAGCGATACATTACGTACTCTAATTTAATATTGGGCAAAAGGACTACATTAGGTGATCGATATATAAGCAGAAACCTAAGGTGCCCACAGCCTTATAATCTTACCAGGTCTATGGCTAATTTGTATTGTTTGAGTAGCAGTGCGGGCTTCTCCTCTTAATGTTTTACTTTTGTCCAGCTTATCTTAGGGGATCTCAAGATGATGAATGCAACAATGGCGAGTTCTATGGATAAAGGCAGATGCAGCTTAATGAAAGAAAAGGTTTTGGGTTTCTTTTTTTAAAAAAATGCTCCAGTTAGACCGCTGAAAACATATGCACAGGATATTGGATCATATTTCAGTTATTCCTTAACTAAGGTACATGTTTTCACTTATAATTTTGGGCCTTTACCTTGTCTTTGACTGGATGTAATTTTCCATGAGGTAAATGGGAAGTCCTTGGCATAATACAGGAATTTTCTGAAAATGTGCTCCAGCCAAGGATGCAATACGTTGGCTTTTCAATCTCTCTCAGATTTTTGAAAACTCTATAGTTATCCAGTAAAGTATTTATATAATCTCTTTGTAAAACGGTCTCTATGGTGGAGGCAATGATGTAGTAAGTCTGATATTATGTTCTCTGAATATTTAAGTCGGAATACAATAGTTTCATCATCTGCTATATGACAGTAAGAATAATGAGATATCTCCATTCTTGCTGCTTACGTGAACTTGTAAAACAGGGTAAATAACACCTTCCCATTATGGCTTTATATTGTACTACAATGCAGGTTAGATATCTCAGAAATTGGATCCTCCAGTTGCTTCTGATAAGACATGGCCACTTAGACACACATGTTACATTATTAGTCTAATTCTGCTGTCTCAATTATCCGATCCTCTGTGAACATTTTAGATTGCAATATAGTTATTATACGATAACTAAGAAAGGTGTTCATGAGGGTTTTTTTAAAAAAAAAGGAAGCTTGTTAATGACTTCACATATGGCTTCTTTTAAATATGGATCACTATACCTATTGTCTTATAGGATATAGGAAATATTATCTGCACCATAATTCCACTTGTTAATTTCAGGAATATTTATGTCAAGATCTCAAGATACTTAAAATGGATTTCTCAAAATGTGTCTTGGTTCACATGATACGTACATTGCCTAAAATAGTGAAATATGTATGAACCATTGCCTAAGTTAGTGAAATATGTATGAACTATAGCTGAGACCACTGGATCCATGCATTAACCTGATCGTACTATAATATTTCATAGTCAACTCTAGATATATCTAGGGCCATTTCGGTAGACTATAGTTTATATGAAATGGAACATTTTATAAATTGCAGGATTTGATATGATTTTTGCAATTATCCTTTGGCATACTTGGCCCGTGGTAACTTGGCTAAATATACAATAAGAACTTAGGTTGTATATTCTAAATGGATAGTAGTATTGATGGTAGCAAAGATATGTACCTTGGAATAGGGGTACCATCTTGGACTCTTGAGTACATGTATGGCGGATAAGGCAATGGAAGGATTATTTGAAGCGATGTTCTAAATGTAGTTTAAGGCTAGTGCAGGCCGATTTTTTTTTTTTAAGTTTTGAAAAGAATTTTTAATAAAGTTTAAAAGTTAAATTCAAATTTGAATCATTTTTTGAAAGTGTGTTTTCTTACCTGACCTCCCTCCGCCATAACCTTGCCGGTTGCCGAAGCTTTGTTTCGCCATGGCGGCCTCCGCGGCTACCTACGCATCTACCCTAAGCCCTGGCCCTGCGCGCTACTCCTAAGCCACCCATTTTAAACACGAGCGCCTACTCTCTTCTTTAAGCCACTCATCGCGGTGTCATGATGCGGCGTTTCAAACTTACGTGGACCTAAAAGAGATGAAGCGTCTTCCGATTGTTAGTCGTGGTAGACCATCTTTGGATGAGCAGCCTGGTTGAAACTGTTCCTAGACCTTTTGTGAAAAGCACTTTTGAGGCCGTAGGATCCCCTACCCCATTTTCACTTCAATGACGCTTCCGTCTGAAACTAAATGCTGCAGACCAGCCTACACTCTTGTAGAGCAGCCTGACCATGCTTGGGTCGTGGTCAAGTTCTATCCCTTAGCAGGATCAGATGAGGACCACAAGCGCTTGGTCAAGAGCCAGGTCTGAGAGAAGCGGTTCCGTGGAGAAGGATGATGCTTAAACCGGCGGAACCAGAGATGGATCAGCGGAGGACCAGCGGAGTTGGTCGGCCGGGAGAATCGGGATGTTGATCAGTAGGATCAAAATGTTGGTCAGAATGTTTGACCATCGGGGGAGACAAAATGCGATCAAAATGTGGATCGGCCGGGGATCGGGCGGGCCAGAAGCGGGGAAGGCTATAGTGTGGGCCTGAGAGGAAGAACATCAAACGTAAAAGGAGGAGTGGATTATAAGACCCCGATTAGAGGGATGCCAACATTGCCAAGAAGACATCATTTCCGAGAGGCGTGGCGGATCGTTCGTGGGCAAAGCATCCAACAGCAGTGGAAATCATTCCATCGAAGGCAACCCTCAAGCCGCGAAAGCCCACTTAGATATCGGCCCAGACGCGGTAGCACTTGAGAATCGTAAGTGTCGAAGTCTTGAGCCATTGATTCATCGGCTCCTTTTTGATGGCTTGTTGAAATTGCCGGGGAATTTAAGCGGCTGGCTTCCAAGCCTTTGCAATCCTGCGCACTCCGGGAAACATGGGAAACACCTCATAAATTTTGGCGGCCTTCAACCTCTGCGCCATACATGCAAAGGGTTACCATAATCCGGCCTTGCAGAAGGATCCGGGGATTTTTTAGGTGACTGAAGCGTATCTTTCATACATTTGTAAAAATTTTGTGGACTTATCTGTATAAAGTATTCCAAATTTTGAAGTTGTGAATATAAAATGTTTTTAAATAAATTATTAATTAAATAATTTTAATAATAATTCGAGGCTTGATGCCGAAATGTATAAAGCCCTTTTTGGCCATTGGGTTCATTTTTTTCCTTCTTGTTTTCGTTGCCTTCTCCTCTCTTAGCCTTCATCATATGGATAAGCCCAACCTTCTGACTGATGGTATCTAGATGAGCATTAGGACCTTGGTCCCCTTTGACCTTCACCCTTATCTCCTCCAGCGGGTGAGCCTTATCCCTAACATGCAAAGCATCCCAGTGCATACACCTTCCTTGATTCTATTGTGAAGAGATTTTACCTACATGTGTCTACAAGCGATGATTCCTGGCTCTATCTGAAACCACCTGCTCCAAATGTTAGGGATGATGACATGCCTGAAATGTCATTAAGGGCATAAGGAGGCGAGGACTGGCCTCCCTACTCGTCTAATAGATCGGGGAAAGCATTTTGAGCCCGATTTACCTTGGCCATCATTATGGACCCGGTATATTGAGATGAAAAGATAGGCTGAGCATTCCTCTGCTTTGTACCCACGACCCGGAAGGCGACAAAATTAAATTGACGAAGCGAGATTTTGTAGGTGGAGGAAGTTGCCAGAAACCTTGCAAGTCGAAGCCCTCCAAGCTCGAAGGGCCAATCTTCTCCCTCTGATGCTCTTGAATAACCAAGAGTGCACGATTCTTGAGGACATTATGTAGGCCTACGGCGTCATTGGCGGGATCGCGGGGCCGCCAAGAAGATAGAGTCCTCTATGATCTTCTTTGAGTATTGCGGGATGACTTCACCGACTTTACCACACGGTTATTGCATCCCCACCCGGTCGAGAACTTGTTGGCACATGCAGGCGAAGACTTTTGTCACTGGCGGTTCTTATTGGCTGACACACCCCAGCCCTCCGGAGGAGGCTGCCTGCGGCTTCGGTCGGCCTCCTCTGGCCGATCCGCTGCTTACAGGAAATCACCATGGGAGAGGCCGATGATGAAGAGGAAGACCTTTGGGACACCAAGGAAAGTCTTGGGATGACAAAGGAAGGCAGAGGAGGAGAAGATCCCGAGTCAACTTGGAAAGGGAAGTGGGAGACCTCGAGGATCCCTCAGTTAGGGCAATGGAGCAGCCATGTGCCCGATTCTTTCTTTAAACCTTTCGGCAAGGTGAGGTATTGTTCTTCTCCGGAACTTGGGGCCCATACGAGAAGCTTCTTGGTAGGCGCCATTGCCATATCACTGGCCGGGCCATAGAAGATGAACTACATGCCACCACCATCACATTGAATTACGTGAGATTTGGCTATAGCAGCATTGGGGGCGTGGTGGTGCGCTAATATCGACTTCTTGTGGCGGCACCTTTAGCCACTTGCTTATCCGCAGGAGCTGGCGGCTCGAGCCGCCCTCTCACGCTGGCCCGGTGCTACTTTGATGCGCTTCGTCCCTCCCCTCGGCCTATGGGCCGAAGAGGAGGGACCTAGTAGTTCTTAGATAATTGTAATGCATCTTATCTTAGGTATAGTTGTAAATTCTGGTTTGGCATTTTTCTTTGCTTCATTTCGCAAGCTATGATGTGCCATCTTCTTATCAACTATGACTATTGTATCGATAGATAC
The DNA here is from genome assembly GCA_021234155.1 of Isoetes taiwanensis. Lineage (NCBI taxonomy): Eukaryota > Viridiplantae > Streptophyta > Lycopodiopsida > Isoetales > Isoetaceae > Isoetes > Isoetes taiwanensis. The sequence goes on along the minus strand of JAJEKV010000045.1, from coordinate 468,207 downwards.
AATTAAATTGTTCTCTTCATGATGCCTCCTTGTATCTATTAGAAATTGTTCAATGTTCTATATTCATTCCCTCTAGTCTTGCAGAGGAGCCGAGGGCAGAAGAAGAATATGAAGAAAAGAATCACCAGCGGATCTGACTGAGATGATCGGGGCCTCTAGCGGGACTACGGCCAGCGGTATGCAGGAATACCAGGCGAGCGGTGATTATGAGGAAGGGGAACTTTGAAGAAGAAGAAGGAGAGCCTATGATCCGCTAAAGGCTTGGAAGTAGTAACATTCTGGGAGAAGCGGGCCTTTGAGGACTTCACAGCAAACTCTTAGCCCGAACATGGGACTATTGGGACATGACAAGGCATGAAGCTTTGCTATGCCGATCTTGTGGCAGATTTTCTATGCTTTGAAGGCTCTTTAATCTCCTCATCATCAGCCCCACCTTTGGATTACCAACTTTGTTATCGTCAGGGCACAGGCTGCTTCTGATTAGTAAGGAAATTTGTCTGCTTGAGCGTTAGCTATATCTTGTACCCCCACGCGCTTGAACCCTAGGCCTGGTCCCTCGGATTTTGTTTTCTATGTTATGTGTGTGAGTTGAAAAATTGCCCAATGTAAAGTGTCTACCTCTGTATTATATAACTTTAAGTTATGCTTGGCTTCAATGTAATAACTTTCAATGAAATGGTTGTTCTCACTTATGATAAAGATCTTTTCTATTATGCTCTTTCGAAATGATCTTCTTTATGAGGAAGCGATGTCACTATAATTCTCCTTATACCTTTTATGCTCACTATAGATGGTGCATAACGGCGTGGCGAACACCCTCGAATGCTAGCAGATTAACTTTGAGCAAGAACTGCAGTGATGAGCGGCCAGTTAGTTGGTACAAACTTATGTCTTGAATGCCAACCCACAGCAGCCTATGCGGGAGAATGGGCGGAGTTACCCCGTTACCTTGATCCACCACCCATGACTACTTGCACGAACCAAGCCACATGCCATGCGAAGGCAGTTCGAATGCCATTGAAGTTCCTATAGTGCTACATCTTCATCAGCCACTTCTATGTCCTCTGAGTGATACGTATCATCCGGTGACCATGCAAAGCGTCGGGACAAGAATGCAGGTAGGCAGTTGATCTGACCTGCTAGTATATGGAAGAATAGAAGCGGCCCGGTTGATGGGAAATCTAGAAATTTGAATCTGCGAGAGTCTGGTTGGATGAGATGAGGTTTGGAAAATCCTGGGGTATGGCAGAAAGGATCTTAGGGAAGGTTGCACCACAAACTATACAGGGCTGCTGATACTTTGGTGGAAGGGTTATGCGAGCCAAGCATCACGGGCGAGGTCACAAGTTCAAAAAGTTTGCAAAAGCCTTTAGAGTCGCATTACGTGCCTACGTGCGCGCAAGTATAGCAGTCAAATTTTGCCGGTTGGAGCAAGGGCATGTCGGTTCAGGCCTACGGAGGCGAATTCATGCGCTGAGGCTATATGTACCAGGTATGAATGAAAAGAGCGGTGGAGGTTATATTGAAGGATTTATTTATCAATTAAGCGAATGGTTGAGCCAGACCCCTGTTAAGTTGCGAAGTGAAACTAAGGCATTGAGCCCTGAAGAGGACACCGTGAAGCCCGACCTGCGCTTGACACCTTACTCCCAACCAGCCCATACACCTTATAAGGCGTTCGTAGTCCGGGACCCTCGTGAGAACTCTAACGGCCGCCGGGGAAAGGAAAAGTCTCCTTGGCGTGCCGTCGTCCGAACAATGTGTTAAGAAGTTGAACCTCTTACGGTCTATTCCCAAAGAGGCCGAGATCAGCTACGAGAGATAAGGCATATTCGGGTGTATGCGGCGGGCTATCATTGCATGTCCTCTGGGCGCCCGGTATGCATGGCGGAGCCTCGATTGGGGTCTGGAATTAGGCACTGCACGATAGGCGAGGGAGGTTCAGAATGCATTCACGGCGAGTCCCCATCCTTGGAAGCCCATTTAAGCGTATCAGCTGCGAAATTGACCTATGTAGTTATTTCCACCATAGGTCAAGTAGATAGCCGACCTTTTATAATTGATGGATCACGGGTGGTATACATAATTTTGCTTCTCTTTAGAATGGCGTTATTGCGACTTGAAACTTTACGAAGGATACTAGGCAAAGCCTGTCACTTTAGCGATTAGGTAAGATCAGTTTCGCGTCGTAACCTTAAGATCACGGTTACCGAAGATTACGCGTTGCGCTTAGGGTGGGAATGTGGATGTGGCAAATATGATCTTATTGTTGGTATGGAATTCTTGGCGTCTTACTAAAAGCCAATACTCCTTCGCAACGAGAGGTTGCTACTTCAAGGCTGATAGGCGACTATAAAATTGATCCGGCTAACCTATTATCGATACATGACCATGGTGAGTTAGATAAGGCTATATGTAAGGATAAGTTGGCATTATCGGACATCATTGAATAGGTCACTGAAAAGCGGAAACTAAGTAGTTGATACCTTTTTGAGAGGGATTGCTAACCTTCTCCAGAAATTTAGCGATCTTGCTGAAGCCTCTGGGAGTAGAATGTGAGACGGCTTGAGACGGAACCATGCCACTAGTAAGGCCATTAACATATGAGTCCCCTTGGTGAGCTTGAAACAGCTTGGGAGTTGCCGACCTAGGCTATTGACCAGTGTTTAGCCTTTTGGCGCTCATATCCTTTTGTGAAAAGAAAGGATGGCTCATGAGATGTGTATTGATTATAAGCTGACTCAATAAATACACCATCAAGAATGTCGCTATGCTTTGCCTGGGGCAGATGACCTAATGGACCCAGGTTACCCAAGGGGCCAAGTATTTCTCAAAAATTGATTTCTTTCAGGATATCATCAAATAAGGATTAAGGAGGACATCCATAATCTAGCACTAGATATATGGGCATTATGAGTTCTGGGTTATACCTTTTGGATAACAAATGCCCATTCGACTTTTATGGCTTAATGAATGTCTTCCATAATACTTGGATGACTGACTTTATTTGTTATTTTCTTTGATGACATTCTCATCTATATAGTAAACTCTAAGAACTATAGAGGCCCATCTTGATTGGCCCTACAAAGATAAGAGCGTTATCATCACTTGAGTTCTCTAAGTCTTGAGTTTGCCACTCACGAGGTGGATTATTTGGGACATGTCATTTCCTTGAGAGGGAATTACTCTGAGATCCGGTAAAGATAAATGAGTGAGGGATTGGCCTATTCAGTGTGTTTAGGAGGTAGAGCTTCTTAGGATTAGCGAGGGTATTATGGAAATTTGTTGGGATTTTTCATGCACCTCTTACTAATCTTACAAAGCATGAAAGGTGAAGGATTGGATTGAGCATTGGAAAGCAAAAGGTCGGGGAAGTTTTGGCCCGGCTTAAAGATGCTTTACTTGTCGGCGAGTCCTCACTTTTGCGTCCTAAAAGGATAAATTGTGGCCTTGGATGCCGGTGGGTGTAATTTGGAGTCTAATCTTGGGAGGGAGGTCGTGCCTATGATTCAAAGAAAATGAACAGGTGAGCAGCGATACCCTACCGCGTGGAAGGGTGACTAGCCATTATAGTGTGCATAATGGGAACATATGTGCAGGATTTGGATCCCCGGACAATGAGTCCTGGATTATCTAACAATGACCCAATCTCGAAATCTCGGAAGTCAAAGATGGATGGGAGTTTCTAGGAATATGATTTGGAGATTATGTATATAAGCACAGGAAAAATAATGTATGAAGTTCTTGGATGCATTGTCAACCATCCCTTAGTAACGAACCCATTGTATCATTCCACACTCTGATGAGTTTAGAAGCAGAGATAGAAAACAGACCTTGGCCTGAGATCCAGGACTGTGATGTTTGGGATAAGTTTGACTAAGGCTACTTATACCAGTCAAGAAACGTGGAAGCTTTGGATTTAGGTATGAAGAAGGCAACCCGGTATATTACAAAGGATAAGTTGTGTGCAGGACTGGGGTAATGCGTAATTCTCCATAATACTTGCAACAACCTATAGCTGGACATGGGACTTCATGAAGACTACTAGAATCCATCCAGATTATTTTGGCCTTGATGAAAGAAGGACATTGCCAGTGCGATAGCGATGTCAAGTGTGTCGGCAAACCAAGGCTGAGCAATTAAGGATTCGAGGAGAGTTACAGCAGAAGCTGGGCGTGCCCAATGCTAAGTGGGAAATGATAACCATGGTTTCATTGTGGGCCTTCCGCGTGCTCTCGAGTGGATATGATGCATTGATGAGCCAGTGATGCGACAAATTGTCCAAAAAATGGCTCATTTCTTGCCATGTGTCCGGTTCACCGGACCGCGCAGCCGATCTTTTCTGCTTTTTTGCCGAAGTCTTGGTGCGGAATGCCACGGTGACTCGACGGGGATCCCAAATTAAGCGAGTGCATTACGGAAAGATTTCTTTGCCACCATCAAAGCCAAGCTTGCGCATAGTCACGGCATATCATCCTCAGACGGAATGATTAGACCAGGCGTGCAATCAATGATATAGAGGGACATGCTTCTGCCTTGATTATATTATTGGGTAAGCAATGCACAATGGTGACTATATTTATCTAGTTATGAGTTTGCCTATAGCAGGTGTAAACGGAATCTTCTAGAATGTCTCCCTTCTTGTTAAATTATGGTTATCAATGCCTTACTCGGACACATCATAACCCCATTTCTAAAGTGGAAATTATCTGGCAACTCCTCTTAAAATACAGAAAAACTCAGTTGAAGGTTGGTGGATACTTATTGAGCACTTGGATGCCTTGAAGAGTGTGGACAAGCCACAGGACCCACAGTCTTCGGCGGATGCAGGTGAATGAGTTTGGTAGATTAAGGTAAAACAAGCCAAGCAAATTAGTAGCTACCAAGAAAAGTGGCACCCGAGGATGGTGGTGGATTCAAAATCAGCCCCGGGCGTGTTGGGGAGCAGGGCATATGGCACGGAATTGCCACCGGCTTGAAGATCCACAAGGTCTTTCATATAGTCTTCTAAAAGCGGCGCACGGATCGAGAGGAGATCTTGGACCACACCCACCCTACTTGAAATGACGAGAAAGAGCATTTAGATATAGTGCTAAAGCTCTTCTTATTCGAGCTATATAAACGGACGGGAAAAGGACCCAAATGCTGCAATATTTGGTCAAGTAGAAACACCCAGTGGAAGTCTCGTGGTGGGTGGTGGTTGGCAAAGCATCGGGCTTTCATCACGGGAATCTCAAGGCAGCACCATCAAGCGATGTATCGGCCATCCGTGGCAGAAGGCGATTGTAGAGAATCATGCGATGGGGGTAGGCATGCGTAGTTAATAATAGTTACACCAATGATGGGATCATTAGGTGTTCCCTGGGGCGTGGTGCACTCTCAGCGTGGATATCTGTGGCTAGCGACATGTAACTGATAGGCAGCGTTCATCTTGGCTGCAATAGGAACTTGGCCATTCCATACGCCCATGATAGACTGCGAACCACTTAGGCATAATGGGCTCTCCTGCGCTGGAATTTTCTTTTATTCACCCGCCGAGGGTGGTCCTTCCAGCACAACCCTAATTATCTTACTTTCATAAACTTATGTATTGACATATGCAGGCCAGTAGGCAGTACGTGACCTGCCCATGTATAGAAGGGTTACTGATGGCCGGCTTACTCGTTCATTTTGTCTACCGCGTCCATGTCTTTGCCGATGTTGATGTGGACTTGGTCCTTGAACTTTTGCTTGTGATGACCATGAAATGCCTAGGTGTAAACTATTCAAACTTTAAAATTTTCAATGTGTTGCTACCGGAAATAAGGGGTACCTTCCTTCATAATATAATTTTCTATTTTATATCTAACCCCAATAAAGGGACAACATTGTTTCCTAAGGAGGAGAATGTGGCGTTCCAAAGTATTTATCGTGTCACGTATAAATATGCTGATAAAATCACCCATTAAAGGTAATGGGGTATTGTAATCTAGGGGTTGTCCTAAAAGGAGGTTAAAATTAGCTATGCTAATTTAATTATTAGAATAATAACCTATAATTAGGAAAGCAATGCGTATGGCAG